>CM065052.1:206416703-206971703 GCA_032883995.1 Coronaproctus castanopsis
AATACGGTTCAAGTTAGTTTTCTTTTGTTTTAATCATTTCTTTGATTACTTTATCAATCAGTTTCAATGTCCTCAAGTGTATGTATAAAACGAGTTCCATTTTAAACTAATTTTAATTAAAATATCTCCTCCAAATTTAATAAAAAATATTGTGGAAAAAGTGCACTGAATTATTTTGTAATATTTACCATCTCAAAAATTTACTTAATACTAAATAAGATACGTGCAATATCGATATTATTATTATTATTATTATTATTATTAATTCAATTCAATTCAATTTATTATGACATTTCATTAAAAAGTTTACATACATGAAAATAACTGCGCGAGGGCCGGCTAACAAATTAAAATTGTAGCATTTACAAATATGTTAGTAATAAGTGGAAAATTATAAACAAATTATAAAACGCTCCTTAATAAATTATTTAATTATATACAAATCAAATTCGGCAAAATGGAAAGTAGCCATAGTAATCCCCATACTAAAAAAAAGGGAAAAAATAAAACAGAAACAACTAGCTACCGCCCCATTGCATTAACAAGTGTACTTGGCAAACTATTGGAAAAAATTATTCAAAAGAGGCTAACCCGGACCTTAGAAATGAATAATATGTTCACTTCAAAGCAATATGGTTTCCGAAAACATCGATCAGCAATACAAGCTATCATTGATCTCCAACTCAAGATCCAGAAGGCAGATAAGTTAAAGGTTCCAAGAAAAAGTTAACCTTATCTTTAACTAAGCCGATTGAAATTTTATCATTCCCTGAAGAAGATTTATTACATAATGATAATATCGATTTTTTAATATCGTCTATTGCGAAGTTCGAAAATACGAAAGAATTAGTAGTTAAATTCTGACTTTCAATTACTAGAAATTAATTTCTCATTTCCATCAATCGAAACTAATTCATTATTAAGCTGTTTAATCGCAAAACATTTCTAATGGCTCGATTTACTATATTCCAATAATTCTTCTGATTATATTTACATTTGTTTAATAAATTTGTATAGTAATTTCGCTCTCCCGACTGCATTTTGCACATTTTTTGATACTTTTTTATACGCATTACGTACAGCAGTATCCGAAGAATTTTTTTTTGTTCATTTGAACATGAAATCTTTATTTTGTGTTAGTTTTATTATATCAGCAGTTATTCGTACGTTCCTTTTCCGATAGTGCCTGTTAATTCTTTTAGATTTTTTATACTTATTTATTAAACCTGTAATTTTAAATACAAACCGATTAAATTTTTCATCTAAAGACGCGGATGTATAAAAAGCGCACATTAAAATCCTTTAAATAATTTTGAAGAAGTATTCTGTCAAAATGAAGGATGTAATCATTATATTTAGATTTAATGGTTGGATTAAGTAAAAATGTAGTACTTATACACCCGTGACGACTGAAAGTTAGCCGATTGATCGCGCATTCGGTAAAACTTAAACTTATTGGAAAGGGTTTTTCCCCTTTTAAAAAAATATGATCTAAACATGAACTATAATTTTCTACATCCCTAAAGAATGTGGGAAATTTGACCACAACCACGCATGTACATAAGATTTAAATAATCATTACATAAATTTACTTTTAGGAGATCGATGTGTACATCTCCAGTGAATATGACGAAGTTTTCTGTGCTATTTAATACTTTTCCTAAATCAAATGTAAAAAATCAGAAATTGTCGATTCGCAGAAACGATATAAACCAATTCATGACAGAATTATTCCCAGCTTGAACCCGTAAATCTACTATATTAGCTGTCGACATAATAGAATTTTTATTTTGAACTATCATACCGTCTTTGCTATAAACCAAAACCGCACCAGAACGTTATGTATCTCTACATTGTCCATACAAAACATATCCCGCTATTTAATAACGATTTATTTCACGCGTGTACACCCACGTTTCAGTCAAAATTATTATAACATGCATTACAATCCTCGAGAATTACTAGAAATTCATCAAAGTGCTTGCGTAAACTTTGAATGTTTAAAATTAATGTTTTAAGCTCGACGCCATTTCAGAAGGAAAAAGTAAAATAAAGTAAATGAATAATAATGATAAATAAATAAATAAATAATTCGCACTGTACACACTAAAATTTTGCGAGTAGAGTGTAGACCTATAACTAGTGTGGAAATCAGACAACGATAACATAACACACAAGCACACACACACATATTACATTTCCAGTCGTATAAGATGAAAGCCATTTATTCTAAAATAACACACAAACCGCACTCAACAATCAACTTACAAAATATAACAGACACAAACCAGAAATCAACCATCTCATTAACTGATAATAATACGAACTGGTGAGAATACCGGATAATCCAATTGAACCACGAATTAGCGCTTCCGATCAATTCTACCCCAGTAACATGAATTTCCACCAGTCTTTCGCGCAAAAACTTATCTCTGGTCCATACATACTTGAACCCGTGATCCCGCAAGCCTCGCGCACGCTTATAAATATCCGCAGTCACCGGAGTGAGATGTTCGTTTATATACAATGGTCTATCACTGCTGGTTTTAATATTTTTCTTTAAATCGGCTGCTATTATCTTTACTTGACGTTTTCTCCGCAATACATCGTTTTTTACCACTCTACGGCAGAACTTTACGATAATATTCGCCGATCGTTGATTATTGATCGAAGGCGGACGATGGCGGGCGTCTATGTCGCTTTCGGATATACGACACCCCATATGTTCACCAATTTTCATTACGATATTCGTTAAATTTTCGTCCTTCACATATGGTACGTTGTTAATTATAATATTGTTCCTCCTTGTATACTGTTCGAGACTGTTTAATTTAACTTTCATCTGGACATTTTCCACTCTAATTTGTTCGACTTCTTTTTTTAACGTTTTTGTCTCCTCTTTATAAATTTTTATTTCCTCTAACAGCGAATCAAATTTTCGATGGCTTTAATGACGTCATTTAATCTGCTATTTACAGGGGTGATTTCTGCTCGAACCGCGTTAATAACAACCTTGTCATCATCACCTTTTGAACATTGGAATGATGACCTGCAACCATACGGACAACACCATTCAGCTTTTTTCGTCGACGACAGGGCTTTCCGTGTTGCTAGCTGTACGTTAACGCATTTCAAGTGATAATTTTTATCGCATTTTGTACACAAAATGTATTACCCGTTTCTCGGAAGAGTATCTAAACACGAGCGTTTCTAGGCATTATTGCGGTAGGTTATTATCCGACCTAACATATAGAACAGAGACGTACGTACAAAAAATGTATAGTTCACTATAAGTACGAGATCTAAACTTACACGCGTCCAAGTCACGATAGGTTAACGACCCGAATATTTGCGAAATACAAACGTGCGCACAACGATAACTATACATTAAACTTACGCGCGCCGAACGTAATTTAAGAAAAAATAAATTCTTAATAATTACGAAGTATTAGTGAATATTGAAAAAAAAAATATCAGAATCAAAACTACACCAATTACATATATTACAAAAAAATAAAACTAATAATAATTCAATTCAATTCAATTCAATTCAATTTATTTGATTTTTGTTCAGTACATTTGAATATATATAAACCAGTTCGAAACATAGCATATGGGGCATAAAGGAGTAAAACAAAAAATTTAAAAATAAATAAAAATGTGAACTTATATTTAAACGAAGCTCATACGTAATAGAGAACTTAATAGATTAGACTATATTTATCCACTGACTATATAACCCAGTTATAATTCTGCACGTTGGTAGGTCCACAAAGATATTGTATAATAAGCGACTGTCTACATTAAATAGATTAAAATAATAAGTTTTATCACTCAAATTATATACGCATTTGCCGATAAACATTCAAACATTCCCCATCCACTCTCATTTGGCTTCTTGGATATTTAATAATTATTTACACACATTGAAACTGCAATTAAGTTAAAGGTTTAAACATAAGGTAGTACTGTTCAAAACGAAATTGCTACTTTATTATGTAGTACATTTTTTTGTTTAAGAAACTAAGTAAAAATATATGAGATATAATAGGTATGCACACGAGCCATATCAGACTGTCGGTATTACAATGGTGTGTGCGTAAAATTGACGGGTATTTGTATTACAAAATTTAAAAATATTATGAATATAATTAATTTACAATTAACAAATCTTAGCTAGTAAGTATTCGATTAATAATTTTCTACGTCTACGTTTATAATTAATAAGATCAGTTTTTAATTCTTTAAGTAACCTGTTGAACTTAACGGCACCGACATACACAGCTGTAATAATATACCTTAATATTAAATTAGAAGTTTCTTTAATAAAACACATCACGCTCTAATACGTGGGGTTTCTTAAAACTACATTATATATATATATATATATATATATATATATATATATATATATATATATATATATATATATATACGTATATAATGCTCTTAACGGGAATACAATAGTTTACTTAGTTTCAGGTATCTCAATTAAATTTAATATAACCCTTCATTCTATCGTACAACATTATCCTTGCGATATGTATATAAATTAAACACTTCCTAAATCCTTCTACTTGTTCACTCGATCTATCTCGAACATGTGTGGTCATCTATAGGAATCTATTTAATCGTATTAACAACGATATTATGATTAGCATTAACAGACGTAAAGTCCGAAGATTTTCCAACGTTTATTAACGTAATCAATTGAATATCTCCCGGTTTTGTGGTCTTAGTTCTCCTTGGTACCGCAAAATGTTCGATAACATCGTAATAATTCGAAAGTTTACGATCGGACGAAAATATTTTCTTCAACGTAGTTAATCGAACAATAGCGTGAACTGAAGACATTATCGAACGTTTTGCTGTTCTGTTCAATCCGATATTTCAATATTTAATTTCAGATCATCGCCGAAATATTGAGCTGAGGTATCTAAACGATTCGGAGTATAGCTTCATTAATATGTATTTCGGAGGTATTCCCGACGACCGTTATATTTATTTTCTAGCGTAGTCCGCGTAAAGAATATTATTAATTAATCGATATATAAATTTTAGATTTGACTTCCGCATATAGATTAGGTGTCGTTTGATTTAATCGAATTGATAACCGTTTTAAAGGGTAGTCAATCCATTGGCATGTGCTTCTACGCTCTGGAAGGTTACGACGATTTATTGGAAAATTCGTTAGTAGAAACGTCTTTAATTCCGTGGCACGAATTACCTTTGATACAAGGAGTTATAGACAGACATTGCGACCTATTAGAACGTGTAATTCGCAAGAAAGGATTTAATCCTGTTACTTACGTCAACACGACGTTGCAAGTTATTTCATCGGACGTCGCAAAAAGTATTAATATACAGTGAGTAATAAATATTAAATTTTTAACCCTTCGCGGCCCAATATATTAATTTTTAATACTATTTTTTTTTTTTTTAAATATTCGATTTATTATATAATTTTTAAATATTATCTATTTCCGTTCCTTACAGAGACATGAAAAAAAAAACAATTAGTTTTTGGCACCGAATATATTAATTTTTAATACTTTTTTTTTTTTTAAATAACTGATTACGTTATACTTAATTTTCTGATATCGAAAATTTTTGTTATAATTAAAAATTTATCCATTTTCACTGTGACATTACACACACACGCATAAATGTGGAAAATTACAAATTAGTTTAGTCTCAATATATTACGTTATACAATTTTTTAATATATATCTCTTTCCCATTATCTCTCATAGAAAAACAAAAATAAAAAAAAGCATTATATAATATTTCAAAAATAAATAAAATGTGTATTTACAATCATAATACAAATAACTCAATATTACTTACCAAAATAATAAAATACTTGTAAAAATAGAAAATGAAAAAATTGCCCAGAAAAACCGGCCAAAAAATCAAAAACCCACGAAAATCAGAAAAATTCCAATGAACATGTCGATGTAAACAACTTTTGATAAATAATGCGTAGGTTTTTTTTTCCTACTAAGATAGTCGTGTGTAGCAATTATAATTAAGATTGTTTTAAGTTGTAACGATTGCGAACCTAAATTTTAAAAGGTCAAACCATCGAAATTATCCCGAATTGTCATTTATTCGTTAGCCGCTGTATTTGTTATTTTGAGAAAAATCGAAATTAAGGCATTGGAAACTTTTTTTTGATACCACTTCGTTGATTTAGATACACTTTGTTTGTCTTTTGCGGTTTCTGGGGGTTTCGAAGAGGATCCAGACTGCCTTTAGTCTGTCCCTCGGATGAATCTTAGCTTGCTTTTACTTTCCAAGTAATTCGTGAAGATCGAGGTTTATTTTTCACGATTCTCTCCCATTGTAAAATTAATAAACTTACCCGGACCATATGATATTCACGTTAATAATTTTTTATAACATTTTTTTTTTCGTTTATTTTAAGAAACTGCCATCCATTATGGAGGCGGTGGTCTTCAATTTTTCCATATATGTTCGTTCGATTTAGTCAAGCCCATCGATTAAAAATCCCGCCTTCTTCCGAGAACTTAGCGTCCGTTTCGAGGAAAAAAGTTAGAACTTTAACGTTCGAAATTACGAATGTTATTATTATTTTTTTTATTATCTTCGATTTATATGCTTCGAATTAAGTAAAAATAACGTTGATATGTCTCAGTTAAAAAACACCGCCTAAACTGGCTTAACTCGGTGTATACGTTGTAGCCACTTCCGTCATTTCTGTAAAAAGATACCAAGATGCATTTAATACAGTAAACGTTATTTAAAGCGCGACTTACATATTAAAATCAAGGTAACCCGCGATCTAAGAGACGGTTCTCGTTCTACAAATACCTAGGTTGCGCTGTATATCTCAAGATATGTAAATAAAAGAAAAACCGTAACCCTTTAAAAAAGTAAAATCAAAAATTTTGGTAATGTGTAGCAGCATTTCCGAGTGAATGGATACTGTATTTGATTTTCCTGCACTTTCACATAATATCGCAAATATTGTATAACTGTCACGCTTAAACAGCAGATGTTCGCTTTAAGAGCATATCTTATGCGCAAGGCAGTGAGCAGTGCAAGATGAAAAAATTACGGACAAACCTAATGGAGAAGCGTGGTTCATTACAATTTGTTTCCGGTAGACCTTTCCCTTATACACACACACACATTTACAAAATTAACGCAAAAATATTATATTAAATCGAAGACAAATAATTTACATTCATATTCACCCATTATAATGGGGGGTAAGCACGCTGTGGTCTAACAAATAAAATTGTCAATATTATATGTCGATTTTAAAGAAATTATATACAAAAATTGTCTGTAAAATAACTTATAATAGTAATAAGAATGTTGACGTATTGGATAGTACTGATTTTGTGAATTAACAAAATATAAAAGCAATCGCTATAAAATTTATTTTATGTATGCAAAGCTTTTCGACTATAACGTCATTTTCGAGCAAATATAAAAAATACGTTTTTAGCATTTATTTGTAATTCGACGATTTCTCTCTAAAAATAAATCTATGATGGAATAAAGTGTAAATTTTTCTTGTCAACTCTCTAGTAGACATGTTTCAAAAAAACATCCTTTATTACACAGTTACACACTCATAATTTTACATGAAATTCAACTTTTTATTATAGTGTATATATATATATATATATATATATATATATATATATATATATATATATATATATATATATATATATATATATATATATATATATATTAAAAAGGAAAGGTGGGAAACGGATATATACAATACGCTGAATATTGAAAAAAAACAATTCCCAAAATGTGAGCACAATTAATAAATGCAAAAAACAATAAAACACTACATGAAAAAAAACCGCTTGCCTACTACAACATTAATAATATTGAGGTGGCATAGTTGCTAGAGCGCTCGACTGTCAACTCGACGGTCGGGGGTTCGAAACAAACACGTGACAGAAAGTTTTTATCATTATTTAATTATTAATTATCACGGAGAAGGCAGTGGCACCCCACTCCGTATCACGTCATATGCTTGCGCACCTGCTTCACATATAAATAGAATGCTAGCTCATTTTGTACGTACAAAATAACTAGTTACAACGTTCGACAACGAAGAATGTGACGATTATGATAATTACTGAATTATCGGACTGGTTGGTCGACCTCCTTAGCTCGTGGGTAGCCCGTAAGCGCTGTATCTGTAAGCGCTGTATCTGTTTATGCAGGAAGCAATCCATTGAAATAGTCGACGTAGATTTTCATGTGTAGTGAACATGATAGCTGTATATATGTAACGATGTATACGTTTACTCAAAACATACAACATGGATTGTTTCCGAAATTAAAACCGGCACAAAACTAGCCGAAGTTGATTCACAGTTACCAATCGTTCATAGCTGAACACCGCTATTTTCCTGAATCCGTAATAAATGGAGAAAAAATCATCGCCAAAAGATTGTGCCATTATCTGGTATAAAAAATTATTATCCTTCATTTATTTTATGCATTTTTAAAAAAATAACATGCTTCAAACCTCCACTTTTCCCATGTTTCTGCCAGAAACAATGACAACATGGTATGGTAACATATTTTGGGCATTAGGCAAGAAACATCGACCCGCTGGAAAGGCATGGAAGATTGCAAACGTCCAAAAGAAAAATGTTCAACACGTTGTATTAATAAAGTTAAAACACTAACTGGATATAGCGGAGAATGTTGGAGAAGAATTGCAGTACAAATTTCGTAAATGGTCAACACGTCCTTTCTTAGGACAATGGACAGGAATGATATATATATATATATGTATGTATTTTAGATGTATGTATGTCTGATATGTGTGTCTACGAATGAAATATATGTTATACTCAGTGGCGCCCCCAGATTTGTATCTGGAGTGGGCTCAAACATCCCCATTAAAAAAATTAAAAAATTTATAATAAAAATTAATTAAATATACACAGATTCGACAGGCAAAACAAACTATAAACGATCACGAACAACAACGAAACAAGTAAAAACAACAACAAAAAACCGTACTGGTCATTGGGTCAGATTCGAATGCTGAACGGCCCAATAAACGGCCATTTTTTTCTTTGTGCTGCACAGTCAGCTAGATAATGTCATTTAGCAGGCAGAATGTAAGAAATATTTTCTAACAGTATTTTTTGCAATCTAGGAAATATTCTTTTCTGTTTCAACTATCATTTTAGCTGGGAAATTGTTTCAAGCTTACAAATTACCATCATGATATGTATTTTGCACTTTTCTAACGCCTCTGGCGGAAGCACAGTAGCCCCCCCCCCATATACTTCATAAGAACTCATTGAGGTTTTTGTTTTTTGTCGATCTTTTAAATGTTACTAACCTATTTTTTTTTTGGGGGGGGGGTTACCACAGATTCACATTTTGCCAGACGGAATAACGTCTAGTACTATTACGAATGGTACGAGTCTAAATCAGGTTTTTCTATTTTCAATTTGTAAATTCGAAATATTAATTCGATTGCATTCGATAAAGGCGAATCTAATATTCTAATCGCTTATTATTTGATATTTTACATTAGATGCCCGGACGATGTTTATATCGCTCCGTTAAATCGTCGTGATTTAGATTACATGTACGATATATGGCCGTTGAAGGATATCAATACGATAGAAGAATTGTATAATTCCTGTCGAATTAATTTCGGGTACGGAGTTTTCCAGAAAAGTATCGATACGCTATTATCGTGGGCGATGCAAACGCATTACGGCGGCGTCGGTATGCTTCAAACTAGAACCGGTTACGAACGTCGAGGTTACGCTAGATTAATATGTTCGTACGTGACGAAAAAATTAGCCGACATGTCGATCACTCCGCACTCTTTGGTTAGAGACGATAATATCAGTTCGAAAAAATTATTCTGGTCTCTCGGTTATCAGCAAGTGGCTCGGATGAAATATTTTAAAGTGTCCGAATTGAAATAATATTCTTCGTATACATATGTATATTTTATATTTATATATATTATAATTTTGGTGCGACGCGATATAGTAGGTTTATAATTATTTAACAGGAGAAACAACTAGACGATATCATTCAAAGAGAATTACATTCTTCTACGAAGTTTTTAAATGTGTTTTTTTTTTTTCATAAAAATATTTAAAATAAAATCCAAGTAAAAACTCTGAATAATTAATATCACAAAAAATATGCCTATTTCAGTGTAAATTATTTAGAGTATTAGAAAAGATAAAATTATTCTAGCCCGTCGGTTATCGATAAGAAGGTTTTTAAAGAGTCCGAATTGAAATAATATTCTCTCGGTGTATTTTAAGTCACGATATAGTATATAATAATTTATTTAATCAACCAGATGATAAAAGATAATTATATTCTTTTTTTTTAAATATTTTTCTTTTTCGGATTATTTAAGTCACGATATAGTATATAATAATTTATTTAATCAACGAGATGATAAAAGATAATTATATTCTTTTTTTTTAAATATTTTTCTTTTTCGGATTATTTAAGTCACGATATAGTATATAATAATTTATTTAATCAACGAGATGATAAAAGATAATTATATTCTTTTTTTTTAAATATTTTTCTTTTTCGGATTATTTTTAACCGTTTCAGTCACACGGTGTTCTCTATACGGTACGTCAAATTTTAATGTTACGAAAAAATTGTCCATTTTTATAATAAGGGTCAACGTCGGAGATTCTGAAAAGATTTATATAACTCATCAAAAATTATCTAGAGTTGTCTAAAAAATACGCGCGAAATATTACTTTATATTTACCTACCTGTAGATTACCTGTAGATTTACGTGCCATGTACTTAGGCCAGAGGCACCGGAAAGGAGAGAACGTAAGGTTAGTGAGAACCAGTAGGTAGAAAGTTGGAAGAATAAATTGGAAGTACGGATTGTTAAATTAGATTATATAAATTGGAGTATTTAAGAAAATTTAATAAACTATCGGAAGCATCTTGCGTGTAGGAAAGAATGTTTAGGAGTCTGAGCGGTTTGTCGAGGATCGAACGTTGGGAGTTGAATTGCACACATTCACGGAGAATGTGTTCGACGGTAACATTACAGGTTGAACAAAGAGGAGGAGGAAGATTTTGTAGTAGCTGTGTGAGATATTAGTATGACCTAGGCGCAGACGAGCAAGTACAACATCATCTCTTCTGTTTGCCGAGTGAGATGGAATCTGGAGGCACGTTGTGTCTCGAACTGATCGCAGTTTGTTGGTGAGTGGAAGTGCAGACCACACTGGAGGTTCCACGATTTGCGCACTGAAGATTTTATCAAAGTCTGAAGATCTTTCATCGGTGTAGGCAGGAGAGGGAATGGTTGAAGCAATGAGCCTTCTCTTGCTGCACTATCCGCTTGATCATTTCCTTGTATATCAAAACATGCGATGGAATCCATGTGAGAACTACATGTTTACTAGAAGTTATGATCAAATGACCAATTTCTTTAGCCAAGGGGTGTAATTTAATGAAGATCACTAAGGCATTGTAATGATACAAGAGAGTCCGTGCATATTAAGAACGACTGGTCAACGACAATGTTTGAAATATCTATTAACGCAATTTTGATGGCATATAATTCCGTCGATAGTATCGAGTAATAGGGTGGAGTGGAGAAACGAACTATAGAGTCCTGGAAGGAAACGAAAGCTACTCCAGTTTTGTTTTTAGAGCCATCGGTGAAGTATAAGCTATGAGATGGGTACCGTTAGATCATTTCTAGGTAAGCTGCTTTTATTACATGTTTAGGAGTATGATTCTTTGAAAATTTGGTGAGACTGAGGTCTATTGGAATAGTGTGCTCACTCCAAGGAGGAATGATGTTCAGGGAGGAAGGAAAAACTGGGAGAAGGTAGATTTGAAGAGAGGACAGGATATTTTCTATTTGTTTAGCAAGAATTGAGGGGGAAGATTTGAAGCCAAAGGTTGAAGAGTGGGAAGGGAGATTAGGATTTGTTGCAAACTGGAGTCGTTGGGAGCGCACCGATGGCCAGTCAGATTGCAATGTGATGGATTGTGTTACGGGGTGAAAGGACCTTTTTACTAGCGGAACTGTAAATTTCGACGCCATAGTCGTAAGCAGCACATTTGACTGGTAAAGCAATCTCATTTACAGCGTCATTAAAGGCTATATTAAATAATGTAGGACTTAAAACTGACCCTTGAGAAAGCCCTGTGGACAGGTTATAAAACGATGACATCGTATCGTTTAATCTAACTCGAAATTGACGCTCAGGAAGGAAGTTCTGAATGAAGATAGCAAGACGTCCGCGTATATTGCAATTTTGAAGGGTAGATAAAACCTTGTATACAGGAATCCGGTCGAAGGCCTTTACCAAATCAAAGAAGACGGCTAAAACGCGGTGTTTATTAATGAAGGAACTTTGTATATAATTCTTTAGAGGAACATGAGTTGGTCGACTGAAGATCTTCCACGTCTGAATCCGCACTGAACGCTGGTTAACAGTTGTCTAGACTCGAGAACCCAGAGGAGACGGTTGTTAACAATTCTTTCAAAAGTTTTACAAATAACAGATATTAATGAGATGAGGCGGTAATTATTAATCAGCATAGGATTTTTGTTAGGCTTCAAAATTGGTACAATATCAGCAATTTTCCAGATTTTTGGAAAAGAGTGAGATGTCCATATGCTATTAAATGCATTTAACAGAAGGTTGATTGCAGTATTTGAGGCTCTTTGGAGCATCAAGATAGGACTCCATCTGGGCCTGGTGATGATCATTTCATATTATGGATTGCGCGTTTAAGTTCACTAATTGTGAAAAGACTATTATAGGATTCATCGTCTGAAGAAGAAAAGTCGAAATCTAAATTACTACTGCTCTTTCCACTAGTGTAGGCGCCTGAGTGATTAAAAAGCGTGCAAATGCGGAGGAGATTGAGTCTATGTCATGTATGAGTTTGGTTATCTATAAGGATACAGGAAAGCGGTGTTGGGGTGGTTTTCTATTGATACTATTAATTTTCTTCCAGACTATTGCAGTTGAAGTTTTAAGATTAACTGACTTTACAAAATCTTGCCAGCATTTACGTTTCGCCTGTTTTAGAGTGAAACGTGTTTGGGCTCGTAACTTTTGGAAAGTGATGTGATTTTCCAATGTGCCTTCAGTTGTTTTAATGCCGCCTTTTCCTTATTGCATAAGTGCATTCAGCGGATTACCATGGAATCGAATTAACACGTTTCTTTACTTCGGGAAAATGAAGGTTAGCATGAGAAACAAGTTTATTTGTGAACATTTCCATGTAATTGTCCGATACTGAGCTGTCTATATTAATAGATCGGAGGACTGCGGCTATAGAATTATGGAATGCATTCCAATCAAGTTCTGTGATAATTATACATTTCCTTTTGTGGTGGAGATGGACAGTATAAGTTATTTGTTCGAAAAAGAATAATAGGGCGGTGATCGCTGCCAGACAAATCAGAGTGCCTGAAGAGATGAATTTCACTGGCAAGATCAGGAGAAAGTATAATTACGTCCAAGGTAGACCAAGATTTTGATGAGAAATTGTAGTGGGTTGGTTCGGATGTGTACATAACACCAAGATTATAAGACGACATCAGGTCTTCCAAAATTCGGCCTTTTTTTATTGTGTTTATTACCATTCCATGAGGGGGAGTGAGCATTGAAGTCTACGCATAACAAAAACGGTCGCGGGAGCGAAGATATGATGTTTACGAGGTCTTGACGATTGATTTCTTCATTAGGGGGTTAAATAAATTGATGCTACGGTGAGTGGAGTGGAGAGAAATACTTTTGGGACAACAATTTCTATGCTGGTCTGAATTTGGATTTGCTGGAAATGAATATTTGATTTTACCGCTAGAAGAACCCCGCCTGATGCACACTGAGCCGATAGACGAGAGTGTGAAAGAATATTATAATTTTGGATACTGAAATTATTGTTTGGCTTCAAATGAGTTTCCTGTAGACATATTAGAGACGGGATGTACTGATGAGAGAGAATTTTGAAGTCTTCGTAATGTTTGAAAATGCCGTTGCAATTCCAGGAAAGTATGGTTTCACGATTATTGTTGTTCATAGTTAATGTTAAAAACGATGGAGCGAAATTATTTGTAGTTGCGAATTAGGAAGAGAAACTGATAATGTCCCTGAGTTTTTGTTCAAGTTTAGTTAATCTGAGTTTGATCGACCTTTCTGATAGTGAAGAGTGATTTTCGTTTAATATTTGTAATAAGTCAGATGGAGAGATTTTAAGGTCTGCGAAAGTTTGGTTAATATCTGCAATAAGTTTACCCTTGGCTAAGTCCATTCGTAGAGAGAAATTGGAAAATGAGATAGGATATTGTTTAGAGATAAATTTTTCATTAATAGTATGTTCAACGGGTTTTAGAAGGTCTTTAATTGATGTAGCTGAATTTTGCTTCAGTTTATTTTTGTCTAAGTTATCATCAGAAAGATTTAGGTCCGATTCGATCTCAGAACAGCAGGGGGTTGCCTCCATCGATTTATCAACCGTTGAGCCTTTTTTCCGTTTCTTTTTGATAGATGAAAGTGTAGTGGAGCTGAGAATGCTAGCTTCTGGTTTGATGAGATTATTGGAATCGGATGCGTTCGAGGTGTCAGATAATTGTCTTTTTATATTTTCAGAATGGGACAAATTGATGGGGGTTGATGGTATTATCGACTGCAGGTTGTTGTCCTGTTTTGGAACTACAGAAGTGATCTTTTCTACATGATCATTGTTTACTGGATCTAACGAAGGTTTTTTAGCGAGAGATACGGATGAACTTTATTCGATTCGGTGCCTTTGGATCCACATGAAAGATAAGTATGTTCGTCAGGTGAGATAAATATTCTGTAGTTGCGTTCGTTATAAGAAAGCTCGAAAGATTTGGGGAGGGTGGTAGTATCAAAGTTTTCCTCGGTATAGATTTGGCGACGCCAACTTACGATATGACCAAATAGGTCATCGGAGGGATTCATTCGTAGTATGGAGATATCGGATAACAGTTTGATTTTTAGACCTTTAGTTAAATATTCACTTTATTTGAGCATTGGAATCATTTTCTTAATTTTGTTTTTTAATTATTTTTTTTTAATCGGGGATGCCATTACCAAATTTCATACTGTTTATATTTTAATCGAAGATGCTAATTTCTATAGAAATGTTGCTACGTGAGGGAATATATACAGATGCTGAAGAAGGCACGATACATTCTATTTTGAGATGTAATATACGGGGAACATATTAAGGTAAAGCTCAGAACGTAACGGCGCTACGACAGAGCATTTAAAAAATGATCGGCATTGCAGAGTGTTCGAAGTGCAGGGGCAGAACACTTTTAATCTAAGTTGCATAAAAAGATTTATATATATATATATATATATATATATATATATAAGTTGCAATCTGGTTGATGTAGCCAATAAGCAACTGGGATGTGAGTTATGATAGGATGGGAGATGTCACTCAACAATGACACTCCGAACTAACCTCTTCAATCATTTAAACCGGTGGGGAAGATCTAGAGGTGTGCAATAGTTCAATCTGCGATACCGCCAGCTGATTAGAGTAACTAACCTGTGAAAATAATCTCTACTGCAATCCCGACCTACTTCGTTCACATTTGGTACTTTTAGGTCTTTGAAATCGCTGTACCATTTTGATATTCGATATCGATACTGTCCCCCACCCCCCAGATATGTCATATGTCCACATCGGTTTAATAACTGCCCCGTAAAGCAATAATTTCGATTTTAGAGGTAATTCGGAAGTTTTGCATAGAAGCCAGTATCCGCAGTTTAAGTTTTATTTCTTTTGATTCTGATGTATTCCTTCCAGGTCAAACGACAATCAAGCCACAGTATGATTCCCAAATCGTAATCTACAAAAACGAGTACAATTCCTTTAGGATTAATCTCCTTAAAGAAATAAAACCGCGAAATTTTAAGGGGGGAGACGGTTGAGGTTGATAATAATTGACGAAGGGGGTGACCTGATTGTGCTCTCATAAGTCAGTTCTCAATGTATTCTGCAGTTGTACAGAGTGAATTTCTTTAATTATTTAATCTTCCGATATTTTATAATTACGTGTAAAAAAAAACACGACCGAAACAGAATAAATACTCGTTATATTATTGATTTGACGTATTTGACGCGTGGCATAAATTAAAATTATTATTTTCATTTACTCATTATCGGTAAGTAGAAGTGTTTGAAATCTCGTGTAAAAATAATATTAACTAATTTTTTAGCGAATCCAAGAGTTGTTGAAAATGTCCTAGTTTCTCGTCAACAAGAGCGATTGCAACGCTAAAGTTGACCTTTATTTATGTAACTAGATAAGATAATGGCGCGGAAATTATAATATGGATCGATTTTTAATGGCGGTTGATTTCGAAAGAAATCTCGACAAATAAATATGTAAACAGCGACGAACAATGTGTAAACAGGGAAGTTTCTTCTTTCGATTTATCGATAGTTTATTGTAATTCAGTCTGTGGGGAATTATATTTTTCCAAATTAATCGCGCGTTAAATTGAGTTGTTTTTTTTGCGATAAAATTTTAGGACTTTAAAAAAAATAAAAAAATATTACCTTCGACTAGGGTAAGTTATTTTATTTCCTTACTGGGTGATACGTATTTTTAATTTAATTTAATACAGCGTTAAAAAAAAAGTATTTTTAATTTTTGTTTCATTTTTAAACTGAAATAAGTTATGTTATTTGATATTTAATTTTCTATTATAGTATCTGGCCGATGGAGCTTTCACGATGAATATCCTACTACTCGTTGACCTACTTCTAATCGGCAGGGTCATTTATTTCTGAATTCAGAATCACCGGTTACTTAAAGTCGATTAACCTACCTGGATAAATTTACTATTTCCGATATCGTCTCTTGTTTTCCGATCAAAGTAGTTAAAAAGCAAAATCAACCATATTTGGCAATCGCACTAGGATTTAGGTGACACTGAAAGAATCACCCGCTCATTTTTCCCTGATATCATGAGTAAGATCAGTAAATAAAAATATGCATATAATCTTTTTTAATTCACAAATTTTAACTAGACATGGTAACTTCGACGAATATCTGTATAGATTTAAAAGACAAAACTGTCAGTACTGTAAATACTCGTGATACAATATCATCATATTATATATCAGCGCCGTTACTTTAAAGAATATAGAGATAACTTTAAAATAGATATAAATTCCCCACTTGTCATAAATACAACAAATTATTCACGTTAGTTTCAATAATTTCACTTAATAATGCAGAAAAAATTAGTTCAAAATAGGTGATCAATCCTCTACGGTCAATATCTACATAATACAAATGTTATTTCAATATCGTTTTCTATATGTGTAAACGTATATATCTATATGTATGTGTGTGTGCAGGAGTGCATATATATATTTTTTTTTAATAATAATAATAATAGTAAT
This sequence comes from Coronaproctus castanopsis, assembly GCA_032883995.1. Classification (NCBI taxonomy): domain Eukaryota; kingdom Metazoa; phylum Arthropoda; class Insecta; order Hemiptera; family Monophlebidae; genus Coronaproctus; species Coronaproctus castanopsis. The sequence continues at coordinate 206,434,155 of CM065052.1, forward strand.
AAATAGTAGTGACAATATAACAATAATTCACCGGCAAGCGTTTTAGCTGATAAATCGACAAGTTCATTGTTTGGAATACGTTTATGACCCTGCACATTATGAGAAGAAAATAAATATTCCCACACGTTTTTTTTTTTATGGGGGATGCCTTACAGCCAAACGTGATACTGTAATTCCTAACTCATATTTCTATAAACTCGGACAGCTTCTCTAGAAATATCGCTTAGTCTGAAAACAGACGTAAATTATCAATGTGAAGACGTTATAGGGAGGACCATTACAAGACGCGCGCAGTAAATTAAGGTACAGTTCAGAGCGTAATGTTATTAAAGAAGGACATTCGAAGAACACGTGATCAGGATTGCAAACTTTTCTCAGGATAATAGATTTCCGCCATACGATCATTGAAATAATCCAAAAGTGGACGGAGTTTATATAGACGGTCCACTGGGGAATAGGTTCATCGAGTGGATTATCTGCAAAGTGTAAACATCTAAGAATATTCTATTTCGTTACATGTACCGTCGAAACACTGGAAGATTGAATAAATAATGGGTCTTCCAGTAATCTATCCTCGATAATATGTTATGGTGCCGGTACGAAAGAGCAACCCGAGGAAAATTTTTAATTCGTCAACAGTAACATTTGTCCGATAAGTTATTCGAGACTGTTCTTTAACACCATTTTAAAAAAAATTTCTTTGGCATATTTATTGATCTCTGCAACCAATAAATAATAAAACCGGTCTGTTGCGAGTTAAAATATTCAATAGGGTTGTTTATGTTTTTTATATTTATAGAAATTTCAGTCTCAGTAAAAGCTATCTGTTTTAAATTAGCAGTAGATTGTTCCCATTTATACATCGTCGAAGTAGCACCAAACATAACCGGTTTGTCCAGCGGTAGCCCATTTGTACCGGAATCCGATCACAGTCTTTAATTTCATCAGAATCGGATAATTCACCCGAAAACATAAGATCTAGCGTTTCCTCTGGGGTATACTTTTTCTCAGAAATATGTCTGTAAATATTTATTCGTTATCATATACAAGACAATACTTTTGATTTAATCATTACAATCATCTACATTATTATAATTATATAGAAAAGTGCAAGTGTATCTGAAAATGAAATAAAAACATGGTCTGTGTAGTAAGCTTCTGTCAGTGTACTTAATATCTAGGGTGGTCATAGTCTCGTCATCCACCATGTGTGTATGTGTGTGCAAAGGTGAATTTGTGAGAATGCGTGATAGAAATTAGAACAATGAACTTAAAAATATACTTATTGCTAACAAAATCTTATATTATTCGAGTGCAAATAAAATTATAAAGAAAACTTCTTCGTAAACAAAACAAAATAAATCTTATACAATAAATACGTACAATTTTTACAAAGAAAAACAACACGATGTTAAAACAAAATGAGCATATGGAATTACAATTATTTCAAATCAAATCAAATCAAGCTTTATTTTTTTACTTCCTTATATATAACAGTTTACAATAACATGCTGCAAATGCGCGATAACGCGCCAGTAGCAGCATAAACTATAAAATTATTTTCTTAAATATACGATGTTTATTACGAAAAATAAATTTAAAAAACTTATAAAATAATTATGCGATTGTTGATAAAAAACAAAAATAATAAACATGTTATAAAATTCACACACACACACACACAACATATTGTAAGGATTATTCTTGAATAGTCAAGTAATTGTAATTGGTATATTTCTTGAATATTTAGGATTATGTCATGAGAAGAAGGATTTTTTTTGGTTAAAGCAAATTTTACCAATCTATTTTGCAGCGTTTTATTTTTTTTTAAATAATATTGATACTTATAAAAATAAAAGAGCAAAATCCTTATTAATAATAAAGAGGGAATTACATTAATATTTATATATAAAAAAAAAATAAAATAATAAATAAAACTTAAGTTATATAACAAAACTAGTCTTGTGTGAGTAGTGCATGTGTAGGAAGTCATTGAGAAGCATAGATTCATTCTACTATATGTTCGTTATCCTTTTTATTCTTTTCTGTTGGCATTTTGGGTTGCACCGTCTGTTTCAGTATGCTTAGCCTTTATCATTGTTGAAAATTTACGTTTGAATATTTCTCTATATACTTCACATCCTTTATAATTTGCCGGATGGCCCTGTTCCATACATAGAGCACATGTTAAATTTTTTTTATCCGTTGATTTTGGTTTAGTACAATTTGCCGTCAAATGGCTATCTCCACATCTGACACACCTTTTACTATACGACCTTTTCGAGCTAATTCTTTTTTAATTTCTTCTTCATTTATCGTTGGATGAATACCCTTCACTACAACACGGTAGGGGATTTGACTTCTTCGCGAAAATCCAATCAGGTTGTTCTCTTTTTAATAGCGTTATCAATGTATGATACGTCTCTGTAGAACTAGTATTTACTTTAACTACATCGCCACGTGTAATTTTATAAGAGTAGTGTTTCCGTTTTAATCAATTTATTAAGTTCATTTATGTCCAATATGCAACTAAGCGTAATAGGAGGAGGTTGTATAGGAATTGTTTTTTTATCCTGTATATTTGAGATTGCGGTTTCTGAATCGGATTCTTCATCATTAAGTTTTTCCAATAATTTAAATCGATTTCTATTTCTAGTTGAATTTTTTATTTATTATTTTTTTTATGTTTTCCTTCGGAGATGAAATATCTGATGTTCGACGTCTTTTTTTTCGCGTTGGTACTTTTTGCCAGGGTGTAGGGGCTTGACTTACCCTGTTCATTTTTTCCACCATAAAATTAGATTTTCAATCCTGGCATCCTGCGTGAGATTGTTCACTTATCTGTTTGGTTACTCTCCTCGAAATCGCTACCAAAGTTATTAGAAAAATTCTCGTCAAATTCGAAACGTTAGGATTTTCTTCGATATTCGATTAAAAAAATTAAGAAATTCATTTTTGTCGATCTTCGTACGACATTTTAACCCTTTCGGTCATTTTGTGTCCAATTGAGACATGCTACTTTAAAGGCCTATAACATATTAAATTTATATATTTTACAATTGTGTCATGATGTTCCCGGTTGGGAACGCATTATTTTATTAGTTAATAACAAAACACACCCAACAAAAAGTATTGTTATTATTGTTTATATTTAGTGTTGTGGAATTGATGATTTTTGAGGTTTTTTCAGATTTGTTTTTTTAACTATCACTATAAAATTTAAGAAAGCTGAAGATAGAAAACTAAAGTAGAAGGTATGTAGTTTTTATGTAAATAACTAGTAATATATAATTTACGCTATATAATTTGGTATATTTTTTTAAATGTTGATGTTCCTGATCGGGAACATCCATGACATAAAAAAAAAACCATTGTATTATGTTTTAATGTATTTATTTTAGATGTCAACTATTAGAGATTGTGACATATTGGATTTGCTAAACGGTGATGACTCAGATATAGAATTTTTAGAAGGCAGTGACAATGATGAGGATGATACGTTCGAACATATTTGCGAAAATTTAGTTGAAGAAGTTGAGGTGTATAATCTTTTCAAATTCTGTAGTAATGAAGTTTGTAAATATACTTGAAATTATGAACTATTTGAAGTACGAACATTTTATATTTTTTATAGGTTGTTGAATTCAGTGATAATTCGGAAAAAATCGTGGAAGGAGTGCCTAGCGATAAAAATCTATCTGATAATAGTACATACAAAAATATTAAAATTACGCCAAAGTAAAAAATTAAATGGCTGAAGGAAGCATCATTTGTGTCAATGAATGATGTTTTTGTAGAAAACATAAGAGATGTTACAGAGTTATTGCTACCAATAAATTATTTCAAAAAATATATTACCTACTGATAAACTTATAGTACGATGAATGCACAAATTTGCATGCATTTCGACATGATTTATCATTTAAGCCAACTAATATCACGGAAATTACTACATTTATTGGATTACACCTATACATGGGGGTATTAAAATATCCCAGAGCGAGAATGTATTGGAATAGTGCTCTAAAACACACAACATTTACAAATTCCATGCCACTAAACCGATACTTCAAGCTCAGGAACTTCTTTCACTGTGCAGATGATACAGAAGATAAAAATGTTGGAGTAGCTGTGGAAAGTACGTCCTATTTATAAAGCTGTACAAGAAAGATGTCAAGAATTGGAGCTTGAAGCAAAAGTGTGCGTTGATGAGCAAATTATGTCATTTAAAGTGCAGTCAGCTTGTAAAGTCTATATAAGAGGCAAACCAAACGCATGGGGGATAAAAATATATTTCTTGTGTGCTGTAACCGGATTGGCCTATGACTTTATTATTCACCAAGGCCAAAAAACTGAAATAAATAAAGCTTTATGTCAAAAATATGGTTGTTCAGCTAGTGTAGTTTTACATCTTGTAGAAAGATTAGTTGGTAAGGGCCATTATCTTTTTTATGATAACTATTTCATACCCATTGATACAGTTATGTATACTGCATCTAATATAAATGTTACTGGAACAGTACGGCTAAATAGATTTGGTGAACCACCATTTTCTTCAAAAAAACACATCATGAAAAGAGATCGCGGATCAATTGAAGAAGTTATCTCTAAAGATCGGGTAATTTTGACTCGGTGGCTTGATAACAAAATAGTATCCATGGCATCAAATTGTTTTGGTGGAACTGTCAACAGTCAAGTGAAAAGATGGAATAGGATAAGCAATACACGTGGCACAACATTTCACAGATAGTTAAAAGCTATAATGATGGTTTGGGTGGAGTGGACAAATTGGATTTCCTCATATCTCTCTATTGAACACATTTAAAAACGCGAAAATGGACTTTGAAGATGTTTTTTCATGCTATTGACATAGCAATAACAAATTCTTGGTTAGAATACAAAAAAGGACGTTAGTAATCTATTTATCTCCTAATAAAAGATATTAGATCTTATCCATTTTAAGCTTCATATTGCTGACTCTTTAATACTAATAGAAGGTTCACGGAAACGAGGAAGACCTAGCCTGCAGGATGTTTCTGAACAACCTGCTAAAGTATCAGAATTAAGACCTACATAAAATATAATTCGTGATAAATTTGGGAATTTTCCTGTTCACACAGATGAGCGTGGTCGCTGTAAAAAGGAGGGCTGTAAAGGAAAAAGTCTGTGGAAATGTTGCAAATGCAATATCCATTTATGTTTAGATAATCCTAAAAATTGTTTTTATAATATTCATAATTAAGATAGTAATAAATATTTCTTTATGTGCTATTTTTTTATCAACATTAATGTATTTGTTTTGAATAAAAATGTGAAAAACTTGAAATCTTACATTCTTTACTTATTCTTTATTACTTGAATTTTATTAAGTGGAGTAAAAATGTTCCCAATTGGGTACACCTTTTTTCTTGGCAAGGAAGAAGGTGGGGAGAGTAAAATTTGTATAAATATATTATTTAGGAGTTCCACAATTAGCAAAACTAAAAAAAAATTTGTGTAAAAAAATAAAAATGTGTGACCGAAAGGGTTAAGTAAAGAGTACAGAGAGAAGGCGGAAAAAACTTATATAATTATGGGCGTAAGTTACAAATAATGACCAAGCAATTCAATTCACAAAGCTAACACTGTAGCCATCTCTATTGCCAATATATCACACTTTTTACAATGGTTGTTGTATACATCCTTATTTAAAAGTTAAATGACAATTATGATAAGAAATATTTTTCAGTAATGTAAATAAAATTAACATTTCATACTGTATTAAATATTCTTTTAAATGTGTGTGTGTGTGCCTCCTTCTTGTTACCTGATTTTGTTTTTTACTTACTATAAACCAATAATTTACATACCAAATACCACTTTTGGACAAAATATATAAAATTTTAAATGAAAGTTTAAGTTATTTGTAATTCTGAACTAACTTCGTATTTTTTAAATCTAAGGAATTAAATATTTTTGAAATTACGAAAATTAACCCGAAATTTTAAATCGTTAATTACTTTTTATGTACGAATGTTATATAATTAATTATCCATTTAAAAATTGCGTTATCCGATTACTTTCATTTTACAGATTAAATTTGACATTAAAGATAAATATCCTTGTACGAACCGTAGATTTATTATCAGTGTTCGTGATTATCGTATGTCGATAGTTCCAAAACAGATTTAAAAAATACTGATGATGAGCTAGTTTAAATATTTGCTTAAGATAAGAAAATAGGACGCAACAGGTAATTATTTCTCACTACTAGACGTATTCGTATGTTTATTTATTTACATATATTCTTTCATATGTTTATTTATGTACATATTCTAGCGGTGTAATACGATATTACATTTTAAGATATGCACATTTAAATAATTTTGAATATAAATTTAAATATTTATATAAAATTACCAAATCACACTTGTTGATCTTATGTATTACATCTAAAATTTCCGGTGAATCTCAATTATCTTTTGACATGTGAACGTTAAAATTTAATAAATTATTCTAATATGTTTGTATTTGAAATATCGCATGTGCAAACATCAGAAATGTCGTATAATTTTTATAGAGTATATTTTACTAATAGTGTTTAAATGAGTAATGAAAACGACTGTTTAATACTTTTACAAATATGAAATTTAAAAAAATACTGTCGTTTTACCTAAAAATTCAAGTTCCGTATTACTATTAAAAAATATTTCAATAAACAAACTCCAATATATTACGCGTCGTTTGATTTTTGAAACACCATTTCGTTTAAAATTTGGAAATCAATTTTCTACTATCGTGTTACTCGTGAAATTAATTATTGCAAAATTTTAAATAAGTGATTTTTATGTGTTTGATTTTGATTTTTTTTTGTATATAATTGCGACTTTAAATCTATCCTTTACGAAGTGATACTTCGTTAGATAAATAGATTTACGAAAATATTGATCGTTTAAATATTATGTCAAAAATATAGTTTGGAAACATTCGCCGAATAATCTGTTTATAACGGATATAGGAACTAAATGAAAGACCTTTGTCAATATCAAAAGAAAAAGTATAAATTCGTTCATTAAGTGTTTAATTATATGTATGGGATGATGTAGTTCTCGAAATTTAAAGTTCGTCTTATAGTCAACGCCTGCTTTAATAGTTTTTAAAATTTACTAAAATTGATTTAATTGTAACGAAAGTTTGTCGTTATATGATTCAGAAAATCAGACATATGTAGTAACGAACGTAAATTTATTTTAAAAATCAAAAAGCGAATTAGGAAACAATTTAAATATGTGGAGTTGCGGGCTTAAAAATTGTTTGCTATTCGGTTTTTTACAGCTTTGATATGTTAGTGTTGATCTCTTTAGCCAATGCATAAGTACTCAAACCGTTTATCTGTTTCATGCTGCAGCGTCATTATAAGTTTCTCATTATATGTTGTTATTAGACTTTCCTTAAATACACCGTGTTATTGCTATGCGATAGACGTAGACGCCCTATTTTATATGACAATGTTTCATTTCAATGATGCCTTCCAAAATTTGTTATCATTACATAATTTAACTTTCATTATCTGAAGTGCGTGTACGATATTTCCGATTTCAAGTAGTTTAACCACATTTTTTATGTGTATGTAATGTTATCAATATACTCGTCGTTTTATTTTGTTTTTCGATTTTTTTAACGTGCGCTGTATAATACTGAAATTAGTTTTATTGCTTTTTTGTTATAAACGTCTGCTTTAGCATTTCAATACGACTTGTGTTCCCGTTACATTTAGTTTTATCGGTTATAGATTTCTTCGATTCGAATTTATTCATCGGATTTATATTTTTCATTTAATAAAGTGCGTTTGTTTTATTAAGTTTCAAGAGATTGTCTAGGCTGAGGCATACACAAAAAAACAGCGATGAGGTAAAATACAATGTAATTTTCAAATAAAACCAAAAAGTGGATTATTTAATTTTTTCCGGTATGTATTAAAAACATAGAAGCGCAAACTATTAACGTGGTACTTTGGATATAAATAGTAATGAAATTTTATTTTAACATAGATGTAGGAATGGTAGACTCAGATTCGAATAAATATAATAGTTATTTTAAATTTAAAACAGTTTTAAATTAAATGGTTTTCCCCATAATCGATAATTGTTTAATGTGAAAGGTGTGTAATTTGTAATGAGAGACGATCCAGTTGATACGTTTAACGTTATTTCTATTATAATTTATTCGAACGAATTTCAGATTTTGTTTTTGTACCGCTTATTTTCATAGATTATTAGCTTTATTTCATGGAAAACGTAAATAAATTTAAAGCAAAAATATAGTTATTTTCATTATTCCATAGGTAATTTGCGCATAGATTCTGTCTGTATATATTATATACGTATGTTTATGTATGTGTATTTATGTTTCAGACGATTCATTCGATATATAGAACTCGCCATGGATACGAAACATATGACGAATATGACTACGCGATACATAGAATATGCATGCAATCCGTATAAAATTGGTATGGAATATGATAATGGATGGGTATCACCGCCAGATTTGACAGAAGTACCCATAAATAAAGGGAAACATGATAAAACCGATCTTATTAATGCGATGAAAGATTTAATGGAAAAATCAAACGGTAAACGCGTTTTGTTTTTTTTTTCATAATAAATGCGATCTAAATGCGGCATTGTAAAATTTTTAATAAGTAAACGATGATTGGAAAATTTAACGGTCTCTCTATTAGTCGGAATAGGACCAGATTTATCATCGAATTTACAACTTTATCGTTTTTTTTTTTTTTTTTTTTTTTTTTTTTAATTATAATTTTACGACCATTAGTACAGTCATTTGTTTAAATTTATTGTACGTTTATTAACTTAAGTCTAATATTAGTTTTTCGGGATCTATATTTTTTTTAAATATATGAATCAATTTAGTTTATAAGAAGATATATAGTGTATTTTTGAAAATAATTATTATTTAAATAAATAATTTTAAACTATCGAAACTAAAAATGAAAATAGAATTTGTTTTCGAAACATTACACAAAAAAAATTGTATAGATGTGGTTTATACCGAAAAAATTCTGAACGTGTAAGATTATTATTGTTTTCCTGATTGCAGATATTCCGGAAGTTAGCGACGAATTCATAATGATGTTTTTGAACGCTCGAAAAATGAACTTAAACGCTAGTTTCCAATTAATGACGTGTTATTTTAAATACCGTAAAAATTATCCGTCCATATTTACCAATCTTACAGCGAAAGATCCCTTAATTCAGTTAGCGTTCAAAGATGGACTTCCTCTAATAGTTAAAAATAAAGACCGGTAAGTTATTACGTTAGCAAGCGTCAATTCTACACTGATTTACTTTACATTTTATGATGATATTTAAAATAATACTCGTATAATGTGTTCTATATAGGAAAGGTGATGCGCTTATCTCATAATAATAATAATTATTATTATTATTTTCATGCGAACTAGTCTAATTATCGATAGTGATACATAAGAAATCTATTTTATATCATCATCATCGTCGTATTGTTCGTTGCCGAACGTCATGACTAGCTATTGTACGTTTTATTTTTACATACAAAATTAGCTAGCATTCAAGGCACTATTTATATGCAAAGCAGATTATGTTATACGGAGTGGAGTACCACTGCCTTCTCCGTGATAATTAAGAATTAAATAATTATGAAAACTTTCTATGTCGCGTGTTGGTTTCGAACCCCCGATCGTCGGAAGCAACTAAGCCACCGCGACATTCATACAGTATTAAATAAATAATGCGTAAAGTAGATTATTCTGATCGATGTGCATTTTAAGTCTGATTGTCGCGAAAAATTTATATAAACTTCGTTTTGTATTCAACTTATACAATGAGTATAACAAGTTATATACTCAATACTTAGTTGCTTGTAAGTATTCGTTTATTTTAGTTCCTTGACTTATATTACAGTTGACATATTATATTTAAAACCTAATATGAATAACAAAAATATTTATAACCCACAATATTTGCCCAACGCGAAAATCAATGTAGCGCTGCTGTAAATAAAGGAATAATACAATGCACAAGGTGTGTCGATCATTCGGCCACAGCAAAACATATTGTACCCTACTATACACCTGTGTTAAGTGTGGTGTACAACACGAAACAAGAAACGGTCATAAACCAATGGATACACCTAGTGCACTCTCTGTGAAGTTAGCCACCCTGCTAACTGCAAAGTTGCACTATATATAAACAGTTATTACGATTAAGAAACAATTTCAACCGCAACAAAGACGGACAACCGCACTCAATTGATAAAAATTACCGACAAATTCCCATTTGAGTCTGATTCTAGACAAAGTAATCATATTTCTAATAGTATTTTTGCCGATGTCCTAAAGGGTCGCAAAAAAGCATTGCAACAGTTTGTGGAGAGCGGAATCAACTTAGAAATTTCGTTGATAACTCAGATATAGAAATCGGTGTAAAAAAAAACCTTACCGCACTTACCACGCCTATAAATGAAAATAAACCGAATATAATAAAACAACCGAAAGTAATGAATATGATCTCATAGAAAAGAAAATTGAGAAGAATATGGCAGAGCGATAGAAATCTCATTAATAAAACTATCCTAAATAGAGCAGCTAGACAATTAAAAAAACGTTGCTAGAACTAAAAAATAAAACATTTCGAGAGTATATAGAAAATCTAACTCCGAGCAAAACATCCGATTACAATGTGTGGTGGAAGGCTACAAAAAGTATAAAAACAGACCACATCTGTCAGTGTCACCGTATAAGAATGAAAAACAAAGAGTGGGGACGAGGTGAACAAGAAAATAGGAATGTCTTTGCTGAATATCTAGCATAAATGTTCGAACCACACAAAAACGGAAATTCTATTCATGAAGATAAATTAGGGAAATATCTAGAAACACCGTTCCAGATGTCACTTCCCATTAAACTAACACCGCCTATGAAAGTAAACGCAGAAATAAAGGAACTAGATATAAGAAAGCTGCTGAACACGACGTAATAAGTGCAAAAATCGTAAAAAAATTCCCGAAAAAATCTGTTATTTTAATAACACGCATTTTTAACGCAATCTTTTGTACGGGATATTTTCCGGTGCAGTGGAAATTTGCTTTCATAATGTTGATTCCAAAACCGGATAAACTTCAAAATGAAGCGTCATCTGACAGGCCAATTAGCCTGCTACCGGTTCTCCCTAAAGTATTTGAAAAACTCTTTCTTAAGAGAATTAAAATTAAGCTAAATGAACAAACAATTTCCGAATCTCGTAAATCTCGGATTACACCTTGATAATAGACTCACCTGGATAAATCATGTTATTGCCAAGCGTAAACAGCTCAACATTACATACCGCAATATATACCGGCCGATGGGCAAATATTCAATATTGTCACATGAAAATAAAGTAGTACTTTATAAAGCAATTTTAAAACCAATTTGGTCATACGGTATCCAGATTTGTTGGGGTACAACCAGCAACTTTAGGATAGACATAATACAAAAATTTAAATCTAAACTCTTGCGGAATATCGTGTCAGCACAATGATATGTTCGCAATGACGACATACACAACGATCGTATATCGTCAAAAGTTGTGCTGGAAGCTACCTTCATCGCCCTGAAGATCACATCAATCCACTAAACGTCCTACTTAATGGCGGGTCATTCAGACGACTGATGAAGAGACGCAGTCGGATCGAATTAGAGTAATGATCAAATAGGTTTTTTATATAATACAACTATAAATTAAGGAATAATAATTTATAGCTTTAAAATAGATCAGCGCTACTTATTGTTCAGCGGAACAGATTGCGTGCATCTTATAAGCTTTTAAAAAGTCTCCTCATTTCTTCTAGTGTACAACCTTTCAATCGACACTTTCGGATATTCTTGCTTTCATCGAACACTTGAGTGTTATAGTATTAGGTCAAAATCAGCTTTATTCGATTGCATCATTTCAAACGAGTGTATTATTATTATCTTACTGTAATAAAAATTATTATTTGGCTTATATATATATCGTTTATTTTCTTGCTTTATATTTTCGATTATGCGGTAGTGTTTTATTTTTATTTTTGCGTGTGTGCGCCTCTTAAGTAGCTGTATTTAATTATTTTCAGGCGTGGTCGGTGTGTTATATTATTTTTGGTATATCAATGGGAACACGCGAAGTATTCCTTCGAAACGATATATCGTGCTTTGGTGTTATCGATGGAGTATTTACTGCAAAGTGTCGACAATCAAGTAAACGGGTTCGTTTTCGTTGTAGATTGGAGTAATTTCAAATTACGCGATACCGTAGATCTGACTCCGCGCGTAATAAAATTAATGATCGAAGGTTTTCAGGATTCGTTCCCGGCTAAAATTAAAGGTATCCATTTCGTCGGTCAGCCGTGGTACGTGGACGGAATTTTAATGTTAGTTAAGTCTTTCTTAAAAGACAAGACAAAGAACAAGGTAATTTTAGTTATATGATTAAAAAAAAGTCTCGTTGCGTTTAATGAAATTAAAAATTATCGGTAAAACGTAATTTTCGTATTTTTAAAATTCGGAGACGAATGGAATAAACTACATAAATGTGTACGTTAAGGAACGATTTGTATGACTGTATTTCAGTAAAAAAATGACGGAATTAATTACATGTTAGAAGTTAACGAGAGACACAGACTGATACATCTAAAACCGAGATTATGATAAAGATCGCCCTTAATGATACCAATCTCTTGTCAGAATTTGAAACAGCGGATTCTTTTGTTTATTTAGTATCCTTGATTACTGTCGATAGAAGTAAAAATACGTTTTAGGCAAGACCGCGATAGTACGATTGAAACGTATAATTTGTAACAAAAAGTAGCGAATAAAATTACGGAAGGAGCTAATAAAACATTAATTTTTCCAATTTTCTTATACGCGATCGAGACGTGGACGATTCATTGAAGAAATGGATAAGCAACGCATCGATGCATTTGAAATGTGGATGACGAATGATTCTCAAGGCAGAACTAGACGAACCAATAAAATTACACCGATTGCGCGAAAGACGAATACAACAATTTTTAAAATCTAGAAGAGGTAAAGCATAAGAGGACGAAGCGAAGTGCCTACTCGCTGGGCTGATGACGGCTTGCGGAATTAATGTACTGCAGTCGTCACTACAGCTGAGAAAATCTCTGGAAAGTATTCGCAGGCCGTAATGGTCAGAATTGACTGAATACAAAATAGACGGATCAATGATTTCGATTATAGGAATTATAAAATTTATTTATATTATCCTCATTTTCTTTTGGCGTTCGTAAATTTATAATGTTGTTCTTAGTATAAATTATTCAATTTCGACTACTCACGCCAGACGCGATAATTATATCGAGCAAGGTACATTTTGACGGAAATGTACAGAACTTTTAAGTACTGTAGCGACGGAGAAAAGTTCTTTACTCGATGAGTAATGACAGTTGAGGCATGTGGTATTATCAGCTCGTGTTATTTCGAAGCCACCGTTGTTAATTACAAACGCTACCGATAGATGTTTATGCAACACGAACTGACCAGACGGAGTCATCGTACGATGTGTTATAAGACGAACAAATGATGATTATTTTAGGAATAATGTTTAGAAGTCGTGAAATTTCGTGTAACGCCATTATGGTGTATTACGATCATGCCGTTTGTGACATTTTTTATTAAGTTATTTACATTTTAAAGTATACGAAAACAAACTTAGAAACCTGGAAAAATTTAGGATTCAGCTATCGAAACTGTATATGAAGTTTTATTTCGAAACGTCGTAAATGTATTGAAAATGAAATTCCACATTTTAGTAGCGCCATGTTTAAGATTAAGAAATTATCAAAATAAGGTGAGTGTAAAAAAAATGTCCAAACTTTATTAGAAAGTGCGCTATAAAATTTTCTGAGATATCCTGTACATGTATAGAATATAGTTATTTAAATCACTAATTATTATTTGTATCTTTGCAAGCCATCTTCGGATTATTCAAATTAAAATCAATTAAAATCGGCGTATCACGAGTATTATTATTTCAATTTATCGTGAAATTAGATACACTAAATAAAATTATCTATAGGTGATAAGTTAATTACATATTTTTAATTTATATTAATGACTTATATTTAAAAACATCGTTCAAGTTTAATTAAATAAATATTAGTGCGCTTTATAACACTAACTAAATTATTTTATTTTATTATATATATATATATATATATATATATATATATATATATATATATATATATATATATATATATATATATATCTATGAGTATGTACATTCATGTTTACTCGTGTATCTGTATAATAATCATGTAAAGTTTCGTTTATTAAGTATTTTATTCGTCATTTTAATTTACGTCCGATTAAAGAAATATATTATATATTTAATTGAACAGTTGATAATGCATGGCACAAATTTAAGTACGCTGCATGAATATTTACATCCGGATGTACTACCGACTGAATTAGGAGGAGAAGGACCGACATATAGTCCGATAGAATGGATCGACTTATTATGCCGATAGGTTAGTATTCATTTTATTAATACGCTCACTAGTTACGTCTTTACGTGTTTATCAGATGGCGACGATTGAACGAATCTCGTCAGTTTTTTTTTATTTTTTATTTTGTACCGAGTTTACAAAAGATAAATTTAATTTCTATCTTAAAGTTTCTTCTTCGATATAGATATTGTTAGTTATTAATTAAAGCGAGAAATAGTAAATATTAGAAAATCGTGAACTATAATACGCGATAAAGCCGTTATTAACAACTTTTTACCATTTGAATTCTAGTATACTAACGAAATATAATTAATTATTTGTCTAAATACATTTGCCCCATCCGTTTGGAAAAAAATATATATATATTTGTCTATAAAGGAAACTGAATTATATTAAACAACCAGGTGGTTTCATTTAGACGTTTCATCTTTCGTAGGTGGGGTGTACAATCATTGACGTAGGTAATAAATTTTTTTTCTCAATCATACCCGAATAATTTGACGTTTAAAGATTTCGAGATTCTTCTAGGATATATATATATACGGAGCTCTATTAAGTTATTTATTTATTAATTTCGTAATAATTCGACAATACAACAGCCTGTAAAATAAAAATATTAAAAAAAGGGGGAAAAAAAACTTAAATACGTAATGCTATAAAATTTATAACGTAAAGTGTACGCATACCATACGCATGCACAACAAAGATTCTCATTATTCGAAAATATATTAAACGGTTTTCAAAAGTTGACCAAAATTACGGCAATCAAAAATCGTATTTCGTTTCCAGCGGTGATAATGAACGGAAAGAGGAACTGATCATATTTTCTAGCAGGTATTGAGGTATGACAAACACGATAAGCAGGAACTCTTAAAGAAGTTCTGAAGAAAATTATTTAGTTAACTTGTACAAGAACAAAAAACTAGTTTCCATGAAAAATATATTATACAATTTATAATGTCTTAGACATTTTTTTTCTGTATACTTTTAAACATATTTATAACATTTTCCGTAGACCCGTATTTCAAATAATTGATGTGAACTTTCGTTGGGAACGCAGTAGGAAAACATAGAAACATACGTATGTTTGTATTGAACAAAATTTTTCATACATCTCATTACATAGCCAAACATTTTCCCTCGCTCTTCTTGTTTAGCGATTTACGTTGTTTATTAACATCGCTGATAGGAGTTTTGATCAAAGTTGTCGCAACGATCTTGTAATGGACTTGTTGTCCTTACTCGCGGTGTGAACTTGCTCGAAAATATTTGTAATACCGAAACTTTCGCGCCTATAAACCTGAAATACATTTTTCGGTTCGTTCTTAAAATACTAAAACATTTCAGAATATTGGATAAATCGGAAAAAAAATAATTAAAAGTACGAAAAACATTTTTTTTTTTTGTAACGATCATTATTAATTCAACATGACGCATCCATTTCATGAATCGGTTCGGTTAGTTATATTTTGTAAATTGCTTTATTAATTAATTAATAATTTTACGAAATAATTTGTGTCGGATGAATTTCGAAAAAACACTCGGAGAATTTTGCGTCTTTGAAAGCCGCGAAATTGGAATTTACTGCAAAATCGTAAATAACCGAATCATTTGATGATATGCAAAATTTTTTTTTGCCCGGTAGAGCGCTTAGAACAGAAAATACAATAAAATTATTTCGTTTCACAAATTTCGCGGCACTGTTGTCGCGTAAATGATTTTGTATGTGCTTTTATTCATTATCGAGCTTTGTTTATTCGTAGTGTATGAAATTAATTTTTTCTGTCTGTTTCTCTTTCAGGCTTTAAAAATGCGTTCTAACTGGTGACGGATTTATACTCCACGTGAATCTCACTTTCACTTTAATCATTATTTTCATTTTATATTTTAGAAAAAAAAAAAAAAAAAAAAAAAACTAATTGCACATTCCGCAATATTCGTTAATACGAGTTGGCAGCATTTATACGTAATCTCAGATCATTTGCGATTATCCCGGTAATGTATATATAAGGTAGTTACCAAATTATATTTAGCGATTATCGGACATACTAGAACTTTTCAGTTTTTCCTACAAGGTACTTCGATTTTGACAGGAGTTGTCTATTTTATTCGATACAAAAATTTTCATTTATGTAATATATTAAAAATTATCTAGAGTCGTTTTGAAACAAAATATATTGTATTCAAAAAATATTTTCTTTAAGATATTTTATATATATATATATATATATATATATATATATGTGCGCGTGTGTGTATGTAACGCATACATAGAAATATTTTTTTAATATAAGTTACGATTCGACAATTTTTTTTTATTCGCTAAAAATTAAAATTAACCGTATAATTCTGCAGTATTTATCTACTTTGAAAAATTTAAACGTCTTCCATTAATTTTATTTTAAGATTGTCATTTATTCTTTGACTAAATTTTATGTGACACGTTAATAAAATATTTACGTATACTTGGAATTTGTACTCTCTTTACCTAAGCTAAATTTTTTTGACGTTTAACGCGTTTATATCGTGTTCTTTTAATTTTCTATAGTTTTCAGCTCCTATTTAAGAAATACAATTCCAAAAAAAAAAAGCGGAATATACGTAAAAAAAAGTTTCTACGAAACTATAATGAATGTTTAAGTTTCCAAATGAACTTATTCGGTCATGTTGTTTCTTATACGGTGCGTGAACATTTGAAACTAATATATAGAGTGACGCAGAGAAGACGGACTTTTTTTTTTTTTTAATAACGCAGTTGGTAACACTGTTGGAACGCAAACCGTGTGCATCACTTTTAGTGTACATACGAGAGAGATTCGTTTTTGTCTAGTTTATAAATTTTCATGGCATCCTATAACGAAGAGGAGCCCGTTTCTAACCTAACCTTATTTTTGGCGTGAATCGATCACGCGAATACTAAGAGTATTTCGAAAAGAATTCAAAGTTGAGCAAATTTTTTTGCGGAGATATCGTAAGAGCCGCAGCGACTTTCTCTAAGCTGCATACGTAAAGGACGGTCAGGCAACAAATGATGTCTATAATCTACTGATGAGTACAATCTGCGATTAATCTTCTTAAAAAAATACAACCACGGAAATTTATGGAGAGACGATTGAAGTTTATTAAGTGAGAGTAAATTGACTAATGCTCTCAGTAGTTTCCAATGATCCTCCAGCTGAATAGAATGAATGATATCCTTGTGAGAGACTACGGAGAGTTCTACGCCATTAAATGAGGCATCTCGGTAATAGTAAGGTAATTTCAGCGAATATTTAAGTCCATTAAAATTGACGAGGCTTGTAGTACTGCTACACATTTCGCAAATTTTTGATTAAAAAAAAGTTCTAAATTGCGTAATAAATAATTCGAAATTAATTTTGATAAGTACCGCCGTTTTCGAGATATAATGACTAAGGGAAGTAATAATATTTTATTTACGCTAATTGTTTTTAGATGAATCCGGATAATTTTTATCGGATTTCATAAAAATTTTTAGAATTGAAATCATCTATTTCGACAAAATACCCTTTATTACAAAAAATAAGCGATTTTGTTATTGTACCGCGAACAGTTCAGTTTGGGTAAACTTTTGCTTCGTACAGTAAATGTGGGATGTGTTCATTAAAAAAATAAATCGAGTCCATCGATATAGATGAAGTCTTGCGAGTGAATATGATTTTTTGCGTTAGCTAATCAAAAATTATTTACAAACCGATGGTTAACGTCTAATTGAAAACTGTAGCTCGTTATTTTATTTTTAAAAACGATTTAATAATTGCGTATATGATAATCATCGAACTTTAAAACAAAATCGGCTGCGTATCTTCGTTTAAGACATTAACATCAATTAAGGGATAAATTTTTACATATTCGTCCTATTTATTATAGTATGGATCTCATACCGATAAACTTCCTTGCTTTTTGTCCGCATGATTTGAATTTGGATTCCATCAGAAACAAGAATTCCTTACCATAAAAAGACTTAGCAAACTCAGCCATCTATGCAAAAAAACATCAGTAAACGAGTACCAATAATTTTCTCGTAAGTGAAGTAAGACGCCGAAAATTACCTGAGGATGACTTATCCAAAAAACGTCACTTAATTAGTTGCAATCACTGTTTGAGTTTTACATGAATCGTCCTAGGGAACGTACCAGGCTTCTTTAATTTTAATAAAAATAATAATAAATAGTTATTGAAGGTCGAGGAACAACTTAAAAATTGCGACGAAATCTCACAGAATTTCAAAATATCTAACTAGTACTGGTGATTATTATTTTAACGAAGTTATTCATTTTTCGGTCACTTCTTCATTACGATATCTCGCAAAATTAGTTACCTTAAATATCTAAAGTTCAGGTAAACATCATGATGAACTTATATCTTAATCAACTAAGTGAAGATTTTGACTTGTGAAATTCGGATATACATACCGATGAAGTATAATATCGTTATAATATTCCTGCATACGATCGGCCAGTGTAGAGATACTCGGAGATTTGGAGGAATAGTTATATTAAAGAAGGAATAGTTTATTAACAATTGCTTGATATCAGCGGCAAATTTAATTTACTCGCATTTTAAATTAGAAAATGGGAAAACTTTATCTCCGGTTGGCATTTATCGATTTTTATAATTCGTCATATGAGTTTTTGTTTTTGAGTTTGATAAAATTTCGTGTGATGTAGCTGACTTAGCGATAGTAACTGGATATTTAAATATCGATTTGTTTAAAAAACGATAAAGTAACGATTATCTAAATTGAATTTGAACGTTTTCAGTACATCGAGCTATTTTTTTTTTTTTTCGATACGAGGGAAATTACGTATCATGTTTAGATAGAAAAAACTACTTTTGTAAATTATGACATTCGAGTTACTTTCACTATCCGTGGTGGATTAAGTGTCTCGTTTGATTTTGCATCTAAGGTTCAATCGAAACTTAGTAGGTATAAATCTTATTTTATTAAAACGATTTTTCGTAATAAATTGTATAAGTGTTAAATTTAGGGGGGGGCGGATGTTTGAGCCCAGCCCAGATAGAAATCCTCGGTGCGCAACTGATTACGTGTATCCGTTACCAACACTATTCCTATTGTTAGTATTACGGTTACGTTACCACCGCTATTACGAGCGGCGATTATTTGAGGAGCTGCTTATCAACTATTCCTTATAGCTTTTAAGATAACAGCTTAGGAATAAACGTTTACTTTCTTCTTGACCTCTAAAATTATCTATAAATATAATCAGCGAACAAACAATATGACGAACGCAAGAAGTCTAAACAACTTCGCACAAACAAAACTATTATTATGACGTTATTAACTATTTAAAAAAACCGAACTTAAGTTACATAAACTATTAGATTAAAAATGCGACGTACATTTTGTCATAAAAAAATTGATTGCTCCCTAACTGTGTAAGCAGTTTTGCCGTTATAACTTGACGCGTTATTATACTAGAGGGAATATAAAGTTCTCGTCTTTTTATACTGATTACCTGTTGTACGTTTGTAATAAAAGAAAGCAACTCGATGTTAATGAATAAATTTTGCAACGAAATTAAAGGTTATTTGTTTTTTTAGTTTCAAAACAGGTATAGACGTTTTGCGGATTTTATTATTATTAAGTAAACACCGCAATATGTTATTTGGGAATTTTTTTAAAGCGCTTCGTATTAATCTACCGAAGAATGAAATGACGAAAAAGAAGTTAAAATCTCTAAAAGTTGTTTCTTTATGAAAAATCACAAAGCTTTTCGGTTATCGGATCATCATCGAGTGAATATTTAAAAAGATATAAAATGAAAACAATTTTGATGAAGAATTTTTCAAAATCTGTTTTATAAATAAAATTTATTGTAAATAAATCTAATAAAATTGAAATTATGTCTGGCTAATGAAATATCAAATTTTTAAATTGTCGTTATATAAACATTTCTGGTAATTCATATATAAAAAAAGATGTAATAATTTTTGATGCGTGCTCGAAAATGACGTAACTGTCGAAAAGCTCCGCGATTAAAAAACTTTTAGCGATTATTGGTGTTATATTTTGTTCGGTTTATTATTAATTAATAAATAAAATCACTACTTTCCAATATATTCGACATAAAATGAAAAAATATGAATTTAAGATTACAATTCGCAAAAAATCATCGAAATAAAGAACAGTATTAATATAGGCCATTATCGAGTTAATATTTAAAAAGATATAAAATGAAAAAATATTAAAGATTACAATACACGAAAAATCAACGAAATGAATGTATTATTAATACTGTCCTTCATTTCGCTGATTTTTTGTGAATTCTAATCTTAAATTAATATTTTTTAATTTTTTAAATATTCACTTGATAATGACGAAAAACTGCGATTTTTCGGAAAGAGAAAAAAAAACCTTTTAGTAATTTTAAATTTTTTCTTCTAGTTTATTTTAATAAAAATCATTACATTCCACATTCTTCGATAATTGCATATAATTTGTCATAAACACTGGTTATTAAACAATTTAATCGCATTATTCAATGCGGCAAAGCCGAAAAACCGAATAGTAATAAAATAAAATTTATACAAAGACAAAATATCTCGCACACGTTACCGCTAAGTTTTAACTCGCCTTTTGAAAAAAGATCCAATAATAAATATTTAATAACGAATTTTTATTAGCAAAAATTTAAACTTTAAATAGTATACTTTTTCGACAAATAATTTTAATACACCCCGTCAAATACATAGGGAAAATTATCTGCTATAGCTCGATTTAAGGCATTATCAGGTCGCTCTTGAAAGAAATATAAAGCTTTAAAGTTACGCCATCTATATAAATAAATCGTCATTAAGTAGCGTCTCCGTATCGTAGGTAGGCGACTTGTACATTGTTGTACAGTATAAGTAGCGTACAAGGCAATCATAATATGGCAGACACACCCGGGAGAACTGATTGTAATCGCTTCGTTATCACGTCACAATGCAGCAACCGAGTGTTTCTGCAGCGTACTATATTGTTATTAGCCCGTACATGGTGTTGTCGGTAGTGGTTTGCCATTCCGCGCGATAATATTAGGATTATTTATATTTTTATTTTCCGATGATAATTTTCGCGATTCGGTACTACCTCTCCGGAATAGAAATCCGTATGACCTTATTAAATATTTACGTACTTATTGGTGACTTCGTCCTTCGTTATAGCGTCGCTGTATTAAATTATCATTTAGATTATAAGATTTTTAATAATGATACATTGAAACATAAGTGAACGTTACTTCGGGAATAAAACTGATCGAGAAAATAATATACCTAAAGCAATCGATAAACTCGGCAGCTAAAGAAATAAATAGAATAAACAGTATTGGGCTTATTTTTATACGTAAATGAATCTGTCGTTAAAAGTGTACTCAAACGCGTATAATGTTCACTTACGGCTGAAAAATATGGTCGTTTCAAATTATTAAGAAGAATGATATTAGTAATTCGATAAAATAAAAATTAAGATCATAATCAAAACTAGACGATGTAGCGGGAGTAGCGAGAAAACCGAAATTGATACGGTGCGAATGTGTCATGCGGAACCGATTAAATTGTTGGAATAATAAATGTACAAATAGCTCGTGACAAGGAATAGGGAAATCAGAAAAATACGATGTGCAGATAACATAGTGGATGTGGAAAGCAAGGGAGTGTATTATTTAGAAACAAATGTACGTTGGCTATTAGTTATGAAAATAATAATAATAATAAAAAAAAATGGAAGATTCGAGTTTCATTTATTAATATTTAAGTATTTAAGAAATGTTTTGCATAAAAATCAATTAAATAATTGTTATTATTATTATTATTATTATTATTATTATTCTTATATATAATTTCATTTAGAGCCGTCGCCTTAGGATATTGTGATTAACGTTTAATCTGTCCGTAATTTTATTGTAGTCATCTTTCGATTGACATACACAATTTGTGAATGACAATCCTCTTGTATCCAGCACAGTATCTTCGCATCTTACAGATACGCGTGCTGTTGGTGGTTTTCCATTTATCTTTTTATATATCTGAAAAAATTTAAGCTTTACAAAGTATAATACAAATATAAGAACCATTTAAAACCCTAAAAATTATGAAGCTAGATTATCGATCCGGAGATAAAAAATTGTAATATTAAACCGAAATATATTAAAAATTTATTTCCGCATGCAGAAGTACAAAATTTGTACAATTAGAAATGTATACAAATTTTTAAAATACTAAAACGAAACAATTCGATAAACTCTGCGTGATAATAGACTTAAGTAATCTTATTTTTTTGGCAATTAACACGAAACAATCGTCTGAAAATGATCAATTGCCGTACAAATAATAAAGCTTTAGTAAGGAAAAAATTCGACATATATAATTCAACGTTGAAAAAAATGATTGATTACGTGGGTACGATAATTCAAGAACATCGAAGTGCTTAATAGATTGGGAAAAAACTGCGAACACTATCGAAAGAAGACAAATACTTTGGACATATTATTGAAAGGAACAAAGTTTACTCGAGGGTAAAATTAACGGGGGAAAAGATTGACGTCAAACAACATGGACATAGGCAAACTCAAGAAATGTTTCCGATGTTCATCATGAGAATTTTTCCGGTCGGCCGTTGTTAGGAATTACTTTTGATCGCTAATCTTCGAAATGGAGATGATGGCGCATAAAGATGAATAATATATTATGTATGTTTCTCAGTTTCTAAAATGAAATATCCGATTATGTGTACCAGATAAAATTTAATAATTGCGTACGATTAATTTTCTACGATGAATACAAAACTCACAGCGCCAATTAGGCTTTCGATAATACCATCTCTCTACGACGTTGAAATTCTTTAAATTCCGGTTGACTAGAATTAAAAGTAATTGAAGCCAGTTCGATTAGATCAATATACATACTTATATATATATATGTATGTATGTATGTATAAAATTTATAGGAGTTCGTTCAAAAGCATAATCATTTGCAAAAGTCGAAGAAGATTATTAAATGGAGTCTCGTCGTCGTCAGGGCCTGAAATGAATTTTTCTTTTAGCGTTCGTTTGGTTATTTTATTATTCATTCTATCGGCAAAATCGAACGCTCGAAGTCATGATGCGGATAGTATGGAAGCGGTTAAACAGATCGTTGAACGATCGAACGACGATTCCGAAGAGGATAGTTGCAATAGGACGGTACGGAAGATTATAAACGATTACGTCTTACCGGTTTTGTGGATATCGAATTGTAACGGTCGAATTATGTACCGATCCGAATTGTTGACATCTTAACGACGTTTGTATAGTATGTAACGCTCGTTTAGAGAAATTCTCGAATTATTGGCGTATTACTTCGGAACAGGACTTCGAGTGTAATTCGAACGACGAATTCGACATTTCGACGATACCGGATACTATCGCGCGTAATTTGTTCGACGAATTCGTTCGTATTTACGATAGAACGTACGCGGACCGGTCGGAAACCGAAAATAGATTCCGATCGTTTAAGAAACATTTAGAGCGAGTCGAACGTGTCCGAAAATTGGAAACAGGAAGCGCCGTACACGGTATCACTTTTGTCGCCGATATGACCGACGAAGCGGTTATTTTGTGCAGCCGTTATCTAGTAATAGAACGACGTCCAATCTGACTGTAGATGCGGATAATACTCCGGAATCGTTCGATTGGAGAGACAAGGGGGATGTAACGTCGGTAAAGGATCAACGAACGTGCGGATCTTGTTGGTCTTTTTCCGCGATGGCCGTTTTAGAAACGCAATATTATAAAATGCACGAAAAGCTAGTATCGTTTTCGCCGCAACTATTAGTCGACTGCGACGATATCGACTCGGGTTGTAACGGAGGTTATCCGTTGACAGCTTTCGAATATTTACGTAAGTTAGTCGGTATCGAAACCGACGAAGATTATCCGTACAAGGCGAAATCGGATACTTGTCGATACGATCGTAGTAAGTCGATTGCCGCCGTATCGAGATATGAAAAAATTTGTGAAAATGTCGAAACTAAATTAGCTAAATTCGTTCGCAATGAGGGTCCCATTATCGTGTTAGTAAATATGGAATTTATGAAAACCTATAAAAAACGCTCCCGGATCGTGCGATCCGGTACTCGTGGCACACGTCGTTGTTATCGTCGGGTTTGCCGTCGAAAAGAAGACCGATCTTCCGTATTGGATTATTAAAAATAGTTGGAGCGAAAATTGGGGCAAAAAAAGGTTACTATTATTTACATAAAGGTTCCGGGGCTTGCTATGTAAACACATACCCCTCATAGGTTACATCAACAACGATACGATGATTTGAAAACGTCGAATTTATAATATATCAGCGTAATAAATAATTAATAATCAAATCAAATAACGTTAATATTTGTTTAAATTTAAATTTAAATTCGAATTTATTTCAAATTACATTAACGACGCAAAGTATATATAAATAGCGGGTAATTTCGGGTTACGGACGTTCTTGGACGAATCAAAATATACGCGATAAATGTTATTAATGCGATTCTTAATATAATAATTAATAATTTTTCTAAATTACCTACGAGTCGACTAAATAGTTAATGCTTCAAAAATAATTAAAACTTAAAAAGCTAATAGCGCACCAATTGAACCAATCGGTTATTGTTATTTCAGTTTTTAAATTTTATTTTAAACAAACGCGTACACTCTAAACAATACAGTTAATAATAAGAAAATAATTCCACAATTTCGAATTTATTACAACACTTTTATATCGGAAGAAAATTTACACGATAAACATCGTAATATTCGACTCTGTACGAAATCGATAGAGGAATGAGACAAAAATTTATAATCACTTCGTTTTAAATTATAAACGTAAACTGAAAATTTGAAATATACCCCCGTTCTTAAGCCTTTCGGGCACACACGAATAAAATTCATACAAGATGTTTAATATACAATTCGGCACGTTAGAGATTACTCTAGATAAAATATTTTTAAAATTGAGACATTTCGTGTCAACCAGAAAATAAACAATTTTGTTAGCAATAAAATTTAATGTACCATTAAATCGATATTGTAACTGAAAGGTTTAAGTTAGGAGATCATGAACAACGTTCTAAACGATAAATAATATGAACAATTAAATATATAAGTAAATAACTTCTGCTTAGTCCATGTACATAGATAAACACGCTACAATATCACAAAAATGTTATATATATATATATATATATATATATATATATATACATCGTGTGACTAATTGTTTTTTTTAAATTGAAAATTCGTTTATTATTACGCCATTAATTCTACGTTATATAAAGAATACAAATATTTCCGTACCGAATGTTAAAGAATACTCTCCAGAAAATACAAGGGGTAAAAATATAATCATAATTAATATTTATAAAGAAAGAACTTGTGTCAAATATTACAGGAAAAACTTAGAATAATAAAACACTTACTCCCTTAAAAATGTCAGAGTGCATACGCATGTTTCTTATTAAAATGAACTTATAACTATCATTTATTTAGTTTTGCACAGATGGTGCGGATTTTTTGTTAAATATGACAAATAGACAAACAATTTTTCGTATTGTTCTATTTACACAATAATTATTAATATGTTCTTGATAAATGTCTATCCACGATGACACCTAAATTACTTTACATGTTATTTCCAGTCGAGATGAACGTTTTTAATTTTAACAAAACCATTTAACGAACAGTAAAAATTATTGACTCCGTTTTCTCATCTTTAACTTTGATTTTCCATTTATAGAAAAATGTAGATATTTTACCCTATTGCTTTTGATAATCTGTTGCTTATTGCGTCTATTCTATATGATGATACCATTAAAAATGTATCATCAGTATATAGATTTATATCTACTCCCGGTATTGTCGATATACCATTAATATATATAATAAAAAGGAAATTAATATATCGTACGCCAGAATAGTAGCAGTTTTACATAGAATTTTCTATCAATTAAGTAAGATTTATTAATAGTAGATACAAGACATGAAGTAAAATTATATTCAATTAAGTTATACATAATTCCATCATTCCGTGTTAATACTTTTTCTATGTCTATCAATATTACTCCAGAATGTTTATTCTGGTTAAAGTTATCAGTCATTTTGTCACACACTTTAGCTAGCTGTATCGTTGTACTTAGTTTCTCTCGCTATAAACCCTTAGTCTGACTAGGAGTATTTTTTCAAAAATCTTACATTACTGAGTAAACACACTGGTCTAACATTTTTGAACCAAGGATACACCCTTTCCAGGTTTTGCTAGATGTATCGTGACTGATACTCTCCACGACACAGGATAATAGCACAAACGTATGCATGAATTAAATAGAATTTTCAATATATATATATATATATATATATATATATATATATATATATATATATGTACGCGCGTAAAAATTAAAAAAAAAAAAACTGTAGCGAATTTAGTTAAAACGTCTTTAAGTTTGACTTCTTCCCTGCACTGCGAGATACAGATATAAGTTGTTAATAACTTCAGGTCACCAAGTATTCTGCCTGTGATATATAGATCCAGTGGGAGGGACACCAGCAATTACACAAGCAGCTGAATTGAGAGCAGTCCAATATAAAGACGACGTACTAGGAAGGAATTTTCTCTGTTGTTTATTCACATTTTTTGGAATATTGGGTGTGATATATGCAGCAGCCCCATAACCATAGGGAGACTATATTAATCCCTTATATAGAATAATTCTCTGTGCATAGTATATACACCATAACTATTACGTTGCAATCGGCTGATATTGCTAAAAAGAACACCACATCTCGAATGAATATAGTTGAGATGCGACATAAATATAAGCTTGTCATCGATCAAAATTTCTAAATATTTTAATATGGCTGTGTACTCGTGACCAGAAATAAGCTTCAATTTTTTAATTGTATCTATAACTTTGCATTTTTGTGCAGAAAACGTCAGCCCAAAATTTGTTATGGTTGCCTCTAGAAATTCAATTACCAGTTTGATTTTTTCGAAATCATAACAGTGAAAAATAAGACGAGGTCATCTGCATATGTAGCTCGCACAATTGTTATTAAAGAGCTTACAGAAATTCTCCATCTTATAATTAACATCGGAATTTAGCAAATTCCATAGTGTATGTCCAAGTACGTTTTGTTAGACTTTACAACTAGCTTTCCTAGAACTATTTGTATCCCCGTTACTGAGGCGAGTAACGCTATCTTGGAAGTAGCTTACATTAATTAAGTATTGATTAAATTTGTAATTTTTAATTATATCAAAAATTGCAGACCACTTGCAGTTCACCCGCAATATCCGATAAATGATTACTTAAGAAAATTTTCATATTCTCAAAAACGACTTTACTGCTTGTTGAGTATAAATTAAATATTTGGTTTTATCTGGGTTTGCAATTAAACGATTATCAATCAATCATTTTGATAGTTTATTAACGCTGTATTCTGCAAGTTCTTGCATGATGTCAACAATAATAATAATAATAATAATCAAAACGAATCAAATTTTTATTTCGCACTAATAAAACATTTCCAACATTACCTACAAATAATAGTAGTAGTAATTAACTTTACGAATATAACATAAATCCGCGAGTACGCAATATTGCGCAAGGAGCGGACCGGAAACATAATAAATACCAAAGGTTAAAATACGGACGTGTAAAAAAATCCGCATACCTTTCCTTTAGGCAATCCGCGCAAATATAACTCAACCATACGTATACATATTATTTTATAACACATTAAACACATAGAAAATTCTTGTTCTATGGAACTGTACATAAAAAACATACATTCGCACAGACTTAAAAAGCCAAATAATGGAATATCCATGTAAACTCGGCCACCTAAATATACATATAAATGATATACGTATAAACTTGTATCTACAACTTAATAATATATATCGATAAATACATTAAAATGCACCGAAATATCCTCCGCGTTATACAATTCGTACGCGCAGACACATAACTTATAACAAGACAGGCCAGAAAAGTAACGAACGCACAACATCCATAAAAATATTTTACATATATATATATATATACATACAAAAAATTAGTGAACTATCCACAGCAACATTTACATATATCATAGGAGAAAGTGAGAGGAACTGTAGGAAGTGAGCTTTATCAAATGTTGGCAGAATGGTTTACATTATATCCGTTCAATAAGCACCTAAAATAACTAACGTTTTCAACCAAGTTATCCGCACTTTCCACATTTCCGAATGCTACTCTTTATTTATAAGGAATTTGATTGACCTAAAACATTGAATTTACGTCATTTTTTATAGTTTTTTAAATCTGATTTCAATGTGAGAGGTAATGAATTAATACAACTGGGCCAATAGCTCGTATTCTTGCGTGATACTTACGAAATTTAGGAATTATCGCACGTTCTACTAACCTATTCCCCCGTGTTATACCACCTCTAATATTAAATTTCTCCTTGTTTTAATATACAAATTCTACTAATTAAACTAGATATATCCGATATAGAGTCCTTAAAGCATTCATTTTTCGTGAATGAAAGTCCATATTCATAATTTTAAATATACACTTCTGAAGAAAATAAAGTTGTTCTATACGGTACCTAGAATGCGCAATCATTGCAATGACAAACAAAGTCGAATAAGGTGCTTTACCGGAAAATTTTCTTTTAAGTAATAAAATAAACCAAGTGTCTCAGTTTTCCTGCTAGGTAACTTATATGTTTGTTTTAAGTAAGACGACATGGATATTTTGTTTTGTTTTTCTAAAGTAAATTTCAGATTTTCCCAGTAATTCGAAGGTTGTAGAGTACGTACTAAGTGTTTAGTTTTATCCAAATTTAGAACTAGAGGATTTTCATTCAACCAAACAGCAATGATATCTATTTGTATTTGCATGATACGAACGAAACTAAACATAGAATCTCAAAAGACCTATTTATCCTCAGTTGAATTAAAACCGGCAGATCATAATAAATATATCTACTAACTGAAATGTCTGCTGAATGTTAGAATTCGCGCAGAAGCGCCGAGAAAAACTAATATAATTCATCAATGTATACCAGCAATACGGCCATACAAAAAATTATCGCTGTCGTCATTTTTTATGCGTAAAATGTGGCGAAGGGCATGACTCTAGGCTTTGTACTAATTTGCCCTGTGCGAAGGAAAACATTCTGCAATCTATAAAGGGTGCGAAGTTTATAAAACGTTACTTAACAAAAATTCCAACTTTAGAGATAAAACAATATTAAAAAAAAAAAAAAAAAACGCATTGGAAAATATACATCGAGAGAGCAAATTTTACCGGCTCTTCCGTGTACAGAATCCAATGCAATCCAATTATCCAAACAGAAGATTGTATGCACAAGTTACATAAGAAAATGCGACAACAACTGATAGTGCAAATATAACATAAACACATTCTTCAACCCGGTAGAAAACTTATTCACTCGAAATAGTGAATATGCCAAAAACAAGTAATAACAAAACTTGTAAAATGACTTCACAATTTCTAAGAATGGCACACTAGAACGTAAACGATTTATTAAACAAGTACAACAAGAAATGAATTTGACAAGGGCCTGAAAGAATTTAAAAATCATAAAGCAGCAGGATACGATAATATTTACAGCGTGCTTTTAAAAGCGTTAAAAAATGAAGCATAGATACATATTTATACATTAATATCGAGTATGTACGAAACAGTTACCGGATGATTTTAAGAAAAACAGACTAATAATAATACCGAAAAGGAATCATCGTCTAAATGTGAAAATTATCGGTTTGCTCAAAAATAATAACAAAAATAATATTAGGCAGAATAAAATAGAGAACGGATTAGAAGAAGAAGAAGAAGAAAAATGTATTTTATCAAATTACAACGTGTACACACAAATATTTACATAGTAGAGTTCCGGCATGAGCCTCACCTCGACCGCAGTATTAAAATTAAAATAACAACACTATAGTTTAAACGTAAGTATGATAAGCGGGGGAAAATTTATAAAACCCACAAACAAATAAAAAAAAAATTACATATATATATATACATGAATATACATACAAATATATACGTACATGCATACACATATACACATATAACTTAAAACGATACAAAGGTAAAAATTGTAACAACACACATAAAAGTTAAAACAAAACAAAAAAATAAAATAAAAATTAAAAAAAAAAATAAAAAAAAAAATAAATAAATAAAAATTATATATACACATATATAATGAAGAGCAATATGATTTTAGAACAGGAAGAGGAACGAAAGAAGATATACTAGGACTACGACGCACGGTGATTGCCAAAAAGTGGTAAGTAAACCAACCAGTTTGCAACGATGGATTTTTCGATAAATGCGACCGGACGATTCTAGATGAAACTTTAACAAGAATAAACATCGATCTTAAGGATAGAGTAATTATATAAAATGCAAAAATTCGTAATAGCGAATAAAAATTCAGAAATTGAAAAATCAGAAAAGGAATGAGACCCGGTTGTAGCTTAGCTTTTTAATATATATATATACATATAGAACAGGAGTTCAAAGAATGGGAAAAAATCAGCTAGGAAGAAATTAACACATAGGAGGAATGAATATTAAATCGTCCAGATTTGCAGATTTTTTCTTTTAAATAAGTATTTTATTGGCACTGTAAAACTAATTACATTTACCATAACTAATTTAAGGAGGATTTCACTGGTAGTTAAATTATTTTATGAAAAATAATGTAGCTGTTTGACTTCTGTTGAATGATAACAGAAACTGGATCGATTTTGAGATCGGTGCGAAGCAGGACGTTCGAGACAAAGCAAGTTGAAATCATATGCGTAAACTTGTTTTGAAATTTTTCAAGAATTTCGAGATTGGATTTGGCTGCGGTTCTCCATTGCTGGTCGGAAAATTGAGCCTCTTGCTGCTCAGAATGAGGCTGAAGGAGCCGTCGAAAGTCGGAGAACACCAACATTTTGCGTTTTCCTCTAATATGCTCGTGCCAGTTGAATTTACAGTTAAGATGCAGACCTAAATAGCGAGCAGAGTTAGAAACTGGAACCGGTTTACTGTCTAAATAAGTTGGAACGTATCCATGGTGTCGGGGAGAAAAGTCTACTCGTACTGACTTGCTGTCATTTAGTTTTCCAGGTATGAAGTTGAAATATTGTCTACAGCTGTGTTTGAAGGATACATGCAGCTGTATCATAACTGCGACTATGTGAAATTATTGCAGTGTCGTCGGTAAAAAAACTTGTTGTTGTCTCAGGTGTTTGAGGTATATTCATAGTATAAAGTAGGAACAAGTACAGAGCCTTGTGGAACACCAGCACGAATGCTAATGTAGTGCGTAGTAGCTGATCCAAAATGTATATAGAACTGTCGATTTCAGGGAATGCTCACTCTACAAAACCACAGATCCATATAATTGTGGAAATAATTGAAGAAGGTATTCAAAACACACTACGTAATGAAGCATTGTCTATAGATAGTACAAAAGCATTTGACGCAATATGGCATGAACGTTTATTATACAAAATTAAATCCCTATTTCCTGAACATTATTTACAACTTATAAAATCACATCTAACGAACTGACAATTTCGTGTTAAATGCTGTGATGACTACTCCGAAATCGCATCCAATTAAAGGCGGTGTTTCTCGGGGGTACTGGGGCCGCTACTGTGCAATTTATACACAGCATACCTTCAACTGTGGGTAAAAAGTTGCTTATTATACCAAGTAGCAACAGTATCAGATATCTAATAGTACACTTAGGTCGTACACTAAGCTGGAAAATATATAAACAAAAACCGAGAAAACGACTAGATATCAAATTAAGTCTACTGGCTATTAGGGTATCATTCGTACGTCTCCTTAGCTAATGGAGTAATAATATATAATAATAAAGCCAACATGAACTTATGCTGCACCAATGTGGGGATGTACGAAAAATACTAGCAGAAATATAATACATCGCTTTCGTAATAAAACTTTAATTCATCGAGAATTTGAGGTCTGCATGGTCGATGAAGCAGTAGAGCAGCCGGCTCGAAGTCATACAATGCGCATACGCAGACACTGCAGCTCTGCCCTTCCAGATGTCACGTCAACCGGACGATTAAAAAGAACTAGAATTCGCGACCTAGTTTAAGAGATGGACCGAATACATCCCGTACAACGGATGACTAGGAATGAATTAGCTGAATTGGAAAAGAACTTTATTGTTTTTTTCAGTAACTTTATTCACTATTGACCAATAATTTCTGTTCTTTCTTCTACAATCATCTAGCAGACGAGTATAATAAGTCCATTTTTTTCTCCTAACATCCTGTTGAACTTGTCGAGACATCTAAAATTTTTGTAAAAACTCTATTACGAGGAAATCTTCTGAAATATTTATAAGCCGTTTTTTATTTGAGAATTAAAATATTTATGTTGTAATCCACGGTGCGCTCTTGTAATCAGGATACTTCGATATTCTTAACTCTTAGCATTCTTTAATTTTTCATATACATATGGGATAAATTTTTAAAGCAAGTAAATATTGGCGGAACTCGTTTTACGCTTCTCAAAATCGGCTGATAAATGAATAATAGTTTTTATACCAACATGATCCGTGAAATATGTATCGTTTCGTAAATTGTGTTCAAGACCAATTTTCGGTTATCTATGCTCCGAAAGAATACATGATCGATACAGGATGTAAACTTATTTTAACGTCTAAATGTCGACTCATTAACGATGCTAAGAAATCGGTTTGAGTTTAGTCAAATAATGACACTGTATATATATATATTTTTTTGTGACGATATTAAAGTTTAATTATATCGCTTTTTACATAATGAAGTAATCGAATACATTATTAGAGCGCTAAATCAAAATTACGCAAAATATTTCACTATGAACACTAGAAATCATAATTGGCAATCTAGAATAATAATCATGTTAAATAGATTTATATATCTATAAATCTGAAAAATATTTTATGAAACATATGAAAAACATGAAATTATATTAATTTAAATCATTAGTATTACTTTCATTATTACAGACATATAATGAAATAATTAAAATTTATACATATACGCGTACAATTTCTTTTTTAATGGTTCTCCAATCCACACAACGCAGTGGGACAAATGTATTAAATAATTTGTTGTTATAAAAAGGTGCAAGGAACTAATGTACTTAATAAATAAATGTGTGTAAGAGTTGTGTAGCTAGAACAAAAGAAGAGCAACTAGTATAATGCACAAATAAATAGGAATGTGTAAATAGGACGGAATAAGGGATGAGAAACATATTATACCATCAATAGTGTCTGTAAAATGAGTTTGTGTAAATGAGCATATAGATATTAAAATGCATATTATACAATATATATATATATATATATATATATATATATATATATATATATATATATATATATATATATATATATATATACACAATTTTAAGTTGATTAAAATTTAAGATAATTAAAATAATAAAAAGTAAAATAATGAGATTATATGCATACATATCATTCGGAAGATCGATATTTATGTCACCATTTATTATTGCAATATCACCTAGCGTTTGTAACATACTAATAAGGTCATTCATAAACTCTGAATGCAAACTATCACAAAATCTATATATTCCTATAATTTTAACAAGTTCATTATTTACTAGAGTTTTGTAATATTACCAGTCTTCAAGATGACATTTACGTTGTTGTAACGTAAATTGTCCCGTACGTAGACGATAATCCCTCGCGATCTGTGATTTACTCTGCATTGAACTCGCAAATATATTCTGGTATGCCTTGAATTTCATTAGAATACACCCAAGTCTCCGTAAGAATTAGTACATTGACCGTTCATTCGAGAAAATGATCAAATCGTCAAAATGTCGTCGGAGAATTCTAACCTTCAACGTCAACATAGTTAATCTAATCGGATCCAAGTTTTTTGTAGTTAAGTGCGATACGAACTATTCTCGCTAACTATGGAATGTTTAAAAAAAGAGACATTTTAAACAGCAAGCGTACAATAAGAAATGAGAATGTGGAAGAAAAATAAAAAATAAATATAGGATATAAACAAATGACAAAATAAAGGAAAACGATTACAAACGAACGTGATATTAAAAGCCTGTCATTTATTCTGGACTAAATATAGAATATGTTAGATTGGTTCAACCGGGACGTTATTAATTATTATATTATTAACGTGAGAACACTGTTCTAAATCATTCAGAGGCGTTAGCCGGTTTCTTTTTATCACGGCAATTTTTACATTTCCACTTGGCATTCCATGTCGACTGTGCTACCTCCCTGAACACTCAAAATGTATTTCAATGTAACCGAAGAATACACTTGAACACGCGTGTAATATTATTTAATAAAAAACATAATTACACAAACACCGTTACTCTATTCGGAGAAACAATTCGCCCAATTAAATATTTATAGCAAATCAATTTTTTATTTTAATAATTGTCTTCCTCAAATGATTGTAAGCTAATCTCTCGTTTTCCTATTTTTAAATAAAATTTCATTTAAAAACTTTAATCCACTTACTTTTTGAATTATTATTAAAAAAAAAAAAAAGTCCGTCTTCTCTGGGTCACCTTATATTTATTTTATATATATGCATAAATGTGTGCGTGTAATTTTATATTTATAATGTAACTGAAATAACGTTATCAATCGATTTTTCGGCAAAATAAACGATGCCCATTTTCCACTACAAATTTACCGGTTAAACACAACTTTATTACCTTTATATATATATATATATATATATATATATATATATATATATATATATATATATATATATATATATATATATATATATATATCCGTCCCTGGGGGTACTTTGTACCTTCAGGGAACCGGACATCGATAATAAATATCAATATTTCGAATATGTAATCTATTACAAATAATTCATAAATTTTTTTCTATTTCACGTTAACATTTGCTTTAAATAAAAATCAGGCTTGAAAAATTTAATGATAAATCTATCAGCTAAGTTTGAAATTAACTGATAAAGTAAGATATTACTGTGAAACAGCTCTGCTGAAATTCTGTAATCAACATATTAAATAGATATTTACTATACTCTTTACGGTATTACATTATTTAACTTTAAACATTTATTTTATATACAATTATATACAGTACCGAAACATCATTATTATATGCTCATATATAATTAAGTCTACTGCTATTCGGCAATTAGAAAATTTTCTATTCGAAGAAAATAGGATTGTAGATAATAAATAATTGAAGATCATCCTAGAATCCTCAACTTACTTATCTTTCCCCTAGCACTCGATTCTTTAGCATTTAGGTAATCGAATAAAATATTATAACTCGAAAGTGTAGGATAGTAACCAGTTTGACGGTAATAAATATACCTCAAGAACTGAACTTTTTCTACCGTATGAATATATACTTAGCCTAGAAAGGATTCAAAATGACAGATGCGTATTCTGATTGTGACAAGAATGTTGAATAATAACAGCGAGTCCTACGATCACGAAAGACGCTTTGAATTTTTTATGATGAAACTTATAGCTCTGTAAGCACTTTTGGTAATATTTGAGTTTTTGCTAGGTACATATAGAGTATGGAGGCAGGATGATAGTTTTCAACTGTACAACGATCTCTAGACTTGAAAAATGGAACAACCTTAGCTGTCTTTAACAATACGGGCCATTTACCGGTTCTAATAATAAGATTAAACAAGTGGAAAAGTAGATTTTTAAACTCTACCGAACATATTTTAAACAATGTTGTCGTTAATCTATCGGGGACAACACTTTACTTGGGTTTTAGAATCTTAATAGATTTTCTATAATTATTTACGGTGATTGGAGTAAGATTTAAGTATCCTCCATCTTCAATTATTGAGGTTTCAAGTGTCATAAAGTTAATAAATATTTAACTCTTTTATACCTCAAGAATTGAAATTGAACTTTTCCCAGCATATGAATATATATTTAGCGTAGAAAGAATCCAAAATGAGCGTATTCTAATTGTGATCTTACAGGAATTTTGAATAGTAATAGCGGAGTCCTAGAATCACGAAATACGCGTTGAATTTTTATGACGAAACTTATAGTTCTGTAAACGGCCCGTGTTGTTAAAGACAGCTAAGGTTGTGCCAAAATCATATATACAGGTGAAAAATACTTGGCAAAAGCATCTGAAATATTTTTACTAAAACAAAGATCTATATTTCTATATTTTACTACGCTAAGAAGTAGGACGTAATGACGTCTATATTTAACAAAAGCCCAAAAACAGTTGGTGTTCTTTTGAATACTCAGTCTCTTAAGAATATAATCATCGAACCTTATTAGCTTTTTAACTTCAGTCCGTAGTGTACCGAATTGTATATTGCGAGTTCTACGATAAGATTTCCTAAACTTAGTTTTCAGTTTTAGTTTAACAGCAATTTCTGGAGTAAACCAAAGCGAGTAAACAGACCTACAAGATGTTTTCTTTGTAAAACGATTCTGAAGTTCATTCTATATTAGACTATAAAAATAACTAGTTGC
The DNA here is from genome assembly GCA_032883995.1 of Coronaproctus castanopsis. NCBI lineage: Eukaryota > Metazoa > Arthropoda > Insecta > Hemiptera > Monophlebidae > Coronaproctus > Coronaproctus castanopsis. The sequence continues at coordinate 206,471,281 of CM065052.1, forward strand.
GTTGATATTATAAAGTTGGTCCCGATCAATCGGGGAAATTTTTTTATTTCAATGATTTCCTGAAATATATATATATATATACGATAGATGGATGTATCTAAGAATTGCTCGTTTAATAAGATAAGATAAAATATTCACAAATGAATATGCGGAAAATAGAAAAATGAACTACGAGATAAAAGAAGATATAGGACATAATTGAAATTTCAACGGAAATAACTAATACTGACGTTACAATTCGATGAAATCAGGATGACAGAAAATAAAAAATTTCTCTATCGTAAATTACAAAATTTTATCAACATTTCGGTTCGTTTCCAAGAATTGATTGAACGAAAAGATGGAGAAACTGTCACGATCGTTTACGAAAAGCATCCTATCGAAAAATTGAAACGGAAAATCCCAAAAACATTTTATCGTTCTCTGTCCACTTCGTCTAGATTTCTTCGAGATATTCTTCTTAGATTAAAGTCGAGGAGTTAAAACGACCATGCGCGAAATTAAAAATTGTCCCATCATGGAAATGTTATCTACGGAAGGATAAGATTATTTCTTCAATTCCCGAAAGGCACGTATATGATTCTTTCGAAAATAATCGACGAGAACAGGCAGTTGTAGAAATCAAGAATTTTTCGTAAGAAATTTAATTTCTATACTTTATCCGTTCGTATATCGGCCTTTTACATTCGGAATCAAGATCGGATTTACGTAAGGGGAACTTGGGCCCTGGCCAAGGGCAAAAATAATTAAACTATTGAATTTTTTTTTTCATGTAAAGAGCGAGAGCGTCGTATTCTTTAATTCTAGATGAAGGAGTTCGAGAATCGTTTCCGAATGGTTGAAATAACAAGTAGCAACGTAATCTCTAAATTATTTATTGCGAAGAATGTATTAAGAACATCAATGGTTCGACTTAAATTAAATTTAAATTAAATTTAAATCGCGAGTACGAAGCGAGCTATATTACGGGAAATAGACATTAATAAGAGTATAACAAATTTCGCGGGTCAAAAAAAAATGACGAAAATATTTCCTTTAATTTTCTGATCAAATTTTGTATAAGAATTTGTTGATATAAATGTATATTACCTATTCGATATATTTTAACTTTATCGAAGTAAATGAAAACAAAATTCCTATATTTTTCGAGGGTACTAATAATTTCGTTTAAATTAATAAATTTTTTTTAAAAATGTTTTTATACGTAAATTTTCGTTGACGTAATAATTTTTACGCTGTTCGTGTCCACGGGCCTCGAATCATTTAATACGGCACCCCGTTCGGAATTTTGTAATAAATACGAAGCTAAAGCTAACGCTAAAAGAAAAAATAAAAATAAAATTGGAATTAAAATCGAAATTTAAAATGGCAATTAATTTTTTTTCGCGCGAAAGTAAATAGAAGAAAAAATGTTTTATTAAATAATTAAAATACAATAAATAAATATTAAAAATATATCGTGTACCGTAACTCGCCTTACCACGATAGCTTACACGAGATTAATTAATTAAGGTAAGTAACGAACAAAAAAATATTACAACGCAAAAAAAAAAAGTCAAATAAGCAAAGCGAGCGAAATATTAGATAACGTCAAAACTAACGATTAAATATTTAAAAATAATTAATATAACGTTACGCTAATAATAAGAACAATATTAATGAAGGTCGTTACGATAAATTATGTTTATCTATGCTTATATTTTGTATACATAAACATTAGCCGAGTTCGTAACCGTCTATTAATGAGATGAACTCATTATCGTGTATACGAGACAATTATCGAAAAATTTACACTATGATCTCTGATGGTGTTGGTTACTTAGGTATGATTTTTTTCGATAATTTACTAAGCGCGTTAACACCGCCTGTTATATTAAAGACTAACAACACGTTCAATTCAATCGCGTTTTTTCTAAAAGACTCGCTTAAGTATAACGAGTTAATTCTATATAAAACTATTATCCGTCTCATAACGAAATATTTTCATCCAATTTGGCGGTGTCCTTTATTTAACTTTAATTTCTGGTCTTATACCTAGTAGAAAAACCCGGTACAAAAACACCATCGCCTTGGAATAATATCGAATAAACCTCGATTTACTTCGATTAAATTTTTACACGATATGTTAAAATTCCCTTATGTACAGGGAATAATGATTAAAGGTATAACCGAACATATTTTTTAAAATATAGTCCGATAGTAAATTCTATAGGTGATTAAGCGATCTTTACGACACATGGAACAAAATATATAAGCGCGGGCGTATAAAAAATTTTCCAGTAAGCCAGAGCTATATTGTAGTTCTAACTAATAAACTAAGATACTCTTATGAGTTCATTTTGATAAGAAAAGTGTGTCTCTGTTACGTTGAAGAGAGCGGGTTTTTCGTATTTTAAAGTTTTCCTGTTTATAAATATGATTAACTTTGATTATATTTTTACCAATGTGTTATCTGGAGAGAATGCTTATAACATTCGACGCGGAAATATTTATATTTGTATTTTTATATAAAACAAATGTAACGGCCTAATAATAAACGAATTTTCAATAATTTCCATTTTCTAAATTTAACACTTTCGATACCCCGCTGTTTAAAAGAAATTATCCCCGAGAATACTAGGCACTTTAATCTTTTTTTTATTTTTATTTTTTGCCGACTTTTAATTCAATACATTGTTTTCTTCAAGTAATATTAACGATACCATTAAAAAGACGAGGATTTTATTTTCAAACGTATATATAAACATACTTTATTTTAAATTAACGGTAATTAATATAATTTTTTTTTTTTAATTAAGAAAAATATGGGATTGAAAAAGATGTCTGCAAACTTATATCATCTAATATACTACTTGGTATGTTGCTACCCATTTGGCAATAGGTGCAAAGCACAGTTAGCCGACCAATTATTCTTAGCCGTTATTTGATAAATAACGTTTCCAGGCGCACGACGAGAACGTGATACGGGACAAACGTTCCTCAGACACACGAAGAAGATCGTCACCGAACTAAACGCCGCAATATATCCGGCACAACCAAATCAACCCCGGTAGAGTGAATACCAGTACTAGCCAATATCATGCCTGCTCGTATTCGTAGAAAAGCCGCGGCAGTTAAATAGTGGAGGAAATACGAAATCAACGAAAGCCTATACACGCGGATACAGACGGGCCTAAAAGACTGAAATCGAAGAAACCAGCTCATCGAACAGTTGCAAAACTCATGTCGGACGGTTTCGATTCAGTAACAGCGTGGAAAGAAGAATTGAAAATACGGAATACGGACATGACTAATATAATCGACGCTCCCGACTACAGGTTGTTGGGTTTTGACCTACAAAATGAAAGACGTGGCTATACGGCTCAACCGCTTTCGAATTAAGATGTGGCCACATGCTCGTAAATCCGGGGCTTAAAAAATAATCTAATCAAATGATGGACCATATCCTGAACACGTGTCCACGAAGAGCCTTTAGTGTTGGGACTGGGAATAAATTCGGACAGTATCGGACGCGGTTGTAACATGGCTGGAAAATCTAGACCTGGACGTATAAACAAAAATATGTATGGTGTTTGCTACTCGAAGATATACGATATACTAATAATAATATAATATTCAAGCATGTGAATGAATATATGTATACGTACACACACATACCTATACATATATATATATATATATATATATATATATATATATATATATATATGCATATGTACACGAATGTTAGCTTAAATTAAGAATGAAACAAAATGAAGTTATTTTTTAATCATCGATGTAATTTCCGGTAGTAATTTAAAGACGTAATTATTGACATAAACGAGTAATAAGTGCGTGATTTATGAGCTATACACTTTAAATTAACTAAAACGTTTTCTATTTTATAGGGTAATTCATCGTAAATATTTTTTATCGACACGCGTTAAATGGTTAATTTTAGACTTAAGTCTTGTAGTTAAACGACCTAGGTTAACTCGTGCATGCTCTGTCTGGAGTTCAGTTTCCAATAGCGCTTGCAAGATAATGCAGCTATTAGAAAAACCGATGTTGCAAAATCTCATTAAATGCCAACAGATATACCGTACTTAGTGACACTCATTCCACATCGAAACTTAACTTATTTACACATATTTGAAAACTTTCAAAGCAATTCTACGCTAAATAAGTTAATTTAAACCATAGCGGACTACGAAATGGCCAGCTTACGAAATAGACATACTCGTTATGTGTACTGTAGTCTGAAGCACCGGTTTTCAAAAATTAACGTATATTCAAATATGATATATTGAGTTATTTGTAGTATTAAGTAATTTGACACATTGTAAATAGTTATAATTCATCAATATTTCATTTATATTTGTTTTTTCTTTATATTTGCATTTCTTTTTTTAATTTTCCCTCTAATGTTTGAATATAAGATTATATATATATATATATATATATATATATATATATATATATATATATATATATATATATATATATATATATTTAAATAAAGATTTTATTGGTACTGTAAAACTAATTACATTTACCATAACTAATTATAGGAGGATTTCACTGGTAGTTAAATTATTTTATAAAAAATAATAAAATTAAATATTAATTACATCCAGCTGATGTTTTCTTTTCAGCCGTCGGGTGTCATTAGAATCATCTAATAGTAAAACTGCTTCAACGTATAAGATTATATATAATACAATTTTTCTTATTTTATTTATAGCCGAGATAAATTTTGTGTAGTTTGGCATTAATAGTTTTATAAAGTAAATAATTAATAATAATAAATATATTGTTCTTATACTAGCTAAATGCATCCCAGATGTTGGTACAGATATAGGCGGTGTATCAAGTTTATTAGGCAGAAATTGTTTTAAGAAAGCATTACATTTTTCATAATCATCACTAATTGTTTGCTGAGCAGAGACTATGTTGGGGATACTAACTTTTGGATTTTTTTTATTAATTATTTTATATGGTTTACCCCATGCAGTACTTTCGCTCACAAAGGTCTTCCATTGTTGTAATTTTGCCCTAACTATTTCATATTTATACTCAACATTCAATTGCTTAAGTGTATTGTTAATATAGAAAAGTTTAACTGAATTTCTACATTTAGTCTTCTTTTTGCGAACTAGATTAATTTTATTTTTAATTAGCTCCAACTTATTAGTCCACCAATCTCAGGTTGATATTAATGCTGGACTCTGACATCTATGAATAGTCCTACTGAGGTATGCATTCAGTTTACTGATGTGTTTCTCTATCATTAGACTAGAATTACATTTATTGATATTTTCTTGCAGTGTTGTAATATAGTTTTTATCCAGAATTTTGTTAAATTTAGAAATATCTAGTTTAGTGTAGATCGTACCTTAAAAATTATAGGACACTGAGAATAAAATATTTTTTTAAAAGCAAGGTCAAATTGTTTTATTTGGAAGCTTACTAATTGTGTAATGCCAGCAGACACCAGCAGATAATCTATGATGCTCTTTCCATTATGATTTCTAAAAGTTGGTGACTTATCATTTTTAATGACGCGATTATTGCTATACATCAGATCCTGTAACAACAGTGAATTTTGACTTGGTCTGACTTGAGGCTCCAATTGAGGTAGTCTAATATTTAAATCACCAACTAATATTAGAGCAAAATTTGGAAAAAGTTTTATAATGTGATCAATATTATTTATTATAGTGTTCCTAGGTTTATTTTGGGATAAGTAACAGGTTATTAGAATAAATCTGCCAATATTAAGAGCTATAGTATTGTGTTTAGTTATTAATAACTTATGAAGAATACAATCCTTAATAATAATAATAGCTGTCCTATCATTGATATATATTACATAGCCATGATTTATGGAAATAGAGTTGTTAACTAAATGTGGTTCTGATAGAACACAGATGTCTATATTTTCATTATAAAATGTCCGTAAGAAAATTAGTCAAGTTGTTAATGACATAATTAAAAGGCTTAAAAACAAAAAGGCAACTTCTTCTGATAAAATAAACAATAAGGTAATTAAACAACTCAACCTGAAATTTAAGGAACTTTTCCCATCACTTATCAGAAAATGCATAGATCTTCAAGTCTTCCCCAATGCTGGAAAACAGCTGAATTGAAATTACTCCCTAAACCTGGAAAGATATCTTCTGATATCACTGCTTATCGTCTTTACTCAACTGCCTTGGTAAGATGTTTGAGAAAGTTGTTAATCATCTAGTGCTATCCAAAATAAATGAACAGTGTTTATTACATGGCAATCAATTTGGGTTTCGTGCAGGGCACTCTGCTGAAACTGCTGTTTATAAATTAGTACACGCAGTCAGAAATACACTGAATGCAGGGATGACTGCAGTTGTTTTCTCATTCGATATTGCAGGTGCATTTGATAACTGTAAGTGGTCTGCAATTTTTGATATAATTAAAAATTACAAATTCAATCCATACTTAATTAATGTGCTAGTAAGCTATTTTCAAGATAGGGTTGCTCACCTCAGCATTGGAGATGCAAGTAGCTCAAGGAAAGCTAGTTGTGAAGTTCCACAAGGTTCTGTACTGGGACCTACACTATGGAATTTACTATATTCCGATGTTCATTATAAGGTAGAGGATTTCTGTAGACTTAATCTCGTATGCTGATGACCTCTGTCTCATTTTTAAGGTCACTAAGTATTATGATTTTGAACGAATAAGAATGATAATTGAATTTCTTGAGGCTACCATCACAAATTTTGGACTGACATTTTCTGCACCAAAATGCAGATTTACTGTTTTTGGCAACAAAAAGATTACAGACATAATTAAAAAATTGAAGCTTATTTCTGGCCACGCTATTGAGTACACATCCATCTTAAAATATCTAGGAATTCTGATTGATGATAAGCTCACATTTATGCCTCATATCAACCATATTCATTCAAGATGTGATGTACTTTTTAAAAACATGAGTCGATTGCAATATAATACTTGGGGGTCTCCATTATACACAGAGACTTATTTTATATAAGGGATTAATTCAGTCTCTCTATGGTTATGGAGCTGCTACATATATCACACCGAATGTTTTAAAAAATGTGAATAAACAACAGAGAAAATTTCTTCTTAGTATGTCATTTTTGTATCGAACTGCTCCCACCTCAGCTGCTTGTGTCATTAGTGGTGTCCTCCCATTAGATCTATATATTGCAGGCAGAGCAGTCACAAATGAATTTCGTATACTAGGTGACTTGAATTTGTTAACAACCCTTAAATTTGTGGATAATAACATGCTGCAAGCTCTTCAACATACAATTCCAATGAACCTGTTTAAAAATCATGTTTCCCAAGTGCTTTTGACAGAATGGCAAAGGAGGTGGGATGCTGACATCACAGGAAGGAAAACATACCAATTCTTCCCTAATGTCACTAACAGAATGAAATTGAAGAAGTTAAATATTAACTTCTACAGCTCTCAGGTCTTATCTGGCCATGTCAAGTTTGCAGCTTATTTATACAGGTTCCATCTAGTTAATGTTCCAGGGTGTACCTGTTGTTCGGGAGATATTATAGATGACCTTGAACATTTTATCTATGAATGTCCTGCTTTTGCTAATAAGCGACTTAAGTATAAAGTAGGAAACACGCAGTCCCTTCATTTAAACAGCAATAATCATTCAGCATTCCTTAAGTTCTCTGAAAGTGCAATGCGACATAAATTTAATATCATGAGCTAGCTCTTATCTTACAAAAATAAAAAATAAAAAAAATTAATAAAAAAAAATTAATAAAACTAATTCAACCGTGAAACCAATCTGGAGCAACTGATCAATCTTCTGATACTGCACTCATTACATGTTTAAAAATTAAGTTTGTAAATATAACAATAAATGTTTGCAACAATTGTAATTATTTATATAAAGATTTTTTCCCCATTTTTTAATATAAAATAATTTATAATATTCTTTAGTCTTAAGTTTGTACATATGATATAATACTGCATGGTAATTGTTGGGACTATGTTATGTCATCCCAGCTGTTGCCCATAAATATAAGTACACTTGCAAAGGACCTCACACACAAGTTTGAAATACTTATTTATTTATTTATGAATATACAGTCGATATATGTGTAGTTTAATTGATATATAATTCTCCTCCGGTCCTTTGCACCTTTATACATACAATTTTACCAAAATATATGATTGTTATTAAAAAAAAAAAAAAAAAAAAAAAAAACTAGCTAAATATCGTATTATGCGTATTAATATTAAGACTGTGTTTTATAATTCTGATTATTATCTTCAAACTAATTGCATTACCAAGAGGTCTTTAGGCACATTATTAGAATTTTTAATGTTGAATTTTCTTGTTTAGTTTATCTCTCTATATACACATTGCCTTTATATTATATATATATTTATTTATTTATTTATTTATATATATTTATTTATTTTTATATATATATATATATATATATATATATATATATATATATATATATATATATATGGTTAGTTGGATGTATACATATATTATTCGAATAGAAAATGTTATTTTATTTTATTTATTCAATCCGCCGATAAAAAGTAAAAGTACATAGATTTTTGTAAAAGGGTTATTCGCTCATCGAAAACTAAGGCGCCTGTAATTTATAATGTTTTAAATTATCTTTCATATAATAAATTATTTCTTCATAAACACCGCGTCATAGTTTATTTCTACAATTGAAAAGGAAAAAGTATTAAAAGAAAGTGAGAGATGTAGAGTGTAGTAAAGAATAAATACATGCATTAATATACGATGATTCTAAGCGAGGAATAATGAAGTCCGTAGAAGTCCGTTAGGCGAGTATTAGGATCCTGGCAATATATATATATATATATATATATATATATATATATATATATATATATATATATAAAATATATGTATGTATATGCAATTCTTTAAAAATAAAGTTAATATTAATTTAAACTTAAAAATTAATGAATGAACAATGTTGAGTATACTATAATTAAATAGTGGAATTATATAAAAATTGTAAATTTCTTTATCACAATATATATATGTGTGTGTGTATTACGTACTCTAGGATAATGAAGATAAAAGTAGTTCTCTCGATGATGGTATATCTGTACTCGAATACTTACAGAAGCTGTGGAATAAATTAAAGACTAAATTACAAGCATTTATTTTTATTAATTATATCGTCCGTAAAACGATATATAACATTCGTAGCTTAGTACCGATTAAGCTCGAGCAACCAAATTACAAAGTTAAAATAATTATTGAAATAAATATTATTTTATGCATTGGTCGCAGGAAAAATGACGGGAAAAACTTTCAACGTACAAGAAGGTAAGTCATAAAATCTCATTAACGATAGTATCGAAAAACAATTCTGAATAGTAATGCGAAATAAAATTATTAAGTAAGAAGAATAGGATAACAAATTAAATTAAGCCACATTTAATACGACCGTGTCAGTAACGCGTATACGCAGAGTCTATATCGTAGTCACGAATTATGTTAATTAAATCATTATCGTCAAATTTTACAACTATAATAAAATCTTGCTGAAAAATTATTAAGGAAGCAAAAAAAAAAAAAACAAAAATAATTAGGTTAATTTATTCAACGGATACAAAACAAATGTCTCTTCGGTCCATAACTGGTGCGTATCAGCGGAATGAAGACATTTCGCAGCTTGCAGCGTTTGTAATATTTGTAAAAAAAAAAATTAAAAAATGTAGCAATTTCTATATAAAGATCTGTAAGACTCGCGGGATTAAGTCATCGGTGTATAAAGCTGTTTGAACAAGTGGTATAAACCGTTTAACAATATTGAAAATAGGTCCGGTACTGGATAGGTAATAGGTTTTAACGGAGTATAGAGATGGATATAACGTAGACGGATGTATTTAAACGTGTGAGTAGATCTTCTAATATTGGATTACATTTTTAAAATTCGAAATTTCGTGTAATTTGTCGATTATATTCACAGCTCGGTTTATATATATATTCGAATTAGCGTGTAATTTCGTCTAATGATAATAATAGTAATTTAAACTAATTTAAAGAGTTATTCCAAATACAAATATAACTAATCTTAAAAGTTATACAATTTATATATACACATATATATATATATATATATATATATATATATATATATATATATTTATAAATTTGAATAATGACCTAATGGAATCCGATTGTATGTTATTTATCCCCCTATATTATTATGTGAGAATATATGCGTAAAAATTAAAGGCTGCTAAATTACGTAATAGAACCTTAGCTACATAGAAATTATTCGGATAAAAGTAAACAAAACGAAGCAATAATAATATAACAAAGTAACGTCAAATGTGTATAATCATTACGAAGAAATTTATACCCACCCGCCCACCCACCTACCTACCCACATACTTTTTCTTATTGGCCAAACTACTACTACGCGGACGAATAGAGTATCTCGTTGCCTGGTATATGTTTATCCTCCCCGCCTCTTCATCCTAATCATGCTTCTGCCTGATGACTAATATCATCGTCATCAGTATCATCCTTTGACTCGCTTATAAAAGCCTGCGCCTTTGTAGTTGGACTTGCATTCAAAGTTTTCTGTACGTTAACGTCGAAAAATATACATTTTCCGATTTAGCATTACACGTAACGGAGAATTAATCCTCTATCCAACCTTTTTATTTCTGTGGAAAATTATTACCGGAAGATTTTCTATACTGGTGAGCTATTTTTATTATTATTTTTAATAATTTTGATTTATATTTTACTTCATTTTAAAATTTAGAAAAAGTCCACCTGGAGAAGAAATTCATAATTATGTAATATCATTTTTTTTTTAAAGGCTACTGTATCGCATTCTACTCGCTCTACACACACCCACATATATATATATATATATATATATATATATATATATATATATATATATAATATTCGGAATATTCGACAACAAATGACGACGATAATAATAATAGATAATTCTCGTAGGTTACACAGAATCGCTCGAAAGGGTTTTTTTTAAATTATATTTATATTAAATTAAATATTTTTAACAAATAATGTAAAAGATTATAATTCCACGTAAATTTGAAAATCTTCAGCTCGGATGTATTAACACAGATCGTGTAATAACCAACCTAAATGATATTAATTATTAAGTACGAAACATTTCATCCCGATCAGATTATAGCGAAGCTAATTTCGTTACACTATATAATTCGGGTGATTTTTAAAAATTCTTATAAATAAACGGTTTAATGAAATTAATTAATTTTTAAAATTAAAATACGTACGAGACAGCTGTAACTTCACAGCCTCAAAGTAAACAAAAAAAAAAAAAAATTAAAAATCACTAAAAAGTTTTCTTTATGAAAGATAAGCTTTTCGGCTGTTAGGCCATTATCGAGTTAATATATAAAAGGATAAAAAATATAAAATGAAAAAAGATTAATTTAAGATTACAAATTCACAAAAATCATCATAGTATATGAATAAACTAATCTGATAGTGAATGTTCTTAAATTAATATTATCTTTTTAAATTTGATAATAGTCTGAAAAGCTTTGTGATTTTTCATAACGAAATTTTTTTAGTGATTTTAACTTCTTTTTTATTGTTTATTTTAACTATCTCCGCTAAAATTTTAAAATTAAATCCATTGAAATTTATTTAAAAGACGAAATTAATCCGTAGAAAAAATATAGTAAATTAAATTGTGCTCGTTCGAAAGTAATAAATTAATACATTAAAAAAAAAAAACTACGATAAAGAATTAAAAATTTCATCCAAAATTACAAAGTATACGAATAATTAAATATGAAAAACGATAATACATTAGAACCACTTTTATAACTAAATACAGACACCATTTAAAAAAAAAAATATTTGATTTTTTTTATTAATTATTATTATATATACATCTTGAGTATGAAGTAACGAAGTTTCAACCGCATGAGAGCTTCGCACGAGAAATATTAATAAGCCGGCTAAGTTTTCCAGCCTGTTACACTATAAACAGTAGACGTGTCCTTCTTACAGCGGTAACACGTCTATGAAAGTAGGCGCATAAATTGATACTTTATGAAGAATTAGTTTACAAAGTCACTTAGTGTTAATTAATCGTGAACTACGAAATTTTAATAAAAATTATAAATCAACACGAAATTAATTTAACGAACGAACGTATAAAATAAAATATTCAACATCGAATTATTTTTAACAATAGCGAATCATCGAACGTTCAATTTCTAACCTAGAAATTTCCTTCATCCTATTATGATCGTTGATATTCATTAAATCTATTAATATCTATTGAAATATTAATTACGTTACATGCTAATCAAATCAGGATGTCAACATTACCTACAATATATATATATCAGATTTATGTAAATATTTCTTAAATTTGTCGCGAATTGTTTACGGAAGTCGTAAAATCTGTAGGAGTATACCTGTAAAAAAATAATTTATATATTCGTTTTCTTCGAAAGTTGAAATTCCGGTCTGATACAATTTATTACTTACCACCGGGAATCGTCATTATAATTTAAAATTCTGTTACAATAACACATTTTACGTCTTAATATTGTTTTACGGGTACGTAATAAAGAAAAGAAACTCTGCATTGATTGGTAAATGGTAGTGAATGAAATTAAGGCCTACAATGGAAATAACACTAAATTTAGATGCCGAGTCGAACTTTCGCGGCAACATTTTGTCCGCAATTATTATGATTACCGGACGAATAATCGTTTTATACGGAATTATTTTATTATTAACATTAAGAAATGATTTCCCGTGATATATGTCAGATACGATTTTGTCAGCTGGCTAACGATGATTGTTCATTAAATTTAGTCTATTATTCAAGATTAGCACAAGGTAACGAACTTCGGCCAGTCGACTACGGCGGAATTAACTCCAATTTCAGCGGATAGCGTGAGATGATTGCCGGTGAAAAATTTAGCCTCAGTTTTAATTTTGCAATTTTTTTTTTATAATAAAGCAAGATTTACGCCCGCTGTAACTTACTAACGATCGCTTTAGGTATATAAGGAGTGTAGTGAAGAACTGTGTTACCAACATAAAAAATAAAAAAATCTAAACATTAGGTAAATTTGAATAATCAGATGTAAACAGAAAGGAATCGAAAATACTACTCCTGAGGAACCCTCGCTGAGCACGTTTCTCCATAATAGACTTTCCCTGCAGAATCGTACCGATAGGTTTATCGCAAATGCGTAATCAACTCGGTAATACTCGTTGGTGAACGAGAATGAGTTAGGTATGATTTCTTTTGTTGGTTATTCGCATACTGTCTTAGACCGGATAGTATATTTCACTTCAATAAACTAATAGGAGACGTATGTCAGTTGCACGCGAAGCGTCCTTTCCCTGGTTTGATAAGAGTGAATCTAAAAATGGAATTTATTATATTTTTAATGACAGCTTTTAGCGGCAATTTCTTAATGACAGTAGTAGAAATACCGTCAACTCCTAAAGAACTTTTTACCGCTTAATAGTTCCAAAGTTGTTAAAAAAATTATTAATTAAACTATCGTTCTCAAGATAATTTTTAAAGATAGAGTGAATTTTCGATAACCGCGAGCGAGCGAAATTAAAACTTCGATTATTGATCTTTGAAGCGCTAACAACTGAACTTTCGCTTCATTATTAAAGTTATTATTATTATCGTCGGAGCTTTTATTAGTCGTTTCACAACCTTCCACAATGCGATTTTATATATTCTCGTCTTCCTTCGTAATCGTTATAAAAAAGTCCGTCACCGTTATTCTGACTTCTCGAAATTGAAATTAGGTACGTCATTTTTAAATCGCTTATATTTTACAACGATTGTAAAAAAAAAAAGAGAGATATTTTGAAAGGCTTATAAGGAAACTTTACTAGAATCAGACTGCAAAAGTCAAATGTGAAAATATTGACTCAGAAGAAACACCAATTAAGAAATTGCGCGCATCGTCATCATGATCTCTTTAATATATATACACGGATGACGATGATATCAACATCTAATATATTTCGAATATAATATACAGCGTTAATCTAAGATAACGTCGGTAAGTTACAAGAAATGTTTGATCGAGTGGCCGCATTAAGCAAAGAGCCTTGAAATAAATGTAGTCAAAATAAAATGATTATACGTAAAAGGAGACTAGAACCGAGTTAAAAATTAAATTAACACTAATTAACCACGTCATAAACAGAGTTGCTAAATTTCGGTACGTCGGAACACCACGAGGAAAACCGATTAATCAATCGCCGAGATACAGTTATGCCCGGAAAAGGCAAGAGGACCTTTTTTAAATATGGAAAATTTGGCGACCCGGAAAGTACAATTAAGAGTAGTGGCCGGTGCGATGTTATGTATAGTCTGTATTAGTCTACGGCATGGAATATATATATATATATATATATATATATATATATATATATATATATCGACATATTTTGAATATTTCATATTCAAAGCAAACGAAACTGCTATAACGCTTCGGAAAATTGAAATATTACGGCTGTATAAATAGACAACCGGACAGCTATTATTTCTTCCGACTTGTCCTGAATCGGAGCCAGGGAGGATAAAAATGTCACGGAGAGTATGCGTTGGCGTTAAAACATCTACCGAGTTTGTAGATGTGCCAAAGACAATGTTTGGATCGTCAAACTTCGGTCGGAGATGACGTAAACAGAAAAAGATACTTCACGATTTACCGAAGTCTGTTCTTTTAGGTACTACGTAGCTTTTCTTTCGTAATTAACGTTCATCACGAAGTTCCTTTTAGTTCTTCTTGTCTAGTAACGGCCACTTGTCTCGGTTTTTCTTGCCACTGGATCATCCGTTGGAGTTAGACACAGCATGAGAGGTTTTCTTGTATTCGAATTTATGCTGCCGCTGTTTTAAAGAAATCTGAAACATAAATGACAGTGCACGTAGGATTTTTTTTCCTTTTATTTATTAATATTATTTTACGTGTCGTACACGATAATAAAATAAGGCAACTTGTGCGGAATGATTATAACATAGATAGAACAAAATTAATTTATCTTAAAAATCTGAAAGCCGGGTTTACAGCGGTTTGTTTTCTGGAAAATTTTCTAATTTGGACGATGCGATCTATTTTTCATAATAGGACACGATCTATCGATAAATGCTCAACAGTTAGACGAGAGCGAGCAACACTGTTGGAACGTTGTTGACGGTAGTTTCTCTCTTTAATGAGAAAGCGTTTCTTAATTATGATTACTTCCACCGTTTCTATTATTATCATCTCGATGTACTGACAGACGATTTTATTCATCGTAATTTATCTTCCGCGCTATTCTATATACTTCGGAAGTCACGATTGAGATATTCTTTAAAATCGTGTATTCTCTGTGGCGAATGTTTTAATTATTACAAAATCAACTAATTTAAAACCTCATCCGGAGGCTATTTATATAATTTAAAAATTAATTAGTTCAAACCGAATTATTTTGTTGAAAAGCTTTTTTTTTATTACATTTAATTCTGGCCGCCCAGTCTTAAATCTTATATTTAAAAGTAGACCGAAATAATGTTAGAACATTTTCCGTCGAACGTCGTCTCGATGGTGACCCATTTTGATAAAATTGAAGAAGTCGTTAAGGAAAATACGTAAAGAAATAGTTAAAAATCGACAGTCCGTCAAGAAGCTGAATCGTTCCCAATAACGACCGATAGATAAGATAAGCTGCTACGAATTATTTCGAAATTGCGTGATTCTTGTAAATAGACATCGGAGGACGTCGGTACACATTTAAAGATGAGACAGCTTTTAACAACCGAAATACAGGGAAAAAAAACGAATCATCTTAAAAGGGTTTATTGGTGGTAACGAACATTTTCATTTTCATCGTCAATCGCCGTAAGTACACACACACACACATATATATATATATATATGAGAAATCAGGTTAACTACCAAAAAAACTAAACAGAAGGTAAATCAAGTTCTTCTCTGCTCCATCAGTACCAACTAAATGATTATATTATCATCGACAATACAATTCCCATATTATGTTGTACTTATTCGTCCGGGTATATAGACGTACACGTTTAACTCGACGCTTTAAAGAGATTTAGAGTAAATGTGCGCGATATGCGTTAAAATTATGTCGTTTAGAGCGTAATAAAGAAATATTTAAAAACTACGACCTTTTAGATGCGTTACAATTGATTGTCGTTATCGGAGTAGGAAAGCGATTATTCGTGTTAAATTGGGGTACATTTCAAGGTGATTAACGAAGAAATTTATAACAACCGGATAATGAAAAATAAAATAGTATTAAAACTACCTCGAAAACCTAGAAACGGAGATCGATCTTAGACGAGTTATTAACAGGAATAATAAATAGAAGGGAAATCTGAAGACAAAGGCAGAAAAGTTATAAGTCAAATTATGGAATGTACAGAGTGAAATAATTAATTTTAGGAAGAATAGAATATATAGATTTAACGGAATCGACCGGCTTCTATTTGTCATCCAATCAACAGATTGATTAATGTATATGTACACATAAATATATATGTCGCGAGGAACTTTCATTTTACCCCCCTACCTAGACGCGACAAAAGGGTATCTTCTCATCGAGTTGCATAAAGTTAATAACACCTTAATACATTCTATAAAAGTGTAATCGACTACCGATTAGATGTAAAGAAAACGTTTATAATTAATAAACCGTGAGCAATGACTAAATCACTCTTCAAAGAAACTTCCAACTATTCATTACGGAAATGCATTAGAACCTACCATCGACCGCCAATAAATTCGATAACATAATATACATTTTAGACGAGAATCAGCTTTGGAAAAAGTTACTCCACCTTCGTAAGTTGTCCGTAAGATGTTCTGTCTATCATCCAAAGGTAACGAAGAACATTGTGGGAAAAGTATGGAAACCGAACATATATCGAACTGAACGACGGATCTTTGACAAAGTTTAGCCACCGAAGTTTATTATATAAAGTGAATTATTACAACTGCTTACTAACCAGAATAACTGACTTATTAACTATGCGATATAGCAGACGTACCACTCTGTTAATTCTTGCTTCCGACAAGCATCATGCGTCTAAACAACTTGAAGTAGGTCACGGACAAATATAGAAGAACGACTAGTAGTGGTTCAATAAGTAGCGTATTATGGAATTACTTCATACTTGCCGACCAGTTAATCTGGATACTCCGGGTATATATTCCTGAAAATGTTTTGGATTCAATACGAACTTATCCGGATAAACCGCGTTACCGCAAAAATATATATATATTTTTTTCGTAATTTTTAAAATTACAACTGGCTGCCATCCAGAAATTGGACTGGAACGCGGAATAACTTGTTAGGGATTAGCATCCAGCGATGGACTCCACTGAAAAATTAGGCCAGATCAAACGGTCGACTACGTTTTTATGAACATCTAGACTAGTGTCAGATTGATCGCCAGTACGTTTGTGTGTGTTTCCAAACGGTTTACATTTAGAGCACGTTTCATCTCGTCTTTCACGTACGGGATATTTAAGTCTCGATGTAACGTACGGTTCGATACTTACCAAGGTGGGGAGACGATAAGTCGACACCTTGTTCTGAAGCCATTGTATCCTGTTTATGTGTGGTGTATCTTTTGCACAACCCCGTAACATTAAACCGTACGTCCAAACAGGCTTTATAATTATTTTATAAACTAGAAGTTTGTTTTCTAGTAAAAAACTGGAGGACCTGCCAAGGAGCAAAACCGTGCAATTTTATATCTGTTTTCTTTTTTTGGCTAATACGCTTCTGCCATGCCACGATTCAAGTGTACGCCTAAATATTTAACATCTTTCTCTCGGCTAATAATTACCCCCATTTCAACGGTTGATACGTAAAATTAAAATCAACCTGCGCGCATTTACTTTCGTTTGATACGCCAACGTCTCAGCCGGTTTTCAACATTCATTTGTAGTTTACTCGAAGTTTCGCTATTGTCTTTGCCAAAATAACGCTGTATCGCAGTAAATGTAGCTGTTATCAGGTTATTATCAAGTGGAAAATCGACAAAGTAGATTAAGTAAAGCACCGAAATTAAGACACTTCCTTACGCCAGCAGATACATCTTCAAGGTAGGATTTTAGAAGAAGATAGTAAGGATGCGGTAATATTTTTTTTTTAACTTATACAGCAGACCAACACCTTATCGAAGGCTTTATATACTGGATAATTTGTTATTACAAAGCTAATTCTCCATGCGATATAAATATACCTCGTTGACAGTGATACCACGCAATTCTCGATTTGGAAATAAAACGCGTCACAGTGACAATACGAAGATAGTTCCGGATGGGAAATAGTTTATCGGTAATCATTATCAGACGATAAAAAAATAAATTATATAAATTACATTATGGAAATTTAATTATCGAGAGAAAAAAATTTAAAATAAAATTTAAATAAACGTTTGAGTAACAAAATGTAAACAAAATGTACTCCATTCAATGTTTCACGGTGTAAACAAAAAAACTACTTACACAGTGTGAATCGTTATTTTAATTATAACGCACGTAATTTTAAGTTTAAGTGAACTAACATAATGTTGTAAATATGTGGGTGGATATCGCTAACACTGAGTTTACCTTTGTTTTGTCTGAACAGATTTCGATATTGGAAATATTCTCACTTGTCTAAGTAGCTATGATTGTTGGTGTTTGACTTTCCGCTCCCTGAAATTTAAGATGTGTACTTGATAATAAATTTTGACTGTTGCCGTGTGCTGTGCATTTTCTCTAACAATAGAATAAATCGAATAATACCGTTTTCCGCAGTAGCTAGAATATAACCTCGGAGTCTTTCGTGATTGGATGCCTTTCTAATATATGTCTATTATTCAGCTTTACTTCATATTTTTATGATTACTCTATAGTCAGCTATTTCCTTTTCATAATTCCGTAACAATCTCTATCATATACGTAAACAACGTAGCACGGGAGTATTTTCATCTTTCATATTGACAGGTTTTATTATTCGGATCAGCAGATCAAACTTTGTACGTAGATTCCGATTAAAATAGTTTTCAGCTAGTGTGTATCAATCAAAGAATTCTACGAAGTCTTTTGGTAAATTCTAATTTTCCATATGTTTCAGTTTATTATTGATTAAACCATTCTTTCAGCAGGACCATTGCTGAATTGAATGGTGCACCGAACTTTTGCTTTACGTCGTGTTGATTGTAAAATTTCATTAATTTTTGGGTCTTGAAGATTGCATGATTGCCTTAGATTAAAACACTGTTGGCACTCCGTGTATTGCAAATATCCGTTTCACTGTAATAATCTTGATTGTGATGTTGGTGACTTTTGAAACACCTCTGCACATGGAAATTTTGGATTTATTATCGCCAATCATTCAAACGTTGTTGGTAGTTCCCAGATATGGTATATTTTTGTAGGTTGCACGCATGGGTTATTCCTTTCCAATGGAGATAATCAAGGATATTCCATAAATTTCCCAGAAAGTACAAAATCCACCTTCTTTTTTATTGTCCTCGATTTAATTAGACAAATATTTTTCGCCGTTTTTCTGCCACATTCGCTACATTATCTGTTAACCCGTGACTATAAAGTATTATTTCTTTATTTTTCTTTTTATTTTAAAATGCGATATTATTGAAATTGTAATTTAGCGTGTAATACTTACATTTGAATCTACTGGCCACAACGGTTAAGCTCGATGTAGGCCATACAAAAAATAAGGTACATGTAATTATTGCCTCTTTGAATGCCAACCCATTATTGATCTTTAACAATGACCAATACGATGACAGCGATGACACACACACACATATATATATATATATATATATATATATATATATACATTCGTCGGGTATATCATAATTTCCAATATTACCGATAAATAGCCGTACGTTCCTGTTGAAAGAAACACTACATAAATGAAAGAACTGACGCCGCCATCGCAGGGAACGGACATGAACCAGAGAGGAAAGGATATATTAGAGGAACATAGGCAACCCCAAATGAAAAAGACGGCTGACTGAGTAATATAGTATAAATTGGGAAAGTTTTAAAAAGTTTTTAATTTAAAACAAAAAGTTCGACGTGTACAGCTCGATGAATTCTGTTCGATCGACTTTTATTTATTGCCGAATTCGTCGGCTGATTAATTATTCTCTCGCTTATTCAGAAGACTTCGTTCAAGACTATTTGTTTTCCGTTACCTCAGTAACTGTAGTTAACGGTTGGAATGACGAACCGCATAATTATAATAATTCATCCTTTCTCAATTTATCTATTATTCTTACATTTTAGCAGTAAATAAATTTATCAAAGGTTATTAAGTCATCTGGAAGGGAGACGGATATGATATGTATTTTTAGTCAATGTAGAGAAAATGCACGCGGTCCGAATAAAATACATATCATACAGGCGCGTAACTTGTAAGCTCCAAACAATTTCGCAGCTAAACTGATAGTCGAAACAGAGGAGAATATTTGAAAGAGCTCGCGTTATCACTAATAAAACCTCATGCAAAAAGTACTATTAGAAAATATTCTGTCTACTAATGACATTGAAAATCCAGCTGACTGTGCAACACAAAGAAAAAAATGTCCATTGGTTCGGCCGTTCGGCATTCGAATCTGACCCATGACCAGTGTATATTTTATTGTTGTTATCACTTGTTTCGTTGTTGTACCTGATCGTTTATAGTTTGTTTTGCCTGTTGAACTTTGTTACATATTCCGCCGTGTATATTTTATTCATTTTTATTACGAATTTTTTAATGTTTTCGAAAGGATGTTTGAGCCTATACCAGATACAAATCCTGGGTGCGACGCTGGTACCAACTAACTATTCAAAATATGAACAAGTCCACAGTCAGATCTGCTCAAGAGCGAATTTTAGTATATCCATTATTTTTATACGGCCCGAAAAGAGCGGAATGTTATTATAACAAATTCCTCGAACGGCAAAAAGAACAAAAACGGGGGATCTATACTGCAAGATTTAAATACAGAATGCTGATTACTAGTCGTTATGTATGAACGGACAGCGAAGTTATTTGATTAAATTTTGCGTTTAAACAGCATGTTGTCAAATTAGCGCGTGATAAGTGAAAGAAAATTCCACGCCGGTTCGAAAAATGAATAATAAATAAGAAAGTTAAATATTTAAAATAAAAATTTGAAATCCCAAAAATCATTATATAAGGGGAGATTGATGAATGGAAAATTGCGGCGTGATGGAAAACAAAATAGGTTCGAAAAACAATTGGACTAATACCGGTTCAATGAAATATTTCGTCCAGGGAACAAGAGGACGCAATTTGTAGTTGTCGTATCACTTTCGGGAAAGTATTGCACAGGAAGGAGATGAAGAGGAATTTTGAAAGAAATAAACCATTTTTAAAATCAGTAAATTTAGAAAAGAGTTTTTGAAGATCTACCGTGGAATATATGCAGTAACGAAACATGTTAAATTCGTCAATATATATATCTTACATTTTCTGTAAATATTTGAAATTTTATATTTAAATTCACAAATTTAAATGAATAAATCCTTTATTTCATTTAAATACACCAAAAAGACATAAAGAAAATAATCAAAATTAAATAATAATGAATGCCCAACTTGAGCAAAGGCATCTTTTTTTCCTTTTTTTTTTTTAAAGATATATATCCAGCACACATTTAATTCTAAATCGTTCTATTTCTTACTTTCCGCGTCCAACTGGTCCCCACATATTTCGCGATACCATCTTTCCATCGTCTTTTTGGTCTTTTGATTTTCCTCTTCCTATCCAATGGAATCCATTCTATACATTTCCTAGCACAGTTATCTGCCTGTTTCCGCATGACACGACTACACTATGTCCATTTTACCATTCTGTCCTCGACTGTGCTCTTAATGACTTTTGTTTATTTTATCAAATTTTATAACCGCCTAACATTTTTGTTTTCATCAGCCGTTGTGGAATTTGTAACTTTTTTATTTGCTTTATATTACATGTGCGTGGTTTGTGAACCAATCGCCGGTATGATACGTGTGTCAAATAATCGCGCTTTTAATGAATTCCATCCTATTTCTATCCTTCTATTTACTTTCATGGCTGTTTTGTCTTCGAATGAAATTAATTATCCAAGATATATTACTTCTTCGACTCATTTTAATTTTTTCACATCTTGGCCATGTGCTGTATTAGTTAATAATTTGGTTTTTTTTTTTTTTTTGGTCATTTATACGCAGTCCTGTTTTCTTTGCACTTTCTTTTAATTAGTTAAGTTCCATCTGTAATTTTTCAGCTGCGGAAGCTAAAGTGTTACATCATTTACGTAAATTTATTAAATATGTGCCATTGATGATTATTCTATATTGCTCCTACGATAGATTCCTGAATAGTTGTTTCAACACCGCGCTAAATAAAGCTGGTGACAAGAGGTCTCCTTGCCTACCACCTTTCTTCAATGGAAACCTTTCCTTCTCCTGATCCAACATTATTGTTCCTCGAGCAATATCGTAATTTTACTAATCTCGTATATTTCTTATGTATCCTTTAAAATACGAACAAGAGCAAATATCATACATAAACTGGCAGGAATATCATAGGGAACTTCCACACCAACTCTAAGGACGTCAGCTTTATCCTTGGTATACTCAGTGGCGGAGTAAGCAGCTCCAGCGGGGCTCACCCACGTTAAGAAAATTGACGTCGAGGCTCAACTCAGTGATAAGAATTATAACTGGTACTGTAAAGTTAACTCCTGTCGCATGGCTACCTGTTCTAAGTAATATATTGCCGCCGGATATCCGAAGAAAGAGGGCTGCATTAAAAGAATGGATGGAATATAATAACAACGAAGCCCGTACGGTACAACCAGACACAAATGTAGCAGAATGACTCAAATCGAGGAAACCGGCGCCTAAATTTGCGGCTCAACTAATCAAGATCGTATTGTTTATCGCTGAAGACCGCGTGGCTGGTCAATTATGTACTTTATTTATTCAGACGAAATCGACCAACGCCGGCATTGATTATATGTAACACTTGTGACAATTAAGAGTTACGTGATAATTAAAAATTTTAAGCCGCGAGCTGGGATCGAATTTTCAACCATAGCTTTATAACAGTAGCGTTTACTGTGTAATTATTAAGAGTACACGTCGCATTTTCATTTATTCCTACTTAAACGGGTCTATTAAATTTTTAACATACATAATATCATCCGACTCAAACAGAATGTTATATTAGCTTCATCGAACAAATATGGTTTCACCAGTTTTTCGATCTGGTTAAAACTGTAAAAAGATGGTCGGTCGTCATGTTTTAAACTGTATATACGATTTTTAAGCGATATGATATTTGAAAACGTACGTTATACCCGATCTTAATTCATTTATATATATATAGATATATATATATATATATATATATATATATATATATATATATATATATATATATGTAGGTATGTATATTTAAATATACAACTTTTTGAAAGAGCGCGTTGTTTCATTCCGTTATATCATGTCTTTAGTTTTAATTTTAAAGGTTTCACACACGCTTACATAAACCTTTAATTTCGTCTTTTAATTTGTCTCATTTCCAGAGAGATAGTTTTTACGACTTTACAGCTATTAGAAAAAAATTGGATCGCCTTTCTGTTATTTGACCAAGTCGTCCATGACCCAGTTTAAAATTATCCAAGTATCAACAATATCGTCTTAACCTATTTATAAGTTCGACCTTCATCCGTTTCATTCCCATACTCGATACACATTGAGTGGATTCCATTTTTATCTCGATAATCGCGATTTAAAAATTAAAAGTTAACGTCTCAATAAAAAGGGAAATTAATAACTTTAATTACTTCCAAATTTGTTCAGATTTTATTACTTTTGCGTTTTACGGTCGGTAACCGCTAAAACTTCGAGGACGTTATCGTGCGCTATTTGGAAAATACATAGTTTCACTTTCCCCAGATCCGTCACTTGTCTCTAGCTATGTTCGATGAGTGGAACTATCTAATATTGTAGAATTGTTAAAATGTCGACGAGACTTACGAAGATCGTTAAAAGTAATTTAAAGCAATCGAAGTAATTAGGACTCGGTAATAATAGTTCAATCGATTAACCTTTTTTTTCGTACATTCTAAAATTTCAACAGGAAATTATAAATTTTAATGCACGTGTTTATAGTACAATACCTTAAGGCGAACTGGAGATAATTTTCGACGTATTTATTATTTTTAATACAGCCGGAACCGGAAAACATAAAAAAAAAATGTTAGCATTACTATTTCATGTACCGTATAGTGGACATCTCGACTGAAAAAGGTTTTAAACATTTCGTTAACGAAAATATACCGCTAGCGAACATTCCGATAAAAGTTTAAAAAAAAATTATAATTTCGACAACCCGAAGTAATTGGTCGGATCAAATTAATAATGCGGTTGCGTCGCAAATATAGTTTCTTACGTAGCATTTTCGAAAGTTACCTTACAATAAGCATCGATGTGTATTAGGATTACTTCTTTATCCACTTTGACCAACTATGAACCACGGAACCACCTGCGTTCTCTAACATATTCCCTTTATTTCCTGTTTCGTACGTATGTCGTGTAATCCACGGAATCCGAATTTTTTTGGGGGGTTCCAGTCGAAGAAGTCAAAAATTCATTTGACGCTTATCCATTCCTTCGAGCTGATCGTGAAATTCGATTAGTCCTTTCCTCGTAATATCGCTGATATTTATATTACTATTATTAACATTAAGTCGTCGGCATAGCCTACAGAGCGCGGACTTCTATACGGAAGGTACCGAGTTCGAATATTGGCGATGCGAAAAAAAATTAAAAACATAAACATAATCCTATTATTGTCGCGTAGAATGGTAAACCGCCACGCACACACATCATACGCGCGCTAGTAATAATATTAGTACACTACAAAACGTGACAACGAAGCGATTACGATCAGTTCTCCCGGATGTGAGTCTATCTACGCTAATGCCATATTACGATTGGCTCGTACGCTACTTACACTGAACAAAAACAAAAATATCTATAAGCAAGTAGTTGCCTACCTCCGATACGGAGACGTCACTTAATGACGATTTGATTATTACCATTATTATTTTTATTATTATTTATTATTATTACTCGTGTTCTACGACATGAATATCTTTGTATAGAATAAATTATAGCCAGCTAGAATTCTATTTCTGAATTATATAATAAAATCGACATTATCTCGCACAATACGTTAATACGGATAATGATTAAATATTGGAAGAATACTTGTCGAATAATATAGTATATAATACATTTAACGCGACTAACGAGTATTCGAACGAAACCGTAGGCCGGTTTGAATAAACTTTTTTATTAATAGCGGAAAAAGTATTTTTTCCGTAATTTATGATTTCTGTAATTCGATTAGTTTATTACGCATTGATTAAATTATCGAAAAATAAACAAAATAATATTATATAATACTGCCATTGTTATGGACTCGAATTATACGGATCTACTGCTAAATCGCATTCAGCTTCAGTCCGAGACGTTGAGGACAAATGCGTCCTCTGATGTTCGTAACAGCATCATTCACAACGATCCGGATATACCTATGGTTGCAACTATATACAAATATCGGTATAAGAAAATGCGCGTGAAAAATTTGGAACTCTGCTGATAAGACGGATGTCGACACTCGCTTTGCTAGATAAGCCCGCAAGACGGCTGAAAAGAAAGCAGTGTCGAGATGGCCTCTGGGCTGATTAAGACAGTGCCTTGCTTAGTAGGCTGACGCAATGACTGGAAAACAATCTACTCCATTGGGACAAGTTGCTACAGTAAACGTTGTGTTTATGGTCTCTTGGTACGCGAGATAATATATATATATATATATATATATATATATATATATATATATATATATATATATACGTAAACATAGCACAAAGCACAAAAATTAAAATAAGATCTTTGTCTGATATAAAAATTGACGAATTTTTTAATATACTTCTTCATTTTTCGTAAAAATTTATTGACGAATTTAATTAATTATTTTTATCTTACATTTTTTTAAAGTAGTTGCTTTCTTGGTTTTTTTTTAAATTAATTTCGGTTCATATTATCGATTTTGTGTTTTTTACAATATTTTCTTCCAAATAATGATTTTTCATCATTGTTTTTTTTTATGAATTTAAATTAATATTTAAATTAATCGTTCCACATTGATTACGATTTAATTTATATACTACCGAATTTTTTAACATATTTTTATCTTTAATTTCGTTGTTACTAATTGATTTTAATAACGTATTATTTATTATTATTGCTAAATATGCGTTATATTAGTTAAATATTTTTATTAGATAAGGCTTCGTAATTTATTGAACCCGAATAATTATTTTTATGTTTTTCATTTTTGCATTCGATATTTTATCAACTGTAGTAGGATTATATTTATTATTAATTGTTATTTCTTTTATTATATACTTTTTCCTTTATTTACATTATCATTATCTGTTAAAACTATTTTTGCTCTATCGATAAAACTCCTTAAACTAGCTAATATACGTATTTTTGGTTTGAATGAATCTTTTCGGATATTAACGTGTCTGTTATACACACACACACATATATATATATATATACACCTAATTTATTTATTTTTTTTTTTTAATTTTTTATAATGTGGAATCAGATTTTTAATATTTATTTTCATTTTATTTGTAAAATTGTGTTTTTTAAAAAATTTTTTTGTTTGTATATTTTTATATTTTATATTTTACTTTTGGACATCATACATCGCAACAGTTAATGAAACATTTAAAATTCCACCAGTACACAACTTTTACAGAATCCGGAAAATAGTATTGAAGAAAAAATTAATATAAAAGAAACAAAATTAATAAACAAATATATTGATATTAAATTTCAACAAATCAAAAAATAGACAGAACAAAAGCAGACAGCATTTTTGGAGCATATTTTCGCAATCACCATCGCATATTTTTAAGTAATTATATTTAATTTATATTTTTAAATTATGTTGTTTTAAAATGTTTCACTTGATAATGGCGTAAATGCCGAAAAGCTTTGTGTTTTCTTTAAGAAAATAAATATTAGCGATTTAACTAATTTTCAATTGATTTTTTATTTTTGTTTTGTTTATAATGTTAATTGATAAATCAAAAAAGCTGATTTAAATACTTTTATTATAGTTCTTATTTAGATTAAATACGAAACTGTTATTTTCGTGTATATCGTGTATATTTAAATTAGTATTCTTACATTTTACATTTCCTACATCATATATATATATATATATAGTATATATTCGGTGTATTTTATTTGTATGTTCACTCGATAACGGCTTAAATCGAAAGAAAATGATTGTTTTTCCTCCTATTTCTAATTGAAATTAAATATTTTTTTATATAGATATTATTTAGGTTATATACGAACCTGTTATTTTCGTGTAAATTATATATATAAATTACTATTTTAACATTTCCTAGATGTATATATAGTATATATATATATATTGTGTATTTTATTTGTATGTTCACTTGATAATGGTTTAATAATCGAAAGAGAACTGATTGTTTTCCTCCTATTTCTAATTGGAATTAAATATTTTTAATGTAGTTGTTATTTAAATTAGATACGAAACCTGTATATAAAAATTAGTATTTTTAAAATTTACATTTTATATATATATATATATATATATATATATATATATATATATATATATATATATATATATATATATATATAATGTTGAATATATTGGAGAGTAGTGATTTTATTGATTAATAATAAACCAAACAAAATATAACACAATCACTAAAAGTTTTTAATCGCGAAGCTTTTCGACAGTTACGCCATTTTCAAGGATGCACCAAAATTATTACATCTTAAAGATAAAGATGTAATAATTTTGATTATTACATCTTAAAGATAAAGATGTAATAATTTTGGTGCATGCTTGAAAATGGCGTAACTGTCAAAAAGCTTCACGATTAAAAACTTTTAGTGATTGTGTTATATTTTGTTAGGTTTATTATATATATATATATATATATATATATATATATATATATATATATATATATGTAGTATATATTCGGTGTATTATATTTGTATGCTCACTTGATAATGGCTTAATAATTGAAAGAAAACTGACTGTTTTTATTCTACTTCTAATGTACATTAAATATTTTTATTTTAGTTATTATTTAGATTAGATACGAAACCGTTATTTTTATGTAAATTATATAAATAATTTTTTTACATTTTACATTTCCTATATATATATGTATATATATATATATCGTATACATTTGGTATATTTTATTTGTATGTTCACTCGATAACGGCTTAATAATCGAAAAAACGAAGTAATTGTTTTTCCTCATATTTCTAATGTAAATTAAATGTTTTTATTATAGTTACTATTTAGATTAGATACCATACTGTTATTTTCGTGTAAATTAGTATGTTTACATTTTACATTTCCTTTTGTATATATATTGTATATATTTTTTTGGTGTGTGTGTTATTTGTGTGCTCACTTGATAACGGCTTAATGGTTGAAAAGCTTTGCGATTGTTTAACTTCTTTCACGGTGTTTGATTATAATTAATAATCGTCCGTCGACGTCGTTATCGTTTTCTTCATTTTGACAGAATGCGATAGCAGAATAGAATCATATCGGACGTCTGAATAAAAGCGAAACATTATTTCGATGATAAATACGTTTCTTTATCTGTTTCGGAAAATAGAACATTCATCCGCTAACTAAAAATCGTAATTATATGCGCACCCATACGCGTTACTCGGTCGTATTTTTGAAATTCGTTATACAAGTCGTTAGAAAAAAGGTTCGATACAGTTCTCGACTCTGGACCCCCTAGTCAACCCGGACGATATACGCTTATGTATAATGCGCGTGAATTAGAATGAGATTCGCTAGTACATCAATCATGTTTGATTAATGGCGATTTTTGTCATTTAATACTCGTAATCGTCATAACATCGTCAACGTGCACAGACTCGCGATTATAATTCGCATAAGGCGATGTCGAATATGCAAATATAAAAGATTGGAAACCAATCACTGACCAGTCTAAAGAAATCGACAAATTAAAGATATATTATCGACTTATCAAATTTGGCCGTTCAAATTTAAACCTCTACCCTCCGCCCAATTTGCGATGAAATGAAAAATAATAATTGTTATTTAATTTTTAATTTTCAATTATCAACAAATCGTCCAATGAAAAATAACGAAGTTCTATTCATCCAATTTTATATAATAATATAGGATGACCCGGAGAAGACGGGCGGCTTTGTTGTTTTTTGAATAAGTCAAAAACAACTCGACTAAAAGTTTCGAACGAAATTTCATTTAAAAATAGGAAAACGAGAGATTAGCCGACTGTCATCTGTCGTACAGAATATTATTCAGATGATTCGCAACAATACATTTATTCAATATTTACAAAATTTTCTAACACCTTTTCGAACGTAGATTGCTGAATTGTTGAAATTTCTTCAGAAATCCGAGTTTCCAGGTCTTCCAGATCTCGTGGACGTGTTTCGTGAACGCTGCTCTTAAGGTATTTCCACAAAAAAAGAAAACACGTAACTTTGAGTTCTTTTCGAAACTTTCTTGGAAGTGTCGTGATCGATTTACGCCAAAAATAACGTTCTATATAAAACGCGCTCCTCCTTGTATAATGTTAAGATAACTGAAACTGAACGATCACGCGGTTTGCGTTGTAGCAGTGTTACCAACTGCGCTATTCAAAAAACAAAACCGTCCGTCTTCTCTGGGTCACCCTATTGTAAACATTACAAACATACTTCTTTGCACACGCGCAATCTTTCTTGTACAAGCTCACATGATGGGTGTATATATAATATATATATATATATATATATATCGTGTTACATGATTTTATATATTAATTACGAAATCGACTAATACGAAGTGATAAATAATAAAAATATTTTATGTTAATAACTCTTATTACTAACAAACCAACCAACCACATATTTATTAATTATATACTGTAATAAGATTAATGATAAGCTTAAAACGACAGTAAATGATTTAAACTTTTAATTCGAGATTAACAAATTCCAAATCACGGTGATATCTGGTCGTGATAAAAATTTCAACCGAATTTTATACGATAATATTAAAATTAATAATCGTACGTTATAGGCAATACGTTACAGCGCGATAAACGTATAGCGTACGTAAATAATTTTCCCCCTTTTCATATATTTACTGTTTTATAACTAGCCCAAATGGTATCTAATAAATTAGATCATAAAATACATATACGATACAACATACTATATAATCACGTGTAGGGGGCAGTATCCAATGATACATCCTCACAAAACGATTATAGGATTAAGTTTTTCATTTTTGTTCACTTGAGTCTTGATGACGATTCAGTACTTCGGCTACCAGCTGATTTGGGTGGTTTTGTAACTTCTTCAGATGTTTTTGTGCGAGCCCCCGGATAATCTCATCCACTGGGTCGATTTTGTCGTTAGACACGTATCATGGCATACGGTGTATTAGTCGCAGAGCCTTGTTCTGAAAGCGCTGTGTAATCAGTCTATTTGACGTCTTTGCGCACCCCAGAGAGAGTTGCGCTGCGTAGGACCATACTGGACGTAATATTATTCTATATATATTAACAGACGATTCTGCAGCGATAGCTTAGAGTGATAATAGCCGGTAAAGCTGTTTCATTCGGATGTTTAGTTCATTTATTTTCTTTTGTAAATGCAACCTTCACGTTAGCCGTTGATCTAGGTAAACTCCTAGATATTTGAAGGTCACTAAGTATTGTTACATATTATTTAGTATTAAACTGAGGCGATTAAACTATAAATCCGACGTAATACTCTAGAAAGTTTGATGTGATCATTATACTCGTATTATAGTCGACTGAACTGCAAATACGTAATGTAAATTCTAATTATCGGAAATTTTTAATCGATATAACCTCTTCTTATGTAACTGCAACTAACATTGCGACCCAGAACAACGGATCTTAAATTTCCGTATATATTAAAAAAATATATATATATATTTAATCTTTAATGTTTAAATAATGGTGATATCGGTAAAGATGTCTTCAAATTTACAGATTCAAAATGAGTTTAAAATATGATGCTTTAACAATGGTTAGATTAATAAATAACTTTTTCCTTTATGTAACGTTTTAAAAATAAAAACATGACCGAAAACTATCACCTGACTCAGTTACTTACTATGGTTCTACCGGCTACTATCTAAATTAAGTAAAACTTATTAATGAAATTATAATGTTGTAATTGCGGAAGCGATGAAATTGTAACATTACGACGTATAATATAGAAGTGAAGTAAATCTAATCACCCGCTATAGTTGTATAAAAGATTGACTGCGCAAAATTATATTATTACGACAGTTACCTGTTTTCATTTGTGAATTATTCAAAATTAAACGTATATACATAAATAATCGCTACTAGTAGCTTTAAGCTAATTTCGCAATAACGTGGGTTCGTCTCATCGGCTATCCGGATGGTGTTGGTTTAAAAGTCGAATTAGCAACAAAAAGCCAAATGCTGTTAAAAGCGCTTCCAAAATCCAAAAGAAAACAAGAAAAGCGTGAAAACAGTAATGGACAGTTGTAAGAAACGTATCAGGTCGATTCTGAGAAGTGAAATCGTTTCGTGTTAAGTGTCGTGACTATTTCATTATTTAACTGATATTTCATTTTAAGCGTTTTCGCATTAAACATATTTGACTATATATATATATATATATATATATATATATATATATATATAAGTTAAATATGATTTTCTTTTAGATATCATCAATTAGACTCAATATTATAGTAAATTAATAGACGAACACTATGATTCAAGTCGTTTCTTTTTTTAGTTGTTTCTCCAGTATAAATCTGATTTTTTTGTAAATAAATTCTAATTGGCTGGAAAATGTAATTTTCCACTGACGGAAGAGTGCAAGGTACCATCTTAGCTTTCGTTATTCGTAGACCTAGTTAATGTTATTACTTTTAATTGTTTTTCAATTACGTCATAGTCTCCGCGCTTCGTCGAAAAGTCTAAACTTACAAAAGCGTAACGCGAAAGAATCAGTTTTCCCCGAGGCTACAATCTATCGAAATGGTATTTCATTTCTATTCAGTGTATTTAGTTTCCAGTTTTCCAATATATACATATATATATATGTATATGTATATACATATATTCTTTATCATTTGATTCCGAATATCGTTTTTCTGTTTTTTCACCTCGTAATCCGCTATCCGTAGTGTCCTCCCTCGGAGAGATAATCCGAAACCGAAAATTATTTTCGACGGAAATGACGTTGACCGGAATAATACCTGGAAGTTCATTTCCGTTCGAAAAATTAACTACAACAATTTCACGATAGTTTCGAAATTGTAATATCAACCTTCGTTTTAAAAAATTTTCTCATTCTAATTTTAATTTAAATTTTTCGAATAACAAAATCTAGACAGATATTGTTTCGTTTCGATTTGTATGTGATATTTCGTATTTAGCGTAATTCCCGATTTCGCGACTGTAATCTAAATATATATATATAATATTAATAATAATAATATTAATAATAAATAATTTAATAATAATTTAAGGTCTTCGGAATAGCCTATACGGAAGCTGTTTCGAATACCATGGACGACGCTAAAATTATCGTCATAAAAGAAAAATATAAATAATCTTAATATTATCGCGTGCGAACCACCACGCGCAACACCATACGCGCGCTAGTAACAATAGACTAGGCTACAAAAACACTCGGTTGCTGCATTGTATCGCGACAACAAAGCGAATTACAATCAGTTCTCCCGTGTGTGTGTGTGTCTAACTACGCTAACGACATATCACGATTGGCTTGTACGCTACACTTATATACAACAAAATCGATGTATAGGTAAGTAGTCTCGCCTGCCTCCGATACGGAGGCGGCACTTAATGATGAGTAATAATTTAATATTATATCCCTCGTATTAACACTTAAAGTTGGTGGACTAAATAAAAATTAATACATAATCGGTATTAAAGTTATTACTATAAATCACTAATGCTGATAATTAATCTAATTATACCGTTCCATGTGAGAAATTAGATTTATATAAGGCCTTACACGGAATTATAAAAAATATAATAATAGGAGGAAAATGTGTATAGATACCACCGCATACGCATGAATTACGTATGTAATAATAATAATAATTCAAATTCAAATTTATTTCACATTATTACGACATTTCTGCATACAACGAAATAATAGTAACAGTAATTAGTAATTAGTAATATAGATATATAATAAAATTAAACGCCTATTTAATACACGAATGATACAATCTTTTGTTCATTCACGAAACAAACACACTACACACATTCATATCTATATATATATATGTATATATAATATATATATATACCTGAAAACCCCATATATACATAATACAATATTTTTATACAATGAGTATATAAATACAATAAAACTAGAGAATTATTGAAAAAAACATGTAAAAAAAACTAAGGCTTATTATATAAAGACCCCGCAAATTCAATAAGTTCTTGAAATTCGTGTAAAATGTAACGGAACAACATAACAAGAAGATTCGTATTATGATACATAACAGAAACACGTATAGAAATATTAT
Organism: Coronaproctus castanopsis; assembly: GCA_032883995.1. Classification (NCBI taxonomy): domain Eukaryota; kingdom Metazoa; phylum Arthropoda; class Insecta; order Hemiptera; family Monophlebidae; genus Coronaproctus; species Coronaproctus castanopsis. The sequence goes on from CM065052.1 coordinate 206,505,069, forward strand.
CATATAATAAATAGAAGAAGAAGAAGAAGAAGCAGTGTATTTCTTATTATTAAGTTACATGCACATAAGCATATTAAATTTTAAAAATGAACAATTTACCCGTACCGAAATATAAAACAAAAATTCTTCCCAGGCAAACAAAAATAGAAAAAAGCTTATATGATAGGCTTATAAATATCGAATGTATCAATTACAGGAAAAATTTGTATAAAAAACCTGTTCCAATATATTAGAATAAAATTATAACTTACTCCATCACAATATAATATCTTAAAAATATCTTAGTCTATTTGCTGATACTAGAACTAGAATTTAATAGCCGGCTTACTATAAACAGATATGTTTTATACGTCTGTGCTTGTACCTCTTATATCTGTGTCGCAGAGACTGGTTAATCTCCTATCGAATGTATTAGTACATTATCAGATGAGCTGCAGTTGGCGAAAAATTTTTTCGCTGTATTTTTAATGATTTCCTGTATGTAAGGAAACGTTAAAATATCATGCATAGATTTAATTTGAGTAAATCTTGGTTTATTCAAGATTAAACAATGATTTTGTAGTATTTGCATCTGATTTATACTGCTATTAGCTCCAGACCGGGCTCGCATACAATAATTTTGGTAGAATAACTTTTTTGTAAATGAGGAATTTGTTTTGCGCCGATAATGCAGACTTTTTATTAAATATTGGAAATAGACAACCCAATTTGCGCATCGTTCTATTTACACAATCATTAATATGCCTCGTAAATGTAAGTCGTCTATCCATAGTTATGCCTAAATATCTTACATTTTCCTTCCAATCGAGGTAATTGTTTTTGACTCGAACGAAGTGATATAATAAATAAATTACAGTCGCAATTAATGCTCGTGAAATACAACAACACTGACTATACAAGAAATGTTCCAGCGTACGTTTGATACAAGTTATTAGAATTAATATACAGGTAGTCGGAATTTCAGCGATGTATAAAATAAGACACAATCGTGCGAATAAATCTTATTAAACAATTTCCTACGGCGTCGTTAATAATTCGTCTAATCGATTTTTAAATTCCTCTACGTAGTAGGGAATTATATTCGGTCGATAGCCCGTCTTCTTATTCAGGTGATTTATTTATATGTAGAATTTTTGCTCTTCCCGATTTAGTCCTATTGATCTTAAATAAGATTTTCAATTTACTAGCGATTGTTCAACGCGTAAGTAACTGTAATCTATACAAGTGAAGAACAGTAAGTGACATTTGCTTTTGGACAAATATTCACCGCGCGTTGAAGAATGTTTATGGATTCAATGCGGTATTTAGCCGTACCAACCCAATAGGTGTTGATATAGTGAGAAGTATAAACACGGTCTTATATTGAAGAGAAGAGCTAAATAGTACAACAGAGAGTTCAATTCGATAGATAGATAGTGTTCGCAATAGGTTAGTTTACGATCGAACTGTACTAACGGATATTTAATTTCATTAAACGTATCTAGTTTAGCGCTATTTCCTAAATTCGAAATAATTCCAGTTTACTGAATTTTGATTAGAACTGAACAGACCTCGTATAGTTTGTTTTACTATTGTTAGCCACTAAGTGATTTTCCTGCATCCGACCGAAAATATCATTTACATCTTTTCGGGGTGACGTCTGAAGTAAACTTGTGTATTAACTACCAGCAATTCCGAAATTATACGATTTTATAGCATACGGATAAATACGTAATAAAGTATAAAATATCCTACATCGATATATAAACGATATAGGCGCAATTCGCCAAACTTTTGCGCGATCGACGTACTAGCAAGTAAATAATTTATCAAATTTAATCACCGATTAACGGTAACTCTACAAACACATTTTGTCAAGAACTAAAATCTCTATAGAAAATAATTAAAACGATAAATACGAATTCTATAATTAATGATAATAATAATAACAAATAAAATCATTTGAAGAATGTGGAATTTAGTTATTTTTATTCAAATAAACAACAAACAAAAAGAAGTTGAAAATAAAAAAAAATGTTCACGAAAAATCGCAAAGCTTTTCAGTTGTTAGACCATTATCGAGAGTGAATATTTAAAAAGATTAAAAATATAAAATGAAATAATTTTAATTTAAGATTTGTGAATTGTTATCTTAAAATGATATTTTTTCATTTTATATATTTATTGGTATTTGATAAGGACATCCGAAATATTCGCGTAAAAATAGAAGATGAAGTAATCGAAATACTTAGGCCAAATAGTATCATCTAACACGGACTGCACGCAATAGGTTGCCGTATCGCATTGAGCAAACATGCATTCATGGATAATTAATCGTTGTTAACACAGAAAACTATGTCATTGCCAATGCGGAATAGGTTAGTGAAAACGCTGATATATGGCCAGTAGCTTTATACGGAGCAGAAACTTGGTCACGGAAGCAGAAAGACAAAAATAAAGTGCTGGAGAAAGTTACAGAAAATTAAATGGACTGACGTAATCGGCAATAACTCGGTACTGGACAGGATTGATGAACAAAGAAACATACTGAAGAAGATTACACAGACGAGGCTCAAATGGATCGGTCATATATTGCGACAGGATCAAAATATCCTAAAAGAAGTAATTGAAAGGAAGATTATCGGGAAGAAATCACGTTGTCGACCAAAGAAAATAAACCTTGTGGATAATTGAAAGATGCCAAAACATCGACATATGCCGAGATAAAAAGAAAAGCATCTGACCACCGGCTTACATGGAGGCTGTTGGGAACGAAACAGCCTACATTTTTCATCTTTTTAAATATTCCCTCGATAATGACCTAACAGCCAAAAAGCGTGTGTTTTTTCATAAAGAAAAACTTTTCATTGTTTGTAACTTGTTTTCTGTTGTTTATTTTAAATAAGTAAAAATCGAAGTAAATGAAATAAATTATTTCTTTACATCGATAGTGCTGATACTTTCACATACATATATACACGTAATAAAAACTAGCATGTGTACTTCCTTCTCATATTATACTGCAACCTACATCCACATCGTATGAACACACACACATCCGTCCACCCTCGCCTAGCGCATTACCATCTGTAATACGTCTCCGGTATGTGTTCTAGAATGTACATATTCAAGAACAAAAATGTTAAATTCCATCAATTTTTTGGATTAATTCACTAAATCCCAATAATGCGGTACACCAAAATTTATAATAATAATAAACTAATAGCGTGGCCATTTTTCTCGCGGTAGAACATTTTGTTTACGAAACACTTCCACCGTATTACATAACAATTCGAATTACAGAAAATTGCGTTGAAAATTCCGGAAAAAGCGAAAGAGCTTAACCGAATAATTTGGATGCCTAGTAAAATCTAGGTTTTCCTCTGTTCGGTTGTCGGAAAGCGTTCCGAAAATAAACGTAACGGGTTTTACCGAAATATTCGGAAAGTTTGCTCCAGGGACTTCCTGATACGACTTGATTACTATCTTCGCCCGTGTCGACGCCGGACAAAATTCCCTAAAGTAATCATCAGCGGTAAATAGCTCTTATAGAGAAGTCAGTTCGCCATTATTAATTAAATACAATGTCCGGCTCAATCAGTACCGTACGATTCGAATTGTCTAACGTATCGATTCAAGCGACGTAATTGGCTCTAGCTCTTAATAAACACTCCCACATCGTGATACAAACTACCAATATCTTTCTACGTTTCTCTACGTACATTATTACTCTTCGAGTTTATTTTTTATTATATTCATGTATGTACTAAACGTTACGCGTCTTCGAATTTGCTCGTAGCTGCTATAACTACCGCTAGATGCGTAACTTTTTCAAAGTCAAATTCTCAAAAAATGCGCAATAATCAATCTTTCGTAATACTGAAGCTAAGTCTCTGGACTCACGTAGAATAAATAATTTTTTTCTTCCAATTCGGGGATGCCTTCACGGCCTACTCAACGTGATACTGCGGGAATTATTTATATTTTAATCAAACATGCTGACTTCAAAAATGCGCAATAACCAATCTTTCGTAATACTGAAGCTAATCCCCTGGATTCGCGTAGAATAAATGATTTTTTCTTTCAATACGGGGGATGCCTTCATGGCCTACCCAACGTGATACTGCGAGAATTATTTATATTTTAATCAAAGAGGCACGACACATACGGAGGTGTAATACATGGAGAACGTAGCCAGATAGGGTAAAGTTCAGAACGTAACGGTGTCACAGCAGAACATTAAAAAAAATCATGATCGAGATTTCAGACTGACTGTTCAGAATGGAGGTAACAGAAGAGACTTTCTCTAAGCTGTGTACAAGACGATTTTGAGTAACAAATGATGTCCAAATCGTAATGTAGTGACGAGTACAATTCCTCTACGATTAATCTTTTTGAAGAAATATAATCGCGGAAGTTTGAGGAGAGACGGTTGAAGTTGATAGTAATAAGCAGGAGGTGATTGACTAATGCTCTCAGTGTACATCAGCTCCCAATGATCTTTGAATGATATTTTTCCTTTGTTTTTTTTTTAACGTGCCTCATACTGCTTCGAAGGCCAGATACACTGAGGGATAGTTAGATTAAGGGGAGAAGGTTGGATAAAGAAAGGACAGTTATAAGTTTAGATTCAGCAGATGGTGAATACTGTAGGATTTCGGTTAGAGATGATGCAAGAACAACAGTAAGACGGTGAGCTGAGTACAAAGGACATGATAGGAGAATGTGAGGAATAGTAAGGAGCATGTTACATGAGGAGCGGTGCACTCGGGCCTGGAAAGAAATGCTTGTGTGTAAGAAGTGTGTGTCCACAGCGATGCGGAACAGAGCGACTTCATATGTTCTATTGGAATGTTCCGACCTATCCACATCACATTTATTTCTTTATAACATGCTGCCTGGGTAAGAATTTGTTCAACTGAAGGATGCTGAAATTTGAATTTTTCCTGGAGACAGCGAATAGAGCTGAGCGAATCGGTGCTGATGAGGATTTTTACATTTAAATTCTGCCACGGCGATTTCAATAGCGTATAATTCAATAGTTCAATGCGCTAAACATCTGTGGGAGGGGGACAACGTACGACATTATTATGGTAGAGGATTGCGCATCCACTCGTATGTTTTGGCGCCATCTGTGTAAATAAATATTTTTCCTTGTAAGACAGTTTATAGCAATATTTTCCTCCAGTCACGTTTATAGTTTAGTAAATCAATTTTTAGTTCCTTAGGCGAATATAAATAAAAATCAAATCATATTTTATTTGTATTCATTACAATAATAAATTTAACGAAACTTATTAAAATTTGCATTAGATTAATAATAATAATAATAATAGAACTAAAATTAATAAATAAAATACAATCGTAAGTTATGCGTTAACCGGTGAAATTAGTTGACTACGTTTATACATTGAAAAAATATAATTTTGAGAGATAATCTGTAGAAATATGTATTTTATTTATCATTTTCGTCATTATAATTAAGCGGGATCGTTATTGTTATTATTTATTTATTACGATTACGATGTTGCCGATAATAATAATTAATTAATTATTTAATTAATTACGTAAAAGCGGTATATGTACGTCGTTCGCTTACGAATGACCGATTAATTTAAGACTAGGATAATTATTATTAATTATTTCAATAAACTATATAAAACATTTTAATTATTATTATTATTGATTACTAAATAAACCGGAGATAAAATATTACCACGTTGTTCGCGAACTTTACCGTTCGATTATTTTGATAAACAATTTTCCGATCGTATTACCGTATTGTTAACGAAATAATAATTACGAAGAAAAATCTTCGAGCGAGTTTTAATTTTAAAATTTTATACAATTTTAAATTATCCTTCGAGGAACTTTGAAAAAGTTCGTAAAGCTTTTTAACTAGTTCAACTTTTACCCGGTCGTCGGGAGAAACCTTAAAAATATTCCAAGATCAATCGAAATTTAACTAGTCGTTATTTGTAACGGACGACGTAATCTTGTCATTTCGTCTAATTAATTAGTCGAAATTTTCTATTCGTTATTTAAATTTCCTAATAAAAGAGAAGCGCCGAGGCCATATTTATTTCTACCTGGATGTGTTTTAAATGAACGAAAGTCTCTATACAGTTATTAGAACTTTATTTTAGTAGTGGTAGTAGTAATAATTTTTAATAATACCGTAATTAGCGATAACAATTAATATTTGCTATAATAAAGAGTTCGTTAAGGGGAATAATTTAATTTAAAGAAGTTACAGCTTAAGACGGAAATGAGAAATTCGAAACGACTAAACCTAAAAGGTTTTAACGTTACCTTTAAATTTTCTTCTACTCGACGCAATTCTCTGCGAAATAGCTTTTCTTACCGTTCGTTTTTCCGTAATTACTTTCTTCATAACGAACGGTTGCTAAACGGGAAACATTTTATTAATTTCTCAGCTGGGCATCGAATTATAGTTAGGATGATTATTAAAGTAATAAAATAATTTCTCCCTTTTAAAAACTCCGCCGAAGAAATTAACATTTCTCGATGCTCGTCGTAATGTTGAACTATTCGCTTTTCCAACGATATCGGAAGAACATATCCTCGTCTCTATATCCAGTTTATTAACTCCTTCAAAGTGGTTATTGTCGATTTTTCATTTTACATCTTCTTCTAGTTCGACTGCGATACACATCCATACCACTCCTTCGTATTTGCTAATCAGATTTTTCTTCGCCCGATCAATTTCACCTTCCGGTATTAGCTGCGAAAGATGGTATTTTTCGCGGATACCTAGAGATAATTCGATACGAGATTGTGTAGTTTTTCGCAGTTCAGTTTCTTCGGCCATTCGGTTAAGAACTTACGTGTTTGTGACGCGGTTTCGATATAAGATTTATCGGTACATTTTAAAGGCAGTTTTTTTTTTTTCTGTGCCTTTACTAATCCAACTTTCCATGTTACGTCGTGAAATTTGAACACGAAATTATAAAAGGATTAGAAAACTTTCGATCATATCCACTCGTCGATCGAAACTGCGTCAGAGTTTATCAACGGTGACGTTTCGAAAAAAACCATTCAATTTCCATTATCAAATTTTTTGTGTGTCGTTGTTTCTCATATTTACGCATTTCGTCTTCGGTCGATTTATGCCTTCATAATTGCGTCACTACTATACCGAAACGTATACACGTTATTTTCGATTTTTCTTTCATAGTTGTTTTTTCCTGGTTTAAGAAGATCAAGTACACCCGGTTGGTAAAGCTGAACGATGAAATTCTAGAAGGAGACACTGCGATCGTTTACAAAATTCCATATTCGCGCGATCTAAGTTACATAAGTCAAACGGGTACAGCTGCGAGTAAGCAAACAAAGGAATACATGGCTGATTGCAGACATAAAAGGCTAGATAGATGAATCAGCAGTAGCTCAACATAAAAATAATTTACATCGCATCGTACTATAAATGTAAAAGTTTTGGCCAGAATTGAGAAATACAATAATAGAATAGCGCGAATCGACTTTGTAAACGTCCACATATAAATAGAGAAGTTGGTTACAGGCTAAGTACCGGTTTACCACAAACTACCCCTCGGTAAAAGCTTTCAAAAGACCACAACGGCCTAGTCGCCAAATTGAAAAGCATAATGCATTTTGGGCAAGAATGAGATGGCAGTCGTATTTTAACTAATGTCTTCCGTCCAAATTCAAACAGTGATTCTGAGTTTAAAAAACACATTGCTAACTACCTACAAGAATCTGTTCAACCGAGCGCACCTGTTTGCTACTTTAAACCATCTGATATCGAATATATAATTGAAAACCGTGTAAACCTAGTTAAAACATCCGGGTTCGATAACATTAACGGTAAACTGTTTCAAGAACTACCGCACGAGGCATATGTTTTCATTACTACACTATTCAATCGCATTTGAAAACTTTCCAGCTCAGTGGAAAGTCGCAGATATAAATATGATTCCAAAACGCAACAAACCCGCTCAAGAGGTCACATCGTACAGACCTATTAATCTGTTGCCAATATTATCCAAAGTTTTTGTAAAAGCTATTATTGAAACAAATAATGACAGTTATAGTTAAAAGTAACATCATTTCAAACTATCAGTTTGGTGTCAGAGAGAAATACTTCAGAGTAGAACGAACGCATAACAAAGCTCATCGAAGCGTTGAAGCCAAAAAATACTATACTGGAGCATTTTTAGATATACAACAAGCATTCGACACGGCACCAAGGTCTGCTTTACAAAATAAGTTATTTCTCCTAGATACATACTTTCAGGTAATTAAATCGTACCTCACGCTGAGATATTTCAGAATTAAGCACCAGGAAGCAGTCGCAGGACGAAATAAAAGCGGCAGTACCACCACCACCACCACAGGGCTTGGTACGAAATGCCTAGAGGCATGAGAGGAAACATATATATTAGATTGAGTGGAAGAGGACTGTTTTATGTGGTAAAAAAAAAAAAAAATAGGTTAGAGTGTGTTGATTCAGTTGGTTTATATATCAAAACACAAAGATCTCTAATATTTATTAATAAAACATATGAATATCGCAATACCGATAAAATAAAGCTTTATTAAATAAAAATAGCTATGTTCCAAATCTTTCTGATCGTTTTAGTAATTCAACTTTATACGTTAAATAAAAATGTTAGCTGGTCGCTTGGTCAGTTGCGGACACTACAAATAATCGACTCTAATATTTGCCCTAACGACTATATATATACATATATATATATATACATATATATATATATATACATATATATATATATATATATATATATATATATAAACATATAGTGGAAATTTCGGATTCAATAATTTTCACGTGTAATAAGTATATAAATACAATATTGACGTTACTTCATAACTAGATAGTTTTTTTTTAAAACATTTAATCGTTTCCGAGTATTTAAAATGAGACATATACGTATGTATCCTCATTATAAGCTATTTAAAACTATAATTATGTTTCTTATGGAATTTTTATCGTTGACGAACATAATTACATCGATATCTTATAATATTTTGTTTCAGAATTTTATTTTTCTTTTATCGTTGTATTAATTTAAATTTCTATTAAGCATATTAATAATTTTTAAAAACAAATGACTAGATGCAGACGTATGTGTGTATAAAGTAATGGATATCACACAAGCGTCGAAATTTTTTGATAAATTCCAAGAATATTTTATTCCTTAATAATTACTTTATATATATATATATATATATATATATATATATATATATATATATATATATATATATATATATAATAATATTCCACTTCTATTATCGTGGACAATTTGCAGCGTTTACACAAAATCCCTCTTAGGTAGAGTTATATTTTTTTAATTTATTTATTTATTCTGTTAAATACTTTAAATTCTGTACTGGTAAATACTGGTGGTGGTTCTCTGGTAATGTACCAGAGAACGTTAAATAGGAAAGTCGCGGTCACCAGTAGAGAATACTGTGCAAATTTATTATTACTAAGTTAATTTTTGGTATATTTTACGAGATTATACTCAATTTGTTTGATATTCACCGGAAACTAAATCTCTCGGCATGGAGCCAACAATCAACAGTTACGCTACTGAATGACTAGTATTCAAATTTTCTATTATTTCATTTTAATTATTATTATCGTTATTCTAGTTTTATATTACATTACATAAAAACAATTCACAATTAAATATTTACGTTTCCAATAGAATACACATTCACAAAAAGTACACAAAATTCATTCACACACAATTTATAAAATTTAAAATAGCGTAACCACCGGTGAGATCGATGACTGATCGTGATGATGTATCCGATGTTTCGCTCTTTTGTCGCCGTAGTCGAATTCGTAATTATTTCGCTATTTCCAAATTATATTCGTTACTTTTATTTTAACAGCGCGGACGAATGTATTATATGATAATTATTATTATTAAAAACAAGCAATTATTCTGGTTATTATTCTGCTCGATCTCGTTATGGACGAGCTGTTCGATCGATCTACAACCTTTTCGACAAAAGTTCGATCTCCTTCTACTTCCACGATACCGATTATAAATTAACTGTATTCGCCTATCACGGCACGTGTATACTTATACATACATATATATATACACACCTATATATATATCATATATAACGCGATTATCGGTTGCTGCCTCCACGTGCGACTCGTTTCCTGAAATTTCCCCGTTAATCTGGGTATTATTTCCGACGTAAGTTCCAATTTTTTTCGTTTAAATATTGATCATTACTATTATGTTCTACTTGTAACTTAATAGCGTGATAATACCGATATATATACATATATATATAGATCTATACTAATACGTCTCGCACGAGCCTATAACCTTCGCTAACCTGTATTATTTTCCGAAACTTATTTTATTTACTTATTTTTTTTATTTTCTCTTATTTATAATAAATTTCTATAGTACCCTCTAGTTCTTAACACGCCATTATATATATATATATATATATATATATATATATATATATATATATATATATATATAATTTATCATTAATAGAGGCTACTATTTAATTTCTGTTCTTAATTAAATAGATTAAAGACTAGATTGGTTTTTGAATGTAGGTTGTTCAGAGTATTTCGTATGATGTATAATTTCGTCTGCCACGATAGTTAAAAATTGGAATAACCTTCATTACGAACGAATTAATTTGATACTGTTCTAATTTTAATTTTTTTTAATACGGAATATGTTACCGATTCGTTTCATCTGTATTTTGCTACCTCTGTAGGGAATACGTAAATTCAACATAGTAGCGTGACGCGAACTGAACTTTACACGTATTAAATACAACCCGGCGCGCATATTAGGTTAATATAGCGCTCGTTAAAGGGTGTTGTTACAAACACGAACAGATGTAGCGGATATTGTCCTTCTGCGCGGTAATTATTATTCTTCTTGTAATAACGAAATTAAAAATACAACTCTTCCCAGTTATAATTATATTATCCTTTAGATAGTAATTCGGGTTGGCAATTTGAAAATCTAGTGCCCTCTTTCCGTAATTCAAAAACAAAAATTCGTAAGTGGATTTTCTAAAAATATTTCACCGAACACCTGAATATCTACATTTGCATCACCGCTATATATATATATATATATATACGAGTCTGAGGCTATATTGAAAAGTCATAAATCCAAAAATTCACATTTTCGAAATTCTATGTTACAGGCAAATGTTCAAAATACCTTGTGTATAGAAAATTACAAAAAGTACTGCAAAAGAAACCGGAAAATAATGAAAAAAAATAAAAAATCGAAATATACGATTAGTGATTTAATCAGACATTCTCGTTGGATTATAAATTTATAATGAAACGGTAATAATTTGAGAAATGTGGAATGTAGGGATTTAAAAAATAAATAAACTTCGAAAAATAAGTTAAAATAATTGAATATTTTATAAAAATCACAAAGCTTTTCGGCTACTAAGCCATTATCAAGTAAAAATAAAATATAAAAATATACGCGATATATAAGAAATATAAACGGTAGAAATACTAATTTTAATATACATGGTTTATCGAAACTATCAGACTGTTTTCCATTTTGTTTATTTTTATACGTTGTATATCCAAATTTACAATTTCTCATATATATATAGTATATATATACATGTATATATTTATATATATATATATATATTATTCCCATCATCTACATTTCAAGATGAAGTATTACGATGAAAATACCGAATTTCATTTTGTTAATGCTAGGGTGCCTGAAGGATCAGTTTTGTTGTCACTGCTATATCTAATTTACTCATATCGTATCTGGTACAAAAAAGTACCGAAGTAGCTGCATATTCCATTCGCAACGATGTCGATCTCATTCTGTCGTCGAGAAGTTGCAATCTCGCTTAGATGCCTTCCAGGACTGAGCACATTAGCGGAGGGTTAAAATAAGCACCGAAAAAAAATTCAATAATCGGACTGGTTATCTCCGCTCAATTTCGACGTCGTGGTATTTTACTACTAGACACTAAAATCCGCTATCTTGGCACGTGGCTCGATTGACAGTTCTGTCGGAAAAAGTAGATTAAGAAACTAAGATTTAGTAAAATTGGCTTTTGAGTAGAAAATCCAAACTATCTTATTACCGTGTTGTCCGAACGTATGGATTAGTACTGGCACTGCTTCGAATATAAAGATTGTACAACGTTTCCGACCGAATGCTTTAAGATCTTTGATCGCATACTCTAGTAAGTTCGTAATGATAATATCCGTCATAAATTGAATGTACCCAAATGTAAATACTGTAATTTGGAAACGTAGCAGACATCACATATGTTAGAAAATCATATTAATCCACCTACCTTCAAATAGCATCGAGGAGTAATAACCACTCCTGATCATCCCTACCGGGTTTATCTAATCAGCTGCTAGCTCATCAATGGATATGTGAGACTACACACGTTACAGTACTTATTTTACAATCGTTTATTATCCGTTTAGGCGAGATTGCCATTTATAATATAAAATAAAAATCGAATATTACGTCTTTATAGGGTTGTAGTAAACAATTTTATATGTTACCTTACGGTTAGTTGTATCGTCAATGACGTATTTTATATATTAGTCCTGTGATTAACACGAATAAAAACCGATTTTTATATAGGATCACCTAGGAAAGACGGACCGTTTTGTTTTTTGAATAGCGCAGTTGGCAACACTGCTACAACGCAAACCGCGTGCTCCACGTTTAGCGTACATAAGAGAGATTCGTTTTTATTCAGTTGTTAAGAAGCGCGCGTTTTATATAGAACGTTATTTTCGAGGTGAATCGATCACGACAATGTAGAGTCGAAAAAAATTCATAGTCATATTTTTTTTTTGTTGTGAGGATACCTTAAGAGCCGCGTTTATGAAATACATCTACAAGATGTGAAAGGCGTGAAAACTCGGATTTCTGAAGAAATTTCAAAAATTCAACGATCTCTGCTCGAAAAAGTCTTCGAAAATGTAAAGACTGAGTGAATTTATCGTTGCAAATGGCGGTTATGTGAACGACATCGTGTTCAACAAATGATTGCGAGCTAATCTCTCGTTTTCCTATTTTCAAATAAAATTTCATTCAAACATTTTGGTCGAGCAGTTTTACAGTCCGTCTTCTCTGGGTCACCTTATACTATTCGGAAAAAAGTTTACAACACCCTCATCGTTTGAATAGTTAAAAAGATTAACACAAACCTCTTTCTGACGAATGACTGTGTTAGTGTGGTTCGACTTCAAATTTAGAATGTCGATCTTTCATATCGATAAATTCATCCATACTCGTTTCCGTTCGTTTTGGAATATTACCGGCGTCACGAGGTGAGGAATTCATCCGTTTATCATTTTTATTATTTTTTGACCATAAACATTTATGTAACCGCTGCTGATAATACTCATAATGTAAATATCTAGAAGTTGCTACTATTTTTGCTGTTTATAAACCGCCTAATCGATTGACTAAGTATAGGGAAGATATTTTATCCTCGATGAAGACAAGTAACGAAAAATTATTTTAATCGGCGATTTAAACTCCAAGCATAAGTCTTGGAATAATTTTAATAATAATCAGGCTGGCAACGTCTTACTTAGTACTTCTTTACAAAATAATATATAAATATTAGCACAACGAGAACCTACATACTTCCCACCACCTGGCTGTCGATCTAGTATTATTGATTTAGTTCTCGTCAAAAATATCAATACAACGCTGCCCATTTCAGTTATAACTGTTTATCCTCCGATCATAACCCAATATTTATAATCGTCAAAACTGACAACATACTGCAACAACCGGTATACGCAAAACATTTAATTTTAAAAATACGAACTGGAATTTATTTAAGCGTCATATTTCTCATAATATAAACTTAAACTTACCTATTTCTGATACTGACAACATTGTGTCTCACCACTCTGACGAACTTGATTAATTGCCCTTTCTGTTCCTATTAAGCAGAATGTTTCTCCTACATCTTCGATCCCTTTGTATATAACTTCCATAATTAAATTCAAAAATATCGTCAGAAGATCCTATACTAAATGTCGTTCACGTACTGATTCGCAAAATATTAAGAAATTATCGAATCAACTTTCGATTTTAGTTCGATATTTACTAAATAAACATAATAACGAGAAGTTTAGTAAATTAATTTCTAACTTTCTGTTAAAAATAATAGCCTTTGGAAGATATGTAAAGAATATACACAACATCACGAAGCACTTTCCCCAATTCATGATCATCATACTAACACATATGCATATAATAATACCCATAAAGCAGAATTGCTTGCTGCACGCTACCTTCAGGTTCACAGTAGAAATATCCATTTAGCTTCAAGCTATCAGAAGAACAAAGTACATAAAGTTGTCGGCAGATTTATCGCATCACCTCAGATAACAACTAATATTAAATTAACTTCTCCCAAAGAAGTTTTTACACGTGTAAAATCTAAACAAAGAAGAAAAACTCGGTAGGTCACGATGGTATCCAATCTACCGTCAATAAAATGCTACCTCAAAAATCCGATTAATGTTTAAATTTGGGTACTTCCTTTCTAGTTGGAAAGTGGCTAAAATAATTCCAGTACCAAAAAACGGTAAAGATTGCTCTCAGATAGACAATATACGTCCAATCAGCTTGCTTAGCAATCTTAGCAAAATCGCTGAAAAAATTATTCTGAAAAAATTATGTGACTTCACTAATTCTAATAATATAATACCTAGTAGTCAATTTGGATTTCAACCGAAGCATTCCACAACGCAACAGATAGCAAGTGTTGCCGACTCTATTACAGATAATTTTAACTTCAATAAACATACTGGGACGGTGTTATTTGATGTGGCAAAATGCTTTCGACACAATCTGTAAAATGATTGTTACCAGCTTTCCCAATTATCTAATTAAACTGATTAATACTTAAGTAATCGATCATTTTATACCATTATAAATAATGTAAAATCAGGTAGCAAATCCTGTTCTGCCGGCGTGCCTGAAGGTAGCGTGCTGGTTTTCGTGCATGATTTCCCGCATAAAAATAACATCGAGGTTGCCTTATACGCTGATGACACAGCGTTGTACTGCAGTTCCTACAGATCAAGTACTATCAGCAATAGGTTACAATCCGGTGTTGATCGTGTAATTAAATATTTTTCTAAATGGCAAATTGCTCTTAATCCTTCCAAAACGAAAGCAATTTTCTTCACTCGTCGAAGACCGTTTTTACCGACCAGACTTCACGTCAATGGCATTGATATATAGAATGGTCTGACCAGATACGATATCTTGGTGTCATTTTAGACAAGAGACTAACGTTTTCTAAGCATATTGACCATGCATCATTGAAGACAAACAGAGCAATCTGTTCAATTTATCCCATTTTCAAACGTAAATCTCACTTAAATATTAATAATAAATTAATAATCTACAAGTCAATCATTAGGCCTATTTTAACATATTCTTGTCCAGTTTGGTCTTCAGTCTCAAATGCTAGTTTTAATAGACTGCAATTAGTCCAAAATCGATGTCTTAGATGTATTTGTCCCCGTATACACTAAAATTTCATATATGCATAGTGCTCGGCAGATACCATATGTAAAAGATCCTCAAACTATCCCAAAAAGTGTTTCTCAGTTGTAGTGTGCACCGTAATAATTTACTTCCAGCAATAGGAAATTACGATTCCAGGGAACTAAGTATTATACTAAGTATAAGCATGGACGCATTAAACATAATGTATTATTCTCATAACGTTATAATTTGTTTGCTTTCGTTTCCATTACAAGTGATATTACATATTCGTTATATAATTAAACTTATTATTTTTTAAATCACCTAGTGAATTTGTGATGGTTTTTTGTCTGACCATCGATACTATTTTCATCTTGTATATTTATTATTTACCAGTTTATATTATTAGTTACTTTCATAAATGGAGAGGTCATTTTATTAAATATTATTATAACTTTATGTTTTTTTAATATAATGCCAGATATACGCGTTTTTACATTTAAATATCCGTTTCCGTATATATGGCATAAATGTTTCTTCTTCGAGATGGACAACGATATAACGACATTATTAAGACGTGTTAGTAAAATGACGCACTCTGATGAACGCATAATAGCCTCAATAAAACAAACAACGCGAAACAGCACGACAGTAACGTATAGTGGAGTTGAAGGATAGCGTTAATATTTTTGAGCGTTTTAGTCGCTAGAATGTTCTATAGTAATATTATTATTATACTACTACTAACGTTTAATAATTACTCCGTTCAGTCATATTAATATTTTAGACGAAGTTATTGGTGACCCAGAGAAGACGGACGGTTTTGTCATTTTTGGAATAACACAAAAGTTACTCGTCTAAAGTTCCTGAATGAAATTTTATTTAAAAATAGGAAAACGGGAGATTAGCTTACAATCATTTATCGAACGCAATATCGTTCAGATGAATTGCAATAAATTCATTCAGTCTTTACAAAATTTACTTTTTCGAGCGTAGGTTGTTGTGAAATTTCTTCAGAAATCCGCGTTTTCAAGTACATCTTGTAGATGTATTTCCTAAACGAGGCTCTTACGGTATACTTACAAAAAAAAAAAAACAATTATGAATTCTTTTCGAAACGTCGTGATCGAATCACGCCGAAAATAACGTTCTATATAAAACGCGAGCTTCTTCTCATTACACGATTCCGTGATAAATGATAACTGAATAAAAACGAAACTATCTTTATGTACGCTAAACGTGGAGCACGCGGTTTGCGTTGTAGCAGTGTTACCAACTGGGCTACTCAAAAAACAAAACGTTCCGTCTTCTCTAGGTCGCCCTATATTTCTTTTTTTTTTTTTTTTAAATCACGCCGGGAACTGAAAGTGTAAACCGTTATTCTGTATAATTCCGTTTTTTGATAACTCTCCGGGTAATTTTTACCGCGTTGCGTAAAGATTTTTAAAATTTTACGTGAATTTCCCTTATTACGAAAACGGGCAATTTTTATACGCTAAGAAAAGTTTACGTACCGTATAGAATAGCCTGCGGTTGAAACGGTTAAGATTGAATTAAGAATAGAAGAAGTGAAGGTCGTGTTTGAAATAATATTTTAATTTCAATTTTTTTCGCCATCAAATGTTTACAGTTCGAAAAAAAAATATATATCTTGGAGAAATTTTAAACTTTTTTTCTGTTTATCTTTCATAGAATAATGAGAAATTGAGAAAGTATTTAATAAAGCATTTTTCTTGTATAATAATGTTAAAAGTTATATAAGTTTACATATTTATATCAATTTATATATATATATATATATATATATATATATATATATATATATATATATATATATATATGTATAAAACAACTATTTCGAAAGGGGGCTATAGAATTGTTTATTACTTTTCGAAACAACGAAATAAATTCTCGATTATTAAATTCGAATTTTTTATTTTTATTATTATTTTAATAATAACAATAATAATTATTATTGTGATTATTATGTTAAAGGTATACGTCGTTAGTCCCTTAGGGTTAGTTAATTTTAAAAAGAGTAACGCAGTGGATGCGTCTAAATTGCGGGTAGCCCCGGTAACGGTAAAAAGTTGAAAATTAAATTTCCACCGCCTAGTAGTAAGTAGTAAATGAGAAAAAATGACGCGATAAACCGCCAAATTTGTACGATGAATAAAATAACCGACGATAGTGTATTATTGTCGCAGACAAGAAAGAGACAAACAAACAAAGTAAGAAAAGAACAAAGCGAAAAGAAATAACTAAGAAGCGAAATGTACTTGAAACGTGAAGTCGAGCGAAACAGAGCAACACGGAGGTTTAGAAAATGGGGAATTTGCAAAGAGCCATTAAACTGCCAGCTACTTAATATAAGTAATTTACGTATTAAACTTTACGTATAATTTAATATATTATACCGGTTTTTTCTGTTTTTTCTGTTTTTTTCATCCAGTATATTACATTATTAAGTTTTCATCGTAGCGACTCTATTACAATTATTATTATTATTACTATTATTATTAGCGTTATATCAACCGGTCTTAACGTATGGAATATTGAATTGGGGTTGGGATGTCGAGATATAAACCGATTGAAATTTTACAAAAACACGTCTTAAAAATCACGAACGAGAATTTGAATGTAGAAAATAAATTTCTATCCATATCAGATTTATATACGTTAATTTTGCCGCAGTTTGTTCTCAAAAATGATAATAAGTTTGTGGTATATCAATGGATAATGGAAAGACACGGTCTACAACCAAGGCGATGGTTCCTTATTATAATAAAACAAGAATGAGGTTGCGGGCAATTTATGCCGGAACAGTGAGGTACAATTGCCTAGAGAAGTAAAAATTAGCCGAATTAATTGCAAAAGAAGGCGAAGGAAACTATTAACTAAATGCATCTGCTGCAAAGACGAGAAAAGTGTTAAACGATGACAGTTTTTAATAATTAATTATAAAAATTTCAAAGAAAAATTAAGCATTCATCAAAACCTACTGTATTTTGTAGCATGGATAAATTCACACGGTTCAGTCCTCTGCAGGTGCTGTGATTAACGGTTTATATAAAGGCTATGCGGATTACTAATAATTAAGTTTGGATAAATATTTCCATTGTTATTAATATTATTATAATAATCCAGCCATCGTATAGTGTTGCGCATAGGCGGTTTTATTCCCTTTATTTTAGTTTCATATAAACAATCAAATGAATTGTGTAATACCATACTTGTATTTTACTTGATTTGTTTTGAATTATTATTATTATTACTAATATTATTATTAGTGTTATATGCTTCTGGCCATAGTAGCAGAAAAAATTCCCGGACCAAAAAAAAAAAAAAATAAGTATTAATGTTATTATTAGTTGTAGTTAGTAAGGATTTATTTTTTTTTATGTTGCGCTAAGTTAGTGACGATGCTGTTTTTAATAATATTTCTTAAATTACAAAAAATTAACAAGAAGTTCATTCTGTAGCTGTGGGGTATATTTCCATTTTCGCAAAACATTCGGTGGTAACATTTTGTCGCGAAACTTGTATGCATGTTGTTTTGGCACGAAACTACATGCCCTGCCTAGTTTCATTTGTCTATCGGTTTTTTTTTAGATTCTCGAACCATGTGTTTTTCCGTATATATATATATATATATATATATATCGGTGTTCCATCCTTTAATCTTATTCCCCGCAGCACCACTTCCATTCGTCTTTCTGCTTTTCCAATCTTATCAATCAATTCTTGTGTTAAAGGCTCGGTTTCTGCTCCATAGCTCCGGCATTGATATAATGGATCGATTAAACAGTTTGGCTGTCGGACTAATTTTGCTTTGTAGGATTTTTTCCATTCTACCGTACGCTATCCATCCAAGTTCTGTTCTCTTGTATATACGGCTATTTTTCCCGGTTGTAAATTTTTTCCCTAGATATACGAAGGTGTTTACCTCTAAATTTATTTGTGTAATATTTCACTACCTTCGATTTTTCAAGATTTATTCTCAAAAACCAATTTCTTTAAGCGTTTTTCTATTTCCGGCATCATTTTCTGAAGTTATTCTTGATTTTTTGCTATCAGTATAATATCGCCCGCGTGATTTATGTATTGTCCATTTATATTTATACCATTGGTTTCCCATTGCAGACTTCTTAGGATGAATTCAAGGTTAACGTTAAATAACTTCGGCGAAAATGCGCTGCCTTGTCTCTCTCCTTTTTTAAAGTGAAATTTCTCTGTAACGTCGTGTATGTGACGTGGTTAATTTAAACATATATCGATTCTACAACAAATCATTTTTTAAAACTCTCAAAATTCCCAGGAACTGTACCGAGTCAAAAGTCTTTACCGAGTCTTGTACTCCTACGTATAGTTGTATTCTTTTTACTTTTCTATTAGTGTTTTGTTAATATTTGTATATGGTCCGTAGTTCTGTAATTTTTCCTACGCATACTGCCCGTTTAATCGGTTTGTTCATTATTTATTATTGGTACACAAGTCTATTATAACTCGAGTAAAAAGTTTATGCATTGGTTTATAATTTTCAATCTCCCCTCTTATGTATCAGAATTGCAATCGAATTCTTTCAATCATTCGATACAGTTTTTTCCTCCAGATATCCGTTGCATAATTGTTGTAATTTAGATATTATAGTTTCTTCACCCTCTTTTATCATTTCAGATTGCATCCATACCGAGGGGTCGCGTTGATTTCGTTTGCTTTATATCTCATTTCTGCTTTCATTTATGCTGGGGTATTTCTTTGTCAACAACTATGTATAGAATGTTATCATTATTCCCCCTATCTTTGCATCTTTGTTATTATACAGTCACTCGTAGTAGCCATGCGCATTTCGTAATATCACCGATTTTAACATTTCTTCGTATTTCGTTGGATATAGACAATATCGGGTGCTTTGTTTCTTGTAGATTTCTTCTTAATACTTTCAAATCTTTCTTTCTTTATATCGTTTCTGTTATTTTTCAATTTTCATGACGTATTTTGTAATATTATTTTCGATTGATTTGTGCACTACGAAGCCTACATCACGATGTTGTGTCTCGTTGCTTTTCCGATTATATTATATTGCCGCTATTTAATAAAATTTATTCTTCTCCGCGTCTCCTCACTTCGCTCAATCCGAATATATGTCATTTCATTTCATCCGTTTCATACTTCGGGTATACGAATCTATCCGTTATTTCTAATGAGCGAACATTGTAGGTAGGCATTAGTGTAGTTTTATCGATATCAATTGTTATTAGTATTATGTCGAAATTGCCGTCTCTTAACGCCAATCTAGGTTCTCCTTTGTTATTATTTGGTCCTACTATGTAAGGGCTCTTATTTTTTCTGCTTTTCATATTTGAGAGGAGGTCTCTGATGTCTTTTTTGGATTTTCCGCTCTAGAGACTACCACTTCTGATGATATAGTGCTAAACTCAATCATCCTTTTATTTTCAAACCTACATTTCCACCGGTCTTGGTTACCCAGTCTTCACTCCGCGTACCGTCCATCACGTGGTGGCGGGTGTCAACTAGAAGAGAGCTAATGGAGTCTCTGTATTGCGCATCACTCATCGCGGGGGAGGTACCTTATATTTATAATCAGCTTACATAAATTGTAGTAGCCTAGAATCGTAGTTGCCGAAAGCGGTAATTAAATTATTTTCACGCGAACAGCGATTATTGTTAAAAATTTCCAGAAAGCGATATAACGTAATTCTAATAAAAACATTAAAAGTGAAAAAACTTTGAATTTGAATTTTAATATATAGTTATCGTTATAATTACAGCCATCATCTCGTTGTCTCCGCTAACTCGTAATTTGTGAGCGCGATTATAGATATTTTTATTTTAAAAAAAACTTTAAACTCCTTAATTCGTTTAATTACGGCTTCTATAAATTTCTTCAAGACAACCGCTCACACTCCGTAACAGCAAACAGTCGTTTGTCCGTGTTGACTCGCGTCGTTAATTACGTTCGGCAATGTAAACCGAATGACCGAAATTACGGCACCCGTCTGCCGATAGTTCGTGCCACAGGGCTATTGTTTTATTAAGTCTCCCTAGATTTTGACGGTATAACGAATACAAATTATAATAATATTTACAAGGTTTCCGCCGCGTTCTTTACCATCCGGATGGTGATGGTAGTAGTAGTTTACAAAGACCGGACTATTCAGATTTATGCGAAGTCAGGCTCTAGCACACTGAATCTACGTATCTACGATGATGAGAAGAAATTACGAACTTGATAACGCTGTCTCGTAACCATCCTTTGAGTCCAATTTACCCGTCGTTATCAATTTAGCGTGTATCCTTTCTATCTTGAATGTATTCTTCCTCTATATATTTACTTTCAGACTTCTGCACACTTTACGAAAACAACGATATTAACGTAAATATAACCTTGACGATAATGTTAATTGTACTCATAATGAAGATAATGGTGATGGTTAATAATAATAATAATAATGATGGTAAGAATAATATTCGCTGAATATATATTAGTATTATTCCTAACATGATTAGGGCAAAACTTAGCCGAACGGAATTAGATTTATTCGAAACAAAATAAATCATACCGAAAGATAAGCGAGGAATAAATTATTTTACGCCTATACTTGTATACAGGCCCGCCACATAAATTTGAGACAAAATTATGATTGGTTCCCCTTCGGATGGAAAATGTATTCGAAAAGAAATTATTATCTTTCAAAGTCCACTAATACTTCTGAAAACAATGAAATAATAATAATAAACTAAAAAGTAAAATGAACTCGCCGGCAATAGTCGTCCATAGAGTTTTGATACTATAATTATATTAAGCCTATATAGCACGTACGGCGTGTAATGAAACTGAGCGATGAATTCGCTTTGCTGTAGCGCTCCCAGCAGAAATTATAACAGAACTGCAAACAGTCCTCGATATAGTGGCGTTGGAAAACAGGAAGAAAGGCATTTAGTATAAACACCGAAAAAACTAAATTTGTGGATAGTCTGGAAAAAACCTAATCTAAACGGAAAAATTATTTTTATACGCCAAAGAAATTGAAAAGACGGAACAATGTAACTATCTGGGTAGCTGGGTGACACAAAATAATGATGCTGATACGGAAATACGAACTCGTATCGAAGCGGCTAGAAATACATTTATGAAACTAACTAAAAAACACCCTTTGCGACGGGAAGTTAGGCTTATCGGAAAAAAGTTACCGAAATGACGCTCATCTACGGAAGCGAGATCTGGACTATAAGAGAAAATATGAAGAAGCGGATATCATCATTTGAAATGTGGCGCTATCGAAGGAAGAACTAAAAAAATCAGAATTAAAGAAGTTCTAAAATTAATGGGAACTGACAGAATGTTCGTGGTAATAGTGAAAAAAGGAAAAGTTTTTTGGTCATTTTATTATGAGAGGCGAGAAGTACAAGCTACGATAGTAACGGATATGATTGAAGGAAAAATGAAACAGGAAAAAAAATGTATATTCGATAATATTAAAAAATGGACCGGAATCGATAAGACGGAAGCCAAAATAGCGAGAA
Source organism: Coronaproctus castanopsis (assembly GCA_032883995.1). NCBI lineage: Eukaryota > Metazoa > Arthropoda > Insecta > Hemiptera > Monophlebidae > Coronaproctus > Coronaproctus castanopsis. The sequence continues at coordinate 206,528,138 of CM065052.1, forward strand.
ATAAGAACCGGGTCACTGTCCATTCGATGTGCATGATGATCCGAATCGGGTTGTACCATTAGAAGAAGAATCGAGTACGGATTATCACGCTCGGCGCTGCTCATGGTCCATATTTAACACGAGTATTTTAACGCTGTCCATATTTACTGAGTTTCAAACTCATTTTTTCATTTACGAATACTCTGCTGAAGTTAGTAAACGGTTTCTTCGCCACGCCAATTGTTGTCCTTATTTGTTTTGTGTCCTTGCCATCGTTACTTGAAGCTATTCTAAGTATATTCACTTACTTCCAGTGTTTTTATATTTATATTTATATTTATATTTCATTTTTGTTTTCTTAGCAGTAATTTTCGTGTTATATTTGAAAAACCGACGCTATTTATTTGGTTCGGAATTTTTGTCATCTCTGTGTCCGCGATTATCTATCATTCGCATAGCTTATTGATTATTTCTCCATTTAACTTCGGGACTATTTTATTAATTCTCTTTCACAGTCACTCTCTGCATATATTATGTTATATAATCGTAATAGTTTTCATTTAATACCGTTCGGTAACGCTTTATTATAAAATTTTAATACAAAATTATGAATAATTTTATACGATTGTGTTTATTATACAATAAACGTCTGTAGATAATTTTCCGTATACGTACGTAAAAAAATATTTTAATAATTGAGACGTTTCACGTCAATCGGAAAATGAAAAATTTTATTTAAAAATTTCACGTACCATATTATCGTGAACATCGTGACTGTGACTAATAAATTTTTATGTAATTATTATTTATATATATTATTATTTTTAATTCGATTACTTTGTCATAACGTAGATATTAATGCATAGTCATTATTTAGTTATATTTTCTTCGGTGAAACTAAATATTTACTGCGGAGATGAGAGAACTGTTAAAAAGCTAATTAATTATCGGACTTGTTGGAAAAATTAAAATCTAGTCAATAACCGACGCGTATTTTGTAGTAGCAATCATACCGTTCATTTCGTCGTAGATGCTAACTTCCTCTAGGAGAGTAATGTACTTATTTGTTCGTATAAAGGTTACGATTTTTTCAATGTAGATATTAGTACAAATCGTAATAAAACCCAAAGGCGGTTGTATTCCTTTTTTAATTTCACGTACGTAATTAAAAAAGATAATTATTATTTTAATTATTATCTCAATATTTTTTTTTTATATTTATTTTTTTTTACAATCTGACCCCCTAGGTCATTTAGCAAAATTTTTGACCGTGTAATAACGTGACGGAGAAGCACCCAGTGGTGCTCACCCAGCAGCTGCTACCTTAAACAACGTCCAGTGGTTTATTACGCTTCAACCTCCTGGTGTCACTGGAGGTGTTCAGCAATCTTTGAGCCAAGGTATTAGGATGACCTTTCAGTCTAAGTACATGTTTTTGAGCGTACTGCTTTATAACATCGGACACATATGGAATATTCAAGTCTCTATGTAGGGTTGTGTTGGTTATGTACCAGGGTGCACCTGTCATTGTTCTTAATATTTTATTTTGAAACGTTTGTAGCACCTTTATATTTGTTTTTTTTTTTTTTGCACAACCCCATAACTCTATTCCGTAGGTCCAGACTGGCTTTATAACTGCTGTATATACCAAACGCTTATTGGTCAATGAGAGAACACTATTCCTGCCTAAGAGCCAATTCAGTTTTCTAACCCGTATGTTAAGTTCCTTCTTTTTCTTGTCTATATGGTGCCGCCATGTCAATCGACTGTCCAGGTGCATACCTAGATATCTAACACTCGGCTGAACGGGCAGTGTGAGGTTATTGATTCTAACAGGTGGAACTATAACCTTCCTATTTGTGAACTGAACGTTAACGGATTTGCTTTCATTAACACCTATCTTCCATTTTTTAAACCATTGTTCCACTCTGTTTAATGCTTCCTGTAGGTTATTACTGGCAATGTTCGGATCTGTGTTACATGAGAGTAAGGCAGTGTCATCTGCAAAAGTAGCCGCGTGTACATCTCTAGTAACGGGGAAGTCGGCGGTGTAAAGCAAATACAGTGTAGGCCCCAGGACCGAACCCTGCGGTACACCTGCTAGAACAGGATGAATCTCAGAGAGTGCGTGTTCATAACGTACCTGGAAGTACCGATCTTGCATATAAGAAGTAACCAGAAGATATAAATTCGGTGGAAGTAATGATTTCAGCTTTAACAATAGGCCTTCATGCCACACCTTGTCAAAAGCCTGAGCAACATCGATAAACGCCGCCGAACAAACCTGTCTCGTTTCTAGACGGTTTTCAATTATATTTACTACCCTGTACAATTGATCCGCTGTGGAATGTTGTCTCATAAAAGCAAATTGATGACTCGGTATTACGTTATTAAAATCTAAATAGGGGCGTAGTCTGTTTAATATTAATTTTTCCATTACTTTTGACAATATGGGTAACAGAGATATAGGCCGATAAGAGAACACACAGTGCGGGTCCTTCCCGAGTTTCGGAACCATGATGACTTGAGCAAACTTCCAATACATCGGGAAGTGGTTTAAGCGAATTATGGCATTACATATATATGTAAGCAACACTAGAGCTTTTCGAGGCAATTCCTCAAGCAACTTCGCTGTTATCAGGTCAAAACCTGGACGTTTGTTGCAGGACTTTATGGTACTTTCAATATTAATCTTTTTCTTTTGTTTATTCATTTTTTCATTTGTAATTCATCTTATATATCTACTTTTCATCTCGTTCAAGCGTACTGGCGTGTGTTGTATTGAAATAGAAATAAATTCGATTTGATTTGATCGGTTCAGTTTTAAGACATGCGATAATAAAAAAAAAAAACGTTGGTTACGTGTAATGTTAAAGATTATCTTATATAAATTATTCTTTCTTAAAATTCGAATATTCGCGATAATATCCGATCGACGAAACTGTGAAATATCTTTATTTTCAATGAAACCCGATGAAAGAGAGCCGTAATATTCGTAAAATACTAATAACGATTAATAAATAAAACTAGACAGAAAACAAAAGTGTAATTAATATCGTACGTTGGCCAACGATTATGACAGTTTGATATTGTTCGACAAATGTTAAGTCAAATTTGAACAGAGCTCTATGCGGTTGAAACTATCGTAAATCGGGAGGGCGGTTGTCCGGAGAATATAAGTAGACACGTTCGTTGCAAATTTATCATCTGCGGACTATCGGGAATTAGCAAATAACGACTGGGGGGGGGAAAGCTTTTAAAATAAATCAAACGGAAGAAAAGGGCCGCGTAAAAATCAAATCGAAATAAAAGCAAGTCGTAAAACATTTCGATTTGATTGCTTTTTTTTCTCGTCCATTTCAGTTTCGTATCGATTCTTCTAAAACGATAAATGGTACAGATTTAATTGCTATAAAACCGCACGCAATTGCAAATATACACAACCTAAACGACTATGTATGTACATATACACATACACGGGACTCTATACGTGGCCCTGCACATACATACATGGCCCTATACACGATCCTGCGTACAAACACGCACGCCTATACGAATGTATGTACATGTACGTAGTGGGTATTTCCGGATAAATGTTAATAAGTATTTTTCCCGCAAAATGTACAATATGCTCGCAAGCTGATATACTATAAAAAGACGCTAATAGTATTTGGAGATAACAAATAATAAAATTCGCGTAAAATCGAAAAACCCTTTTCATAAGCAACAATATCGCAACCATTTTATGACCTACATACAAAACTGAGTGTTTACTTTGATTAATATAAAATTTACGAGATATTCGTTTGACGAATAATAAATCTATACATATATATATATATATATATATATATATTTGTATATGTATAAAATTATCCTTGGAATCAGGCTCAAAGATGATTAGGGAACAGACGAAATTGGTAAACGCGGTGGAGCGGATCGCCAGGCTAAAATGAAAACGAGGGCCGGGCATTTAGCAAGACAAGAGGATGAAAGATGGACTAAGCGGATGTTACAGGGTTGCCCAATTGGCAAATTCCTAATTACAAAATCCTTGATATATTTATTTTTAAACTTTTTTTTGACTTTTGAGTTTTAAACGTTTTTTTTATTAAGTTTTTTATTCTACATTTTTTGGTGGTATCTACATGGTCCTGTGATTTTTTTTGCTGAGTTATTGATTTTTAAACTTTTTTGGTAATTTTGGAAACGTGTAATTTTACTATATATTACATTGAATGTTTTTTTTTTGTGTGTGTGTTACACATTGACAATTTTTTATTTTGTTTTTTTTTCTTAATTCAATAAGTAGGCTGTGTTGCATTCTTTCGGCACCTTTGGGCTACTGCCCATATGACTTTTTAGGATGTCTGATCTGGATTCTCTGGGTCAGCTTCTCAAGAATGTGAGTAGCCTTTGTTCAAAAATCAAAGGTCAATTTTGTGACAAATCGGTCACAAAAAAACAGAAAAATGCTGTTATTTCTGCTACAGAAGACATTAATAATAATATAGCCCAAGCTATGGTCCTTCTTAAAAATGTTGATAAAATATTTTCTTCAAAAGGATCTGATGTGCAGAGTGCTGTTAGGGCAGTCCTGCACTCACCACCTAAAAGTTTTAAGGATGCTCTTCTGGGCAAGAAGAAAACTGTTCCTAAGAATAAAATTATTATTAAGACAGGAAACGTTGAAAAATTGCAAAAGGATCTTAAAATAAAAGTGCTGCTTCACAAAGAAAATGTGAATGTAACTTTTTTCAAGAAGATTAATAACAATACCTGTATTATAAACACAGCTACAAAGGAGGAATCACATAAACTTGCTAATATAATAAAGGAAAGAATCACTGAATGTGATGTTAAGGAAGAGAAACTATTGGATCCTACAATTCTTCTCTTTCACACTAAGAATATCACAGAAGCTGATGTCAATGAGTTTTTTGTACACACCACAGGTAGTGTACCTGTTCGTGTCACTAAAATTTCAAACCTGAGATCTTCTAGAACCTACATTCAACTGAAACCTTCTCAGTACAAGATACTGCCAGATAACAGAAGAATTCGCATTCAATGGGAATCTCTTCCATTCGTCGATGCTGTAAATCCCAGATTATGTAATAAAAAATATGTATTCTTTCAATTGGTTAATCTGTGGCAGGAGAGGTGGGATAATTCTATTACTGGCAAAAAAACTTATGAATTTTTCCCTAGTATATTATCTAGGTTAAAATTGAAGAATTTAAATATCAATTTCTATAATGCCCAAGTGCTTGCTGGACATGGTAAGTTTGGTTCCTATTTATTTAGGTTCAAGCTTTCTGGGTCTTCAGTGTGCACTTGTTGTTCTCTTAATGTTGAGGATGATCTCAAACACGTTTTGTTTGATTGTCCTGCCTTTTCTGTCATCAGATCCACCTTTAACTTGCAACATGATGATATTTTTCCTATTGCTTCCAAACATATTGTTGTTCTCCAACTTATGGAGAAGCTTATGCTTCATAAGTTTAAATTAGGTTAATTATTATATTAAGAGGAATCCAACCGTTAACCCACTACAGTTGTTGTTTGGGCAGCATGCTTTTATATTATTAATGCTTTTATATTATTAATGCTTTTATATTATTAATGTTTTTTTTTATCCTATTAATATTTTGTATTATTTTATATACATGAGTTATCAATATTTATCTTCTGTGTTTAGTATTACTTACATTGTTAGTAGTAAGCTTTCTTTTGTTGTTATATTATATTATTTCCCTTTTTATTATTATTAAGACACAAACTCTTTACACACATCATTGATGGTTTAAGGGACTATGTTTTTCATCCCTTACCATCTTATATATATATTTTATTATTTTACACTTTGCAGAGAACTGTCACACACATCTAGTTAACTTTTGTAATAATTGTTTGATTCTGTTTTGTTTCAGCTACACTACACTTTCACACAGTTATTTATTAAGTACTCTGGTTCCCTGCACCTTTATCACAAATTGCCTAATACACTTGCCCTACCGCATAAGTGCGGATTGGGGAACCACCAAAAAAAAAAAAAAAAAAAAAAAAAAAAAATTACAAAATCCTAACATCGAATAGGTGGAAGGGTGGCTATCATAACATTTCCACTATTAATATACCGAATTTTAAGAACGTAGTTCAAGCTTCGGGAATCACTTTAAATTCCAATTCGACTTAATAGCGGTGTATGCCGTTCTGAAAAAGAAAATTATAGCTGTTTAACATTCAATACATGATCCGAAAAAGAACAAACATCTTTTTCCGATTTCAGGCGATTTAAATTATCTTCATTGGGGTTTGATCTGTACACAATTACGAAGGCCATCGAACTTTTAACTTTTATAAATTAACATCACCTTTATATGATCAACACAGAACAACCCACACGAATTGATAGTATTAATCAGGCTCCTAATGATTTAGATCTAATTTTGGCTTCCTCCAGTATCTCTGAAAAGATTGATCGATAGGAAAAAACTCACGAGCGGTGAACACGTTTTCATAATTTCAGCAAGTACTAGTTTTTGTCCCATTCGGAAGGTTATCTTTTAGTTAAAGATTAAAATCGGATTCTAAATACAAACACCTAATAGCGGAAGAGATTTAACGATTTTAGCCAATTTCTGCGTCACGTTTCCATCAGATCAATACTCGTTTATCGAGAAGGTTATTTTAATCAGTCGTAAATTAGTCAGCGCCCAAAGTTAAAAGATTCACCGAGGACGCATTTCTTTTGCATCGGTGGTGGGATGCAGAGTGTAATCGATATGGCGCTAAGGAAAAAAGATTCAACGACTTACGATGCTTCTTGTTAAATGAAGAATTTTATAAGATATAAAAAACAAAAGTCTGAAACGGAAAAATTTTTGTAAAAGCGCAAAAAAGAACAGGGGGGGTTTCGTAATTTTTATAATAATATTTATACGAGTTTAAACACGAGAGAGATATGGCAAAGAATTAAATGGTTTAAATATCCATTTTCCACTTGTATAAGTCCTACGAACATTGAATGGATTAATGATTTCAAAGAACAATTTGAAAGTCCACTTGATCCTCATATTCAGGAGGACCTTTTTATTAATCAATACCAGAGCTAGAACATATCATCTTGAAAGAGGAATTATTTTGTAGTGTGAATCATAAGGTACAACAGTTACCGGAGGGAGCTAAAATTCTTCTGCCACCCTTTCTCAATAATTCACTAATTTTGAAATACATTCCTCCTATTTAGAAAGATCATATTGTTTATCCCCCTGTACTTAAATCAGGTAAAACTTTAGAGAATATGTTAGAATGGTGAGATAATAAATTTTAAAAACTTTCAATATCCCAGTATGGTTTTAGAAAGGTTTGCAGATGCACTAAATTCATTCTCCTTACATGTACAGATAAACCTAACCAAAAATATATATGTTCTTGCTATTTGTATTGATATTAAGTCTGCAGACGATAATGTTAATTTTTCAACGTTATATAATAAACTAGTAGGATTTTGTATTAATAAAAACATTTGTTCCCGCATATTTGAATACTTCAACTGGAGAAAATAAACAGCCAGATATAAAGAAAAACAAATACAATTTTGTTTATAAAGGATTAGCACGGGAAAGTGTTTTGAGTCCAATTTTGTATCTCCTATATGCAAAACAAAATAGAAAAAATTCAAAATAAATCTTGTAAAAGTATTTCAGTTCGCCGATGACTTAGCCATTTGTGTCACCGCGGCTTCAGTGGAAACTGCGGTTAAAAAAGCTCGGAAGACGCTTCTTGACCTGCATGAGGTTCTGCAAGACCTCTAGATCTGTCTATAAATATAGACAAATCTGTACTAGAATTAATTCTCGCTGTTAAACATACAAAACAGGCTTTTTCTGGAAATGTCGGCTTTCACATCAATATGTTAAAATATGCTCCTTCATCAACGCTAAATACTTTACTACAAATTTTTAATCGCATCAGGACCGGCAAAAAGTTTCCAGTAAACTGACGTCGTAATTCCATTGTTAAAACCATAAAAAAATCCTTCGATTGCACAGAATTATCGTTCCATCTCGCTCACATTAGTCTTATGCAAAATCCTTGAACGCGTAATAAATCGTCGCTTTTACTGGTTGGTAATCAAACGTCTTATCCGTCCATCTAAATGTGGATTCCGATATAAACGTTTTACTCTTCACTATATATTTTTTATACAAAATTATGTCGTTGAAGCATCAGATAAAGAACTTAATTTGCTAGCTCTGTTTTTCGATTTATCAAATAAAAATTTTGAATTCCCAAACGTCCCAGTTCCAGCTATTGATCTACGTAATTATGTCGAGTCAAGACTTTTTTCTTCGTGTCAACAAAAATGGCAGCCGACCACCCGATTAAATAAACTTCGTCAAATCATGAATTCCGTTTTACCATGACTTCGCTTCGAAAACGCAGAGATGAAGACTCACCTATTCATATCTGATCAACGGAACTCCGACTACACAGAGCCTCATATGTAGCGTCACGGCTTCCCATATCGTCGTTGACTGTTCTTTGAAGTCCTCACTCAAATTATCACTTAACCCTCCTCACCTCCCATTTTCTTCAAAGCCTAATCATGTTCTTACACATGTCCCGTCTCTACTCCTTAATTTAACTTTCTCACCCTCGTATTACCTCTAGCCTTAGTTGCTGCACAGGACACGTTAATTTAGATTAATAATAATAGACAAATCTAATGGAATAAGCGTACTAGAAAACTTAATAGTGTCGCACCTTTACCTCGTCTAAAGAAAAAAATGTTAAAATTTGACACGACAAATACTTAGGAGTGGTATTTGATAGTAAATTTTTTTTAAAAATATCTATACAAATTGCAATCTGGTTGATGTAGCCAATAAGCAAATGGAATGTAGGCTATGACAGGATGGGAGATGTCATTCAACAACGACACTCCGAACTACCTCTCCAATCATTCAAACCGGTGGGGAAGATCTAGAGGTGTGCGATAGTTCAATCTGCGCGGCCCATTGGCATGATTTAATAAATCTACCGTCAGCTGGTTAGAGTGGTGACCCTCTAACCTGTGCAAGTAATTTCTACTGCAATCCCGAACTACTTCGTACATTTTTGGTATTTTTAAGTCTTTATGTAAATTTTTATTTCGTATATACCAGGGTGCACCGGCTATTAATCTTAGTACTTTTTTTGATTGGGATCGCTGCACCATTTTGATATTCGATATTGATGCTGTCCCACAGAGTGATATGCCATATGTCCACACCGGCTTAATAACTGCTCTGTAAAGCAATAATTTCGATTTTAAAGGTAATTCGGAAGTTTTATCCAGGAGCCAGTACATGTTCCGCAGTTTAAGTTTTATCTCCTTAACTTTGATCCTGATATGTTCCTTCCAGGTCAAGCGGCGATCAAACCACATCCCCGGATACCGGACTTTATTTTCCTGTGGGATCCTACCATTAAGATCAACAGGGGGACATGTGTTCCGCCTAGTTGTAAATGTAACATGTACTGACTTGGTTGGGTTAATTTTAACCCTCCACTGTCGTGCCCAGATGTTCAAGTCGTTTAGACCGCGCTCTAATTTTTCCGACGCCGCCACCGGATCATTATCTCCCGCGAATAATGCCGTATCATCGGGAAATTCCGCCATTTCCACATTTGTATTTACGGGAAGGTCGGACATATATATATGAGAAAAAGGATTGGCCCCAAAACAGATCCCTGTGGAACTCCAGCATCGACAGGATAAAATGTTGATATATATATGGCTACCGCGAATTTGACTTGAAAAAATCTATGTGACAGGTATGAGGACAGTAGTGTGTAGTAGGGATGTGGCAGGGTGCGTTTTATTTTTGAAAGTAACCCTTCATGCCATACAAGATCGAAAGCCTGACTGACATCCAGAAAGGCTGCAGAACAATACTGCTGCTTTTCGAAACAATTACCGATGTATTTTTGCACCCTACGAACTTGCTCTATTGTAGAATGGCCAGGACGAAATCCAAACTGGTAGTTTGGAATCGTACCCTGTAGCTGTTTTGTTAGTTCAGGCAGCAGTGATTTTTCGAACACTTTTGATACTATCGGTAGAATACTAATAAGTCGATATGATGAAGGATCACTAGTAGGTTTACCTGGTTTTGCTATCATGGTTACCTGAGCGATTTTCCATTGTGAGGGATAGTAAACCAACCGTATGATAGCGTTGAATATTGTGGTTAATAGTACTCGGTAGGAATTTAAGCATCTTTCCAGTGATTAGATCGTACCCTGGAGCTTTGTGCATTGATAAATCACCCACAATCAGTAATCTGGGACGGAGAAAACGGTTTTATTGGAAGAGACACTTGGAAGGGGGCAGCTAAGTCGAACTCAATTTGATTATAGAATAACTCCGATCCGTTATCGATTGGATGTGGTTTAAACACATCCTTTAGGTGTAACCCAAAAACTTCCGCCTTTTCAAGATCGCTACGTGCCCATTCGCCATTATGTTTCCGCAGCGGTGGAATCACTTTCTGTGGCCTGTTAATAGCTTTAGTGGACTTCCACAATGAATGATCGTCATTTTTAGTGCCCATGTTGGAAATAATTGATCTTAAAGTGTAATTTTTATTTATTTTCCGTAATGCGCTTAATTCTTTGGTTATTTTATTAAGATAACTTTTGTGAGCCGGGTGCCTTGATATCTGCCACAGTTTTCTAATTTTTCTTTTGGTATTGATTTTTTCTCTAATAATGCGTGGGTAGTTAATATCGCGAGTTGCAGTCTCCTTTGGAGTACTTAATTATGCCGCTTTTTGCAATGTACGATTAAAATATTCAATCGCTTCATCAACGTCGTCGCCTGTTTTTAATGGTATTTTCAGATCAAAATTCTCTTCAATCCAGCATGTGTAAGAGTACCGGTCAGTTTTATTGTTGTAAAATTTAAAGTTTGTTTTCTTAAGATCCTATGAAGAGTCAAATGATGTTTCAACATTAGTGTGTAAAGTATTAATACCCTTACAAATGAAGAAATCAAGTAAATCGGGTATTTTATATCTGTCTGAGGGCCAGTATGTAGGATGACCACTAGAAAGCACTGTCAATTTTGACTTTGATACATACTGAAATAATTTCCGTCCTTTTGGCGTTTGTCAGTCTAGAGCCAAAGAATGTGTGCTTAGCATTATAATCTCCACCTACGATGAATTTATTGCCTAATGAGTTGAAAAAATCATGAAATTGGGCTTGTACAATTTTATATCTGGGTGGACAATATATGGATGATATTGTTAAGTAAATTGTCATGGAACGCAGAATTCAGTTTGTATTGCATAAATGCGATAGAGACGACCTAAATCTGCTTCGGGAAATTTCAGATATTAAATGAGGAGTACATCCATTAATAGGTATAATGATTTCTCAACCACTGATCAGAATATCGACTATATAGCGCCCTTCATAAACCTTAACAGAACACAGATGAGAAAACTACAAGTTGTGCAAAACAAGACTTTCGAACATGCTTAGGAGCTATTAGACTCTGAACGCTGAGATGGCTGAATCTGCGCCAGAACTTAGGTAGTCATATATACCTCAAAGTGAGAGAGAGAGAGAAAAATTCATGTGATTAATAAACAACTTCGATGTTTATCGAGACCGCGGCATATACGTGTCAAATAAAAGTATGCCACTTCATCTCTCCAGCCATAATAAATTAAAAACAATTTAAATTATCCAAAATGTTTCTCATCCCTTCTACCGATTCTATTTTCAGGATTTACTTTTCTCGTTAGACGTGTTGACTAAATATCCATATTTCGAAAATCCCCATTCTGCCGCTAACCGCATTTGTAAGCAATTAATAAAAAATTCAGTCACTACGAAATTATATTTACAAATGGGTCGGTCGATAAAATACGTGGAAATTATGCTACGGCTTTATATTGCCCTCGAAAAAAAAGACACATCGAAAGTATACAGATTATCCTGTTCCTCGTTTTGTGGTGGAATTATGACATTTACAAAGCTTTGAACCTAGTTAAAGATGCGAGGGAAAATAATATTCTAATAATCTCTGATTCCTTAAGTGTCCTATTACAATTATGTAAGTTCCCAGAGCTTAAAATGCTCAAGTTAGAATTTGATGTGAGACATTTTAGCTTTATAATCGTGGATCTAGATTTAAGATTGTTGTATTACTGATTTACGTGTTATATTTTATCAAGTGCTCCATTTAGATTAAATGGTACTGGACTGATATGTTATCAAAGATTAAACCATTTTTTTACTAATAGATTTTCAATCAACAATATTATATCGCCCAAAGTCAGAATGAAGGAAAAAATACTTGAGTTTGAAAGCTACTTAGCACGCATACGTAATTTTTTCACTAATGGATATGAGTATTAAATGAGCTGATTTTTATACATAGAGAAATAGACGTTCTTGTTAAAGTTTATATTTGTAAACAAGCGCCTATCGGTAAACAGAAAAAGACGCTTCTGTTCTTTCAGCGTGGTAATCGCTTCGGGATAAACTTTTTATTTTTTTTTGGCTCGTCCATAAGCCGACGATGGACGGCTTAACAATTCGTTTTTTTTTTTTTGTAGTCGTATTTCTTTTTTTAGAGATGTACATTTGTTAGTATAGCCAGCCACCGGTTATATATTTTTAAAAGAAATATAATGAGATTTATTTAAGAGCGAAGTTTGTGGTCGAATCGAATCCTTCGAAATATGGTAAATATCGAACTGTACGAATAATGGCGAACCCACCTTAATACGCCGGGAAAGCCTTTTGGAAAATTCTATAAGAGGATGCATGGAAAAAGCCACGATAACGAGAGAAGCTTACGAATAATACAATTCGTTCGTTTTGTGTGACAAAGAAACTGAACTGAAAAAGAAGTACATATATATATATATGTATTTGTGTGTGCTTGGGTGTAAATCATTTAAGCAGAAACTAAATATGTACACACGCTTATACATAGTTTACACACATCATATATATATATATATATATTATATATATGTGCATATTAGGCTCTCTGAACAGAAGTGCTTTCATAGAAGAAAAAAATCAAATTCAGTTTTAAAAGGAACTTTTTAGCATTTACCTGTCGACGAAGAAAAACAACATTTCCAATGAAAAGTCGAGATAGATAATTTCAGTAGTTTAACGGCCGATGCGTTGGGAGCCGAGAGATGTAAGCCTCAAGAACGGTACTCATGTGTACGTATACATTTACACTTATATACGCGTGTACTCACATACACAAACACACATACGCATACGCATATATACATTTAAAGCGCGGTATGTAGCAGCCGTCTTTAACAACCTTCAATGTATTGTCTTTTCACTAATCCGATTGCGTGGTTTCGACATCTGTGTGTCCGGTCGTACAAATGGAAACGTAGCGAATATTTTTTTAAAGTTAAAAGCTTTTCAAGTATTCGCTATGTAGCAAAAATTTTTTTCACCCACATACGTATATGTTTAAGAAATAGTAATAAAAAAAAATAGTAGTAACGATAATAATAATAATAATATTAATAGCAGTGATCAATTTCAATTTATTTAAGTCAATTCAATTTTATTATCATATTTTAATAATAGTAATAATCAATTCAAATCAAAAAATTTATTTCAATTTCAATAATATATTACAGCGGCACTTTTCACTAAGTAACCGCGGAAAGAAGAAATGTAAAACTACAATTATTAAAAATCATTAAAAAAAAATTATAAATTAATTAATTAATTAACGGATAAAATAGTCGCTCGGTAAATACTCGGAAATAATAGTTAAAATAACGATCGCGCCAGTTTACTTCTATAATTTATCATCATCGTAATTACTCGGTCTTTGTTACGTTTGGTAGACGGTTAATTTGAAATGTCAGAATTCTCGGCGTAACGCCATTTTTTCCAATGTTAACCCGTTTCTTGTACATCGTGTTGTATTTGATATATATATACTTGACCTTCCTCTTGATCTTTTCCCCTTGTACGGTGCCCTTTTTCAATTACGTATCATCATAATTCCTCGATCTTCGTTAAGATCGGTGGACGACTAATTTCAAATATCAGAATTCTCCGAATAAAGCCGCATTTTTCACGATATCACTTGCACATCGTCCTGCATTTGATATATTTCATCCTCGACCTTTCTCTTGATATTTTCTCTTGATATTTTCTCTTGATATTTTCTCCTTTACAACTTGTTCAATTTTTTTGTTTTAAATGTTCATTGCGCTGAAAAATACGACCTATCTATTTGTATCTTCTTTCTTTTAATTTTTCTGATAAGCTTCTATTTTCACGGATTAAAATAAAATTAATTAAACCGCCTGTACGCGTCACTGCAGCGCGAAACGTCGAATTATCAGTTAAAAACTTACAATCCGAATATTCACCCACACATTTACTCGGATATTAAAAATCCATAGCTTCGTACGTAAAAACTCGTGCACGACCCTCGTGAATAAACGTACTTATAACTTTTGGAGTTTCATTTTGTTTATTTAACCTTTATTTCAGTTAAATTAAATACGTTTAATAATACGTTATAGAAACATTATAGAAACGTAATTAGACCCAGCATCTCCGGGGACAAAGGTACCGAAATAAAAATTCCGTATTCAATGCTCGCAAATGCGCTTAGTCAAAGTCGTGTAAGACAAGATTAAACATTTAATATATAAATTACATTAAATAAAATGTGCAAGAAGAAATATATATAATATAGATAACTGCATAAAGTAATATGTGAAAAAAGGAGTTCGTCACTTATAATAGAAGCACGAATTTACTAATATATATATAAAAATATATCTAATGAAATTATATATATATATATATAAAACTCGGCGCTTCGCGCCTCGCAAGGGGGCCCTGCCCCCCTTGACCCCCCTGGGTTTACCTTTTTTATACGAAGCAAGCTTCGTATAGTAGAAGACTAATTTGTGAAGCAATTCTTAGCCACCCACATGTTCATGAATGTAATTCTGTTGTAAAAAAATAAACAAATTTAAACACGAATGATTTTTTTATTTTATTGTACATGATCCTTTCGAAAATGAAACGCTTTTAAAAAACCCCAAAAATAAGTAACGATTTAAATAAACGTTTAACTTTTGATAACAATCGGTCGGACGCATTTCGCAACAACGTTATTATTTATACTAACCGAACAGATTAAGACGAAATAATGCCGGGTGATAGAATCTGTTATTTTTTTTTTGGCTTACGTTTATAAATGCACCTACACTTACATTCAGAACGCACACACACACATACATATATATATATATATATATATATATATATATATATATATATACATACTCAGTCACGAATATGTATGTTGTGTATACCCCACTCTTTGTAACAAGGAAGAAAGGAAGCACATATACAATGTTGCAACGGACACTAAACAACGAGTTCGGCCAGAATTCGACACCGCATTATTATTATTATCATCATCATTATTACTATTACGATTATTATTATTATTATACCAAGTATTTTAGAAGGACAATCTGGACCCGGACAAACCGACATGACTGAAAAATGTGTGCAATTTTCTCAATTTATAAGCTGGTTAGATGAGGTCAACACTCTTATTATTACCGTAACAAAATTTCGTTACAGATTTCGTTACAGATTTCGTTACAGATTTCGTTACAGAAAATTGGGACAAAATTTCTAATAGGGGTCGGGCTAAGAATTGCTTCACAATTAATATATAAATATATACTCTTTCCCTTGATTGATTACCCTCCAGCGGGGTGATGTGATCGTGACTCTGCCTGATCCAACCAAGCCTCCATGGCTCGGTGACTGCGCACTGGTACATTTAATCCTGTTCATTCGTCGATTCCACCGAACCATCGTGTGGTTGTCCTCTGGACCTTACGTTTTCCATTGCAGCCTGCAACAACCGACGCTCCATTCCATTTTCTTTTCACGTGAGATGTCCAAAAAATTTCATTTTACGAATACGCCCCAAGCGTTTGTACGCCCCTATTTTTTGTAGTACAGTAACGTTATTTCCCGTCCACGGTTTTCTAAGGACCTCCAAGCCTCACATTTGAAAATTGTCTATTCGTTTCAGCTTTTTTAACCTGTCTCTGCTGCGTATACGTTATATAAATTCAAAAAATTACAACGAGAAAAAAATATTTCCTATCATTATAATCGAAATTATGTTAGAACAATTTTCAAATTTACACGACGATAAACAATATATATATATATGTATTTAATATCGGTGTAAAGAAGAGACCGACATAAAATATATAAATAAAAGTTTAATAAACGAGCAAAATTTTTGTACGCGATGAAAACTCCGAGCGGATATTAATAAAATTTTATAATTTCGATCTATTACAATAGAGTTTTATCCTACAAAGTATAAAGTAGACGCGCAAGTTTCGAACTATACTTCCCAACACGCCGGTATACATCGTTATTAAGAAGATGTATTGTAAAATATACGATAAAACGAGGACGATCAAACGTAAGAAATGAAATACGGAAAGGAGGATTTAACACGAATAGAGTAAGTTGTCTTTGCCTTTTTAGGATGAAAAAATAAATTAAAGAAAGTGACCGGAAAATGCCGGAAAAGAAGTCGAAAGAGATTTAACCGACAAAGCGGAAATCTGTCGGAAAATGTTGGAAAATGTCGGAAAAGTTAAAAATAAGACAACGTCGAAAAACGTAGCCGAAGTGAAAAATAGTTCAAACGAGACGCGACGTATAACCGACGATTGTAAATTTCCCCGGCAAAATATCATTCGAAAGTCCAACGAGGGAGTCGTTTTACATTTAATGCCAGCCGAAAACATCCCTTATTACGATATATATTAAAACTTTACGTACCGTATAGAGGACATTGCGACTAAAAGGGATCATTTTAATTGTTCGTTTCCGTTGTAATTTATTCGCTCGACTATCGAGTCGATCTCTCCGGATAGATAAAAATTTCCGATAAGTAAAAGTGAAATTATTCCCCCGTCGAAATTGCGAATTTTCCATTGTCTTTCCTAAATTTCGACAAAAAAAATTTCAGCTTCGCATAAAAGCAAAATGATAGATTAAAAGTTTCGACAATAATACAGAAGTAACACCAGCAATCGTAATAGCTACAAAAAAAACTGCAGATATCTCACTCGGACTGAGACTAGGCTAAGGCGTCAAGTAGTGAATGGTAAGTAAACGCCTGTTTCTTTCGCGAATCGAAGAACCGAACTCCCGCATTTTATTTATTATTTTTCAATTATTTCAGAAACCAAAATGTATAATTTAAAGTATTCGTATGCAAAAAAATTGACATTTTTCGAATATCTTTCGAACGTGTTCAGATTTTGATACATTAGTCGCTGCATATCTTTGTACTATGGTCGTTCTACGAATAGCCTAACTCACCCCGTTGTGACAGAACTCCCCCGTAGATGCTACGAAAAGCCTATATAATTGAAAAAAAAACAACATATAATATACGATACAACGGTGGTGTGATAATACAAATAATCAAAATAACTAATTGCGGTATTAAGGGCGCATATCGGTTGCTGCATAATTACGAATTCAGAATTTGCTAAAAGGTATATGTGGAAACATATCAAATCGACACGGATTAGTTGATTTTATATGTGTATTATAATGGGCGTGATATATAAAAATATATGTATATATGAAAGATACGTATATTATGTATATATATATGTCCGTTTATTTGAGGATTATTAGAAATTCGAAGCCTTTATATAATAAACACATACATGACCATCCTAATTCAATCCGCGGAGAACTGAGCAGTATGAATTTTTTTTTATTTTATTTACTGAGATCATTTTCGACTGTGTATACTTTATATGTTATGAAGGTA
Source organism: Coronaproctus castanopsis (assembly GCA_032883995.1). Lineage (NCBI taxonomy): Eukaryota > Metazoa > Arthropoda > Insecta > Hemiptera > Monophlebidae > Coronaproctus > Coronaproctus castanopsis. The sequence goes on from CM065052.1 coordinate 206,546,028, forward strand.
GGCCTGTGAAGAGTTTTTCAATTATTTGGGGATTATCCTGTAATGTTGTTTGTGTTGTTTTATTTGCGAATTTGTAAATATTTCTTGGATTATCATATTGTCTGCATTCTAATAGCGCATGTTTTATTGTTAATTAAGTATTACATGTGGAGCAGTTAGGTGGAGGATCACCATTCAGCGAGTGCTGCGATGTGAGCCTTGTGTGTCCTATACGTAATTCAGTTAATGCTACTTCTCGTTCAATTTTTTCTACCGATGTCATATATAGTGTCCTAATTTTGGTTTAATCTGATAAATGAATGCGCAGTAAGTTTCCCAATGTTGTTTTATATAGTTTATAATTTTTTTGTGATATGAATGTGTGACATGTGTACAGATTCAACTGTATTTAGATTTTTTTCTATACGTTTTAGCTGCTATAATACAATTCCCGAGTGCGCCGGAGTCCGTATAAACGCCAGCTGGTTGTTTGCTGAAGTTAGTTTATGGATAATATATTTTAGATTAATAATGTCGGTGTTTGTAATTCGAATTTGGTGTTGCATATGTTGTAACTAAATAAGTCGGTACACATTAGATATTTCGTTGGATTTGAATGTTTTGTAATGTTAAGGCTTTGTATATTGCTATAATTTCGGCTGTGTAAACGGAAGTTTCTATAGGAAGATGAAAAATATAAGATTCGTTCTATACCAAGTAAGCGGAAGTAGTTTTATTTGTAAATTTTGATGCATATATTTGTGTATATATTCGGGATATTTTTCTTTTGAGAATATCATAGAATTTAAATTATAAGAATTCTGGAGAGGTTAAGTTAACTGAAAATTTTGTCCAAGGTGGCAGTTTAGGAAGATTGTTTTAAGTTTTGGTAATGAATATTGAAGTGTTTCCCCAGTAAATGATTTATACGTTCCGCTAGGGTTGGATGCTTTTGGTTTACGTTTGAACAGATTAAGATCGATTTGCCGTTACAATGTTATAGACCGGGTTAAGTAGAAAGTAATTCGGTGTAATATTTGAGCATCAATATTTGCCTTCTGTGCTGAAGAGGTAGTATGTTTGCTTCATCTGTACCGTGTAAATGAATGTAAAGTTTCATTAATAATTTTTCGATACTTAATTAATTCAAATTCTCATTATTTTACATTTCTCCCCCCCTCTTCGGGACAGATATTTACTTAATAGAGTTCCTTTCGTCTTATTTTGTAATTAATTTGGTCAGTTTTTAGTTCTGTAGCCAATGTATTGTGTAATTCATTGCGCCTGCAACCTTTAGTATGTCGAATTTATTATTAATTTTTAAGAACAAACTGTATTTATATATATATATATATATATATATATATATATATATAAATCTGATGGGGCAGAAGTTTATTTTCTACATTTAAATTCTCGTTCGCGATTATTCACCGGGTTAACACGTGGTTTTTTTTTTGTTCTTTTAAAATCTCCATCGATTTAATGCACCCGATATTCTCTATACGCTAAGACCGGCTGGTATAACGTCAGATAAATATACGTGTCCGGAATGGTTAATTCGTATTTTGTTTTATATAATAAAGAGAAGGTAATTGGAACTTTTTGAATTTTTTAAAATATAAAACGAACGAGCGTTTCACGCTATATAGTTTACTGTCATTTTCGATCCCTACGTATTTAACATCGTGCACTCTTAAGAGTAATTTGTTATCCCTCTGACTAGCGGATAATCCGATAACGTTCCAAATAGTATAACAATAATTATCATAATATTAGTGTAGTAATAATAATAAATCCTCGCTATAAAATATTCGGTTACTTCGTTAATTTGCAAAAACGATAAAGACGCGCTAATTATATTTTAACGAAAAGCGTTCTCCGTTATTAATCGTTCGTCGATTAATTAGATTACGTGTAAAAGCTTTCAGCAGCCTGTCTTCTCCGAACATTTTAGTCTTTTCTCGTTAAAAATTAACCATCCAGTCCCGGTTCGCGATTTCGCTCGTTTTACTTTCATCACATCGTCAAGTGCCGACTCCGTATCGGAGGTAGTACTTACCTATGCATATTTTGTTGTTAAGTAGCGTATAATCGTAATATAGATAGACGCACACATCCGTGAGAACTCTCGATTGTAATCACTTTGTTATCACGACACAATACAGCCCCCTCCCCGTGTTTTTGTAGTTGCTATTCCACGCGATGATAATATTAGGATTATTTATAATAATTTTTGCGCCATCGATCGTATTCGAACTCGGTGCTTTCCGTATAGAAGTCCGCGTGTTCCGCAGGTCATCCCGATGACTTTCCGTTTTGTTTCGATAAATCCAATTATTAAAACGCGAAAATTATAATAGTAAAATTCTTCGTTTCATCTTGTATAGCGCGGATGTTAAATTTTTTTTTTGTAACCGAGTTTTTGCAGATTAATTTTGTTTATTTTTCCGCGTTTATACTTAAGTTGTAACGAAATTTCACCGAAAATATTATTCGTCGAAGTATCGAATAAATTTATACGTCATAATTTTTTTATTGATATATTTTTTTTTTTTTGGCTTTGCTTTCCTATCGACGCGGTCTGTTTCGTATTTCTTACGTTCTATTTTTTCTAAATTTTACTCTTCAGCTGATGGCTATAGTCGATGTCGTTCAAAAAAAAGTTTCTTCGAATTAATTTCATAGGCGATTACGATAAAGCCTCACCATGCGTTATATATGAACATCGTAAATTCCAGCGTAACTCGTTTAATTCCGCGTCTATGTTAATTATTTATTTCGCCTAGTTAATATAGAATGCGCATGTGTGTGTGTATATACGTGTCGTATGTACATCGTTTATTTTTAACGCATTTTATTTATTTTCTTGCAGATTTTTTTCCCTGTAGCCTAACATTTGTTTCGTCAATTTTCTAGATTTTTTTAGTAATACTATTTAAGTTTATTAACTTTATTTGTTATTCGTGTCTCATTATGAAATAAAGCTCCTTTCTTTTTCAGCTTTTCCTTTTTTACAGTCGTATTCTATTGCCGATTTTAGAATTATTAAATCAAAAAAGAGGAATCGAAATCAATTCGGAAGTATATACATCCATACTCTTTCTTCGTTAAACACTCCCGTAATAATCGGATTGTCATATCCCGACAATTCTATAACCGCTGGGAACAAGCTATAATAATTGTTAAAATTTTCGTCCATTATTATTTCGCGTATTTCATCGCATTCTTGCAGAGTATATCTTTTGTTTTTTATAATTTAAACTTCTAATAATCTGCGATGCTTCATCATTGACGGTTTTTTTTTCCTACGAATACGTCCAAGTTCGGGCTCCGAGAATAAGATCATCCGCGTAACTTAGCAATATTTTCGGTTAGTTTTTCGCTTTTTTACGGAGATACCTTAAGAGCTGTACGAAACACGTCCACTTATGGAGATAGCCTAAGAGCCGCCTTTACAAGACACCGTGCACGAAATCTGAAAGACCTGAAAACTCGGATTTCTGAAGAAATTTCAAAAATTCAGCGATCTATGCTAAGTGTTCGAAAATTTCCGAAAAAGCCCGAATGAATGTATTGTTGCAAATCATTTGAACGATATTCGATAAATGATTTTAAAGCTAATCTCTGGTTTTTTATATTTTTAGATAAAATTTCATTAAAAAATTTTAGTCGACTAGTTCAAAAAACAAAACCGTCCGTCTTCTCTTTGTCTGTCTACAGCTTCATTGAAACAGCGGTGATGCTTAAGGAACACCACATATCGTATGTAGTTCGTTATCGTAAACTGAGATTATACCTTTATTTCGTAAGTTTTCGATACTTACTTTCCGTGTTCGGATATTTTTGTGCCTCAGCCCAATATGTACAAGGCTTCATCGTTTTCTGCAGTTATCCATCGGTGAACATTGTAGTAGATGATCTAAAGTTTGCGTCTACCCTTCAATTACACTTATCGTTTTCTTCTGTACTCCATTCTCCGATATCGCATCGCGTGGTTCCAGTTCTCAGCCCGTTAAGGGATTACCAAAAAAATTTTTGCGGTACGTTATGACCGGGGCTAAAACTTCCTTTAGTTGGCTAAACTAACTTCGTTCCACACCCTAGCTGCTTCCGATTTAAGACGAGCCAACTGCGTATGATTTGAAGAAGCCGTTCCTTCACTCCAGTCGACTCGAACGTGTCCAAATAGTGGATGTCTATTATCCGTCGCCCGATGCTCCTTCAACCTCGCTATTTATCTCATAGTAGATTTGCCGCGCTCTTGTCGGTTTCGGGCATCCTGTTACTACATTTACTGGCTTCGTATGCAGGCAGTTCTTTCGCACTAACGCTGTGTGCTGACATCCTCAATTGCGAACTTTCTGATTAAGTTATTAACATCAGCTCTTCGAACCTCTTTTAAACATTTTAAATATTATTACGGTTTTAACTAACGCGACTCTTACTATTACACCGATCTTTCGCGTCTGCCGTTGAATTTTATCCGATTTTCTTCGGATCTGCTTACGATGACAGTTTCGCCACCCATCAAAATTTAGTCGTACGTTTAAATGACAGTTGCTCAACACTTAAGCTTATTAAGTTTGAAATTCTTTCGGGTAAGTTCGGCAGTTTCAGACGAAATTATAAATTTCGCCTTATTTACTCAGAGAATTCAACGGCGGAGCGTCAGAGGGGGGAATTAATTTTTCGGCCCAGCATATACGATTAACTGATCGTCGTTTACATTTCACTTTGTACGTTAAAACATATTTAGCCGTCTTTTTAACTCACCGTTAATTCTGTTAAAAGAGAAAACTTCGCTATTAAAGTGCACCGAAGGAGTGTAAACTTTCCGAAAAATTTGCTGGCGGTGGTACTTAATTAATTTTCCTTTCGTTATTATTATTATCAACGATTGTAAGATAGATTACAAAGAAGAACTTTCAAAGGCGTATGTTTCAAATTTCGTGTAGACGAACCGTTTATTTACGCCGCAAGTTCGAGGCATATTTTGCATCGTTCACCTCGGTAAGACGGATCGCGTTTAATTGCGGTATTTGGACGGTAGTGCGTTGAACTAATCGACTTGGTGCGGGTGCTCTAATTACGTACCGGCGAACGAAGAGTTATCTGAAAGTTTGAACAGTATCGATGTAAATTTAAAAGTCGTAACAGAAATATTAGACGACGAAAAATGTAATCAACGTAGATCGGACATATTTATCATCAAAGTAACGACAATAATAATGATAATAATTATAAGCGTGATAATTATAATAAAATTTTATTTACATAAAGGGGCAAAATTGGTATACGAACGAAGCGACTCCGAACGATTTGAACGCAATTTTTGTATACATACGTGTAATATATTAAGTATAAACGGTCTATATGGATATTACGAATTTTCGGAATTTTAAACCTCGAGCAAGTCTTAAAATTTTTGGGAACTTAAAATTTTTCTTGATACTTATCTAAATATGTACGTTGAAAACCTCTGCTCCATCTCGAACGTTACAAAGCTTAGAAATTTACTTTTCGGTTTGTAATACATTCAAACGAGCAAGTATTTATTTATTTACTGATTATTTAACTAATTTATTTAATTTATCTGCGATTCGCATAACAACTTATGCCAGTTAAAATGCGAACACTGAGAAAGAAATAATCGAATGAAAGTATGCAACTGAATTAAACTACAACAATTTTAAATTAAATTATTAAAATTATATACAAAAAAAGAAAAAAGAAAAAAAGTATATTTATACAACTGCATATACGATGCATAAACACCGTTACTCGCAATATACATTGCAATTTAAACGGAAAAAACAATTGTCCATGCACGCACAAATACGCTCGCTACGCTGGAAAGTGTTTACGTATGACAGAAATACACGTGTAACTGGAGTACAACGAAAATTTCAACACGTATGGAAATATATTAGAATAATTTTAAATTGTAAAAATCGATAAAAACTGTGTCCGTAAACAATGCCGACACATTTCTTCTAGTAATAACGAGTACATAGAGACGAAATTTGACTAAATCAAGCGGAATCGTATAAATATCTGCGTTGAAACGTGGATGAGTTTTAATTAACGAGAGACGTCAACGGTGAATTAAATACGAGAACGCGGTTGGAACAAACAGCGATTCATCCTTTAGGTGTACTACGTAACTAATTTGCGAATATAAAGCGATCATTGCACAAGCTTTATGTAAGAATTTTAACTCGGGCAATTTTCCGTCTTTAATACAAATAAGCTTACATCATCATAATCTATACGGTGTCTGGATAATAACTCAGTCATATGAAAAATATTTCAAAAACGTTAGTCCGAATCCTTTCCACATCGGCAGTTTACTTTTTGTAAAATGTATCCGAAATTAACGATACTCTGAAAACGGACAAGAGTTTTATATAGACTAGTTTTTTTTTGTTTTTGTTTTTTTTTGAAGCGGGAGGGGAAAATCTTCAAAAGACACTGATATCATATAAATTTTGTTTTTATTCACGCAGTGCATTATGCACTGCTGGGAAACCAAAACCAGTGTGTGGGATTTTTACCCACTAAAACCCCCTCCCTCTATTGAGAAAAAAAATAATAATGAAGGCCATTGCACAAAGCAAAGACCTCCACACTTACAAATAACTTAAAGCGATGAAAGAAGGGATGAGAATACATAGTCTTCCATCAAATAAAGAATAATGAGTGTGTACAAAAATTAACTTCTAACAGAAAAATAAAATAAATAATAAATTAAAAGTTAAAATAAAACCTTTTAACAGAAGATTTAAACAAATAAACGCATAGTTAAAAAGCTATTATTCATACTTAATAGAAATAACATGACGAGGCAAAAAGGAAATGAAATGGAATTTAACTTATATCCATAAAAAAAATCTTAAAAATAAAAATAAGGACTCTCAAAGAAAAAGTAACAGGCAATTAAGTAATAAAATAATCAAATATTAAAAGATTAACTAATGTAAATAGAAAGATAAACAGATAAATGACCACGCTACGAAGCAACGGTATTTCACGGTTGATTTAGGCGTCAGTTGCGAGTAATAGAATTTTGTATTTTAAATTTTGAACGCACGATCTGTTCGGCCAGCAAAGGAAAAGTCCCAACTTTCCTACTAAGTCCGTACAGTCCATACCAACTTGACGACGAAGAAATGCAGGACAAGTGAACAACGTATGATGTACATCGTCTACCTCACCTACAGTACAACACGTGCAGACAGGATCATTAGCAAGCCGGACCCTATGATGATAGGAACCAAACCTGCCGAGACCTGACAACACCTGAGCACTGTAGAAGTTGACGTCAAACTTAAGCATTTTCAAACGTAAAGACATATCAGGAAGAAAAGCATACGTCTTCCTGCCAGTTTCAGCTTTATCCCACCTGTCCTGTCAATTCTCAACCAACAAAGGCATTATCTGTTTTTTAAATTTCAAATACGGAACAGACTGTACAGCAATACCTCCTAGCAGGCTCGAATGTTTCATCTTAGCAACACACCCTCCTCCGAGCCTATGCTCGACAGTGAGAGCCCTACCGACAAGAAATAGATCGAGCGGCAAGACACCACAGACAACACAAGCTGCAGAGGTCGTGGTAGTTCGATATAAAGAAGCCATCCGAAGCAGAAATTTCCTCTGCTGCTTGCTGGCTAGATCAAGAATTCTTTGATTAACGTAAATGGCAGCACCATACCCAAAACGGGGCCCGAATGAGGCCTTTATATAAAATCGCACGTTGCTTAAATGCAAGACCCGATGCATTTTTTTTTTTGTAAACGCAGTAATTTATTATATACGTCCGTACACTTGGAAGAAATGTACTGGAAATGAGGAATGAACGATAATTTACCGTCAATAATTATACTTAAGTATTTCAAAGATGCGGAAAAAGAAATGCTTGAATCAGATAATAATTCAAGCTCGTTGATCCGGCCAACAAGAGATGCATTCCTAAACGCAGAAAATCTGCATTTGGTAGGGGAAAAACTTAATCCTACATCTACCACCACGCTCTCCAAGTATTTGGAAATACAAGTAAGAAGCGGTAATGATGTGGGATTCTTAGCTTTAAACACTAAACATAGATCGTCAAGGTCCGAGTACCGAACCCTGAGGAACTCCACAAGAAGGTGCTCTAACTCCAGCCGACAATCGAAGTTTAAGTGTAGCGGAACGATTCTTAAAGTAATCTATAATAATATTAACAATAAAAGGATTCACTGAATTATCCTTAAGAACATCAACAACTGCAGACCAAATTGTCGAAAGCCCCTTTAATATCATATGAAATAACAACAGCCGAGCAACCATCTGAAATGTACTGCTCGACTGTTGAAACTAAAGAATGAACAGCATGCTCAGCTGATACACCTGAACGAAAACCAAATTGAAGGTGGTGCAACGTGTTCCGAGCAGCGATCTCCTGTACCAGCATCTCATTGACGACTTTTTCATAAGCCTTCCCTATACAATTCAGTAAGAAGATAGGCCTATACGCTGATAACTCGGACGGATCTTTGCCCGGCTTAGAAAGAAGCCTCAAAGAAGCTGCTTTCCAACAATCTGGGAAGAGACCAAATTTTATACATTTATCCATAATAGTATGCAACAAAACTGGATACGGAGAATAAATTTTTTTAACGATGTTGTTGCTGACCCTATCATCAGCAGGCGCCTACCACAGGAGGATCACAGCCACCAACAGGAAGCACCAACAAGGGAATATCAACTTTTGAGGGGAAGAAGTGGTCTAATAAAGCACGCACTTTTCCACTGTCGGAAACTGTAATCTGATCGCCAACCTTCAAATCAGGTAAAGACGAATCACATCTCTGCTTGAATAGCATTTTATATGGCCTATCCCAAGCAGAACTCGAACTAACAAAGGCCTTCCAATGTTGGAATTTGGCCCTTACTACCTCGAATTTATATGACCTATTTAACTCTTTCAGAAAATTCTTAATAATGATACTCAAGGAGATTTTACATTTAGATAGCTTAATGAAATTAATCTTATTCTTAAAAAATTGAAGACTGTCGTTCCACCAGTCTATTTGTGGAAAATCGACCGTATATAAACATTGACCAATCAGCTGAACCAGATACTTGTTGAACTGACTGATCAGGGAGTTCAACCGACCCCTAGACAGACAATTATTTATGTTAGAAATAAGATTATTAATATAGGTAGAGTTGAGACGATTTACAAATTGTTCGAGATCAATTTTATAATACCGCCTAGGAGAGGGACGACTGATATTGTCATTAATAATAAATATGAAACTACGATGGAACGCAAGGTCCATCTCAACTAACTTATAAGATACTAATTGGGTTGCACCGGTAGAGACCAACAAATAGTCTATAATACTCCAACCATTGTAATTAACAAAGGTAGGTTCACTACCATTCGCAACCACAAGATCCCTAGAAGCACCCAACTCGCTGAAATCAACAGAGTCCTTGGTTTCCTTAACACGAGGCTCCATTATTAGCAACCTGATGTTAAAGTCCCCAATGACCACATGATAGCAATTTGGAAGCTGGTCCAAGGTCTGGTCAAGTAATGACAGAGCTCTGTTTTCGGCTTATTTGGGGAAAGATAGACACATGTTAAAATGTATCTACTCAGCCTAACAGTAATTAAATTAAACCTAGTGTACAGCAAAGAACGTGGAAGATCCGCCTTCGCAATGACTGCAACTCGGTTATTAATATAAGATATATAATTATTTCTAAATGGTAACTCATCATTGCTAATATAAGGCTCTGCCAGTGCACACACATCTAAATCGTTGTTGTTAAAATATCTTAAAAATAGTGCCCGACAGGCACGCGAATTGTCAACATTGAAATAACAACAATTAATTCACTCCATAGTCAACATTGGCCCTCATATCTTCTCGCGCTTTGACGATGGAGGGACAATTTTTTGAGAACGTAGCGTGATCTACAGCTTTAAAGGCTACAGAAAGAGAGTCCTTATCGCATAATTTACTATTTAGTTCCTGCCAAGAGCAGGTAAATTTAATCTTTAAAAATGTACAGCATGAGCAAGCACCATTTTCAATTACAAAGCTTGTTGAAATTGGATTGGGCTTTGGAAGCCCGACAGTATTTGTCCGCATGGCCAAACCTTCCGTACTTTTTGCATTGACGCGGACTTACCGCATCAACGAAAGGAAGTGACTCCCAATTAATGCGGATACGTCCTCCATCTGAGGATAATTTGTACTGAGCCGGAGAAAGTTGTACGTAGATCCTTGAAGCTCGATTATTCTGAATTTTTGTGACGCTGATAGGATCAGCGCCAGTCAAATCCATCATATGATTTTCAACTTCTTGTTCGGAAATGATGTTTGCATTGAACAACAAAACCGTCGGATTAAGGAATTTCTCCTCTTAACATCGCAATTAGGAATTCGTTCTTCTATAATTTTAGCCAACTTAGCTGATTCAGATTTTGAGCTTGTATTAATATAAAGTTGAATCACTTATTTTTTTAAAGAAGGTAACGTTTATTTTTTCCTTAACTAAAGATACTTTTGATTTTAATTGTCCGAAAACCGCACTGGCATCTGAAGATTTAATAATAATCTTATTTTTTGGAATAGTTTTCTTTCTTCTGTCACCAACTAGGGCATCTTTAAAAGAGACTCCTGATGACAATGGCTTATGTGCATGCAGTACTGCACTGACAGCTGATTGAACTTGTGATGATTTTGACTAATATTTTCTCAATTTTTATAACTAACAACGTTGCTTCCGCAACATTATTGCTGATTTCGCTGGAAGCCTCTAACATAGAATTTTTTGCTTTTTTGACACTGACTTGTCGCCAAATTGGGATTTAATTTAATAGACGACCTAACTTAGCTAGGTCGTCCATTATGGCCAAAAAACGAAAAAAATTGGCTAATAAAGTGTATGAAACAACCAAAGATTTTAAATTTACTCAGATAACATCAATGCTGCTAAAAGATAGACGTTATTATGTGTCCTTAAATGGTAAAGATGGTACATGGAGAAAACAAAAAAACCGACTACCACAGGCCAGTGTGCTAGCTCCTGTTCTTTTTAATATTTATACTAATGATCAACCGATAGGAATCGATATAAAACACTTTCTGTATGCGGATGATCTAGTAGTAACAGCTCAAAATAACACATTTGAACAAGTCGAAGGAATTTTAAATAACATGATCATGGGATCGGATGATTACTATAAAAAAAATCAGCTGCAACTGAATCTAATGAAAACTCAAACCTGCGCTTTCCATCTTCGAAATAGGGAAGCAAAACGCAAGCTAAACATAAAATGGCGTGGCAAAAAACTAAAACACACTGATAATCCTAAATATGTAGGTATCTTACTTGATAGATCATCGACATTCAAGCAGCACTGTGAAGCCGCAAAGATGAAAGTGATGACAAGAACGAACTTGATTCGAAAATTGTTCGGTAGTAGATGGGGAGCTAAAACGCATCTATTACGAACATCGGCCTTATCCCTTTGTTACTCTGTAGGAGAGTATGCATGTCCAGTTTGGAGCCGTTCCGTACATGCGAAGAAAATTAACGTTGCTTTAAATGAAGCGTGCAGAGCAGTAACTGGCTGTTTAAGATCAACTATCCAAATTATATGAACTTGCTGGCATAGCATCATCAGAAATTAGAAGACACGTGGCAGCGAAGAAGGAAAGATGGAATACAATTCATGATGAGCGCCACCCATTACACTTGTTTTACAGCTTCCTTGGAACAGTGGAGGAACTAAAAAATACAGACCACGCAGAAAGACTCCAAATGTGGAAAGCTGACAACAACCAGGCAGCAGAATCACTTCCAGCAGGTTGTCACCTGAATTATTCATCCTGGAGAACACTAAATAGATTACGAAGTGGTACCGCGCGGACGAAATACGATCTATTTAAACGGGGTTTGGCAGAAGATGATCAATGTCAATGTGGTGAAAGGCAAGATGGGAACCATTTATTCAATTGTAAATTAATTGGAGCACTCGGTCCATCAAAACTTTATAGTGATTTCGGAGAAGACACATTAAAATTTATAGATTATTGGAAAAATATTGGTATATAAATCGACCGGATAAGCGAAAAAAAAAAATTCCAGTCATTCGCGAATAATAGAAATTTAGAATTTACCGCCTATATCGTTAATAAAGGAGTAATGAATTATAACAAATTTAGTATCGAACTAAGACGAAATAATTGACGCACGCGCGTTTCAGAACGCGATAAAATAATTACGACGTTTTTAAAGTCGCGATAATAGTAACTCTATTATTGGAGGAAACGATTTTCTAAAGAAAAAACGATGTAACGAAGAAAAGTGTGAAAATTGTGTTTTTTCTTTTTTTAAACGAGAAAATAATTTTTCTAACATTTACGTAAAGATGGCGGATGTATCGCAGCTACTAACAAAATAAAACGATATACGAAGAGGAAATTGAATTAGGCGCTGCGTATGATTGTAAGTATACACGTCTGTACTCGTCCATATAAGTTGATACACGTATATCTGTGATATTTGTATTTGTGTAAGTACACCTATTGAAAAGTAGACTATCTTCATCCGCATATTATTACGTATAGATTTGGGCTTTGAGGCTTTGGAAGATTTAGTTATACGACAGTCCGATTTATATAGTTGCAACAGAAACGTATTGTAGCGTTTTGGCGACAGAGCTTGCCCTATTTCATAGGTTCTATGGTCAGTGTTAATATACTCAAAATCTTCTTCAGCCTCTCGTATCTTAATACTTCCCATGTATATATATATATATATATATTGCACGATATATATGTATACGTGTGTGTGTGTGTGCGCGCGCATGTGAGTTTACATTTTTACGTTTGTGTTATTTTCAATTTTGGGCGAATTCTCCAAAACTTATCTATTGCGTCATAGTTGAAATGCGACTACATTTCTTTATCAAACTGACATACCCCGAATTACCTCTCCATAGAAAATGCAATTTCCTTAACCGTCAGCGTCGTTTTATTGTTATATCGGATCTGTTTCATCCTTTAGTCACCGGAACTTAAGGGAAAATGTTTAGGTGTAGTCATTTATTACCGGCGCACTCGTATCATATAACCACGCGGATTACTAAAATCCCATTAGATTTTTCATCGCATTTATTAGGTGGTCACCCCGGGAGTTCTGAATTTTCGATAAAAACGATATAAAGAACGTGAATATACGAATTATATTCTGTTTTACATATGGTAATGGTAATTATATTCTAATTTAGGTACACAGAATAAAACGCCTATGTAATACGCGAATGATACAATCTTTTGTACACTCACATCACAAACACATTACATACATATTCATATAAGTGTGCACTTGAAGCCTCCATCTACATGTAACATATTTATACAACTAGTATACAACGCAATAAAGCATTATTGAAAAACGTGTAAAATCTACGAATAAGGCTTCTTATATAAAGACGGTGAAAGTTCGATGAGTTCTTTAACATAAAAAGTAACGGAACAACCTAACAATATAATTCATATTATAATACATAACTTCGGCCACGCCCCGAAAAAAAGAAAACATTGTTTTGCATGGCGCGTGTTGAATTTTCCTAGGCTTATTCTACGTTTGATTCCTCTGTGTCGGTTTTCCTATCTTCCGATACCATACAGCCCAAATGCTTCTTCGACTATTCCAATTTTTTTATTATTTAATAATAATATGTTTTTCTTTTGCGCCGTTGGCGTTCTTCGCATATTACTAATTTATTTCATTTATTTTCATCTCGTATTCTTCCAAGTGTAATTTCGTTTCCTTCCGGTGCTTCTTGAAGTTCTTCTTCAGTCGTAGCAATAATGACAATGTCATCAGCGAATCTTATCATATGGTGTTCACCTTGAATTTGTATCCAAATTTGTTTATTCCTTAGACTGTTTTTATTGCTTTTTTCGGTTTTTCTGCGTATATATTAAATAACGTTGATGAGATAAAGCATTCATGTCTCACCTCTCTGCTTCTTCCTACAATGAATTCAGCTGTTTGATTATTATAGATTGTTTGGATTGTTTTTGTATTTCTACCTCGGATATACCGATTTCTCGCAGAATTCCGAATTATTCAATTTCACTTTATCAAAATCCTTTTCTAGATCTAAAAAAGGTCAGCACTTTGATTCTAACTGTTTTTCTATTATGAGCTTTAGTGATAAAAGTGCTTCTCTTGTCCCTTTTGTTGTTGGAATCCGTACTGATCTGAGTCGATACTTTTATTAATTTTGTCTTGTATCCTGTTGAATATTATGCGTACCAATATTTTTTAGGTACGCGCGAGTAAATTTACTGTTATTTTCACATTTGTCCGCACCTTTTTTCTTCGGTATCATCACTAATCTACCTTTTTTGAAATCGGTCGCTTCTATTTCTTTTATTATGTGATTAAAGAGATCTTTCAATTCTTCTCTTGGTTTTTCACCACCATTTTTTATTATTTCAATTGGTATTTCGTCTATTCAAATTATATATAACATATATATATAATTAATACATGCATATGATGTTAATAATACTTATTATAATTTTAAAACTTTTATCTCAAATGAGTAATAATTCTAATATGCAAGTGTAGTAACCTACAAAGTCTAAAGTGATATATTACTTCGTTAAATATAAAAGTTAATAACGCGTAAATGTAATCAACTGAAATTGAGCGGATGTCAAACTCATTTTCATTTTATTATTCCGAGAGTAGCTTCGGTTTGTGCCAATTGGCATGCTTGTAATCATAACTATGATAGGAATGTTTTGTACACCATATGAACAAGAACAGTGTAAATTATGATTAGAGGAGAGTTGATTTAACGAGATAGGCTGATGAAGATTTTTAACAATCGCTAGATCTAACGCACTAGAACGGTACATAATGTTTATCGGTATGTATGTTGGTCCCTATATGATGATCATCGCACATTGATATATCTTATTACAATAACTTATCAGCAGTATTCGTAGGAAAACAGCTCCGTATTTCGTTTCTTCGAGTGTCCAATTCGCGTTAATTTCTTTTTTTTCGTTAAAGCTTATCTGCAGATTTGGACAGTCCCCTAGAAGGATTATAAACAGCATCTATATGTATTTTGTTTAAACCATTATTAACATAATTGTTTATTTGTACTTACAGCCTGCATATAGTTTAACTGCGGTATTGGTAAAAAAATCATATTTTATATTACTATCTACTAATATCGCAACTCCGCCACTTATACGACTCGAATCACTGCTGTATATATTTATATTATACGCGGGGAATTTTAATTTACAATCCTGCTTAGTTTAGTTTCAAACAATGCCACGATATGCGTGTTGTTATTTTTTGCAAAATAACAGAGCTCCCTTTAGTTTATCAAGTATGAAGTTACAATGCCGAGAAACCAGAAGTATTTCACAATTAAAATTATTCGTGCGTGAAAATTACGTGTGCCTTAAAACAGTGCTTGCGGAAATTACTCCATAAATATTATATAATTTTGTACCGATATTGTTACTTGTTAATGTCATGAGAACAGAGTTTATTACGTTAATAATGATTATCGACAAAAACTTGATAAAGTAAATTAAAAATAAACCATAATTCTTTAGATTTATCTATTTTTGAAATATTTTGTGCACCCGTGGTTTTAACGTTGCATCCGACAATGTTCTAATCTGATTCCATCCATTCTTCAAAGCCCATGAGAAACATTCGGTTAAAATGTGGTTCATAGTTTGTTTTCTTTTCCACAGTCGCACGCCGGATAGTCCCCTATTTTCTATTTTGTCATATATTCACCGCTGCGACCGTTCCTTCTAAACCTATTTAGTGTAACCCATAAATTTCTATTTCGATTAAAGCCAACCGTCGTTTGGATCTTATATCGAGTTTCTATTGCCGCCCACATTTCTGTTCATTAGCTCCATTAATTTTTTTTAACATAAGTTTCATTGCGATATTATGATTTCAGGTTGTCGTCTTGTGTGGGCCGGCATTACACTAGAAGGTGCTGAAAGCCACGCGCTGTTGGTGTTGATTTCACTTCCCCAGTAATTACCCTCGTGTTCGTGTTCAGCTCAACATCCACCATTCTAGTATGCGAGTTATTTAGCAACTTCGATAACAGTAGGCAACGTGGTAAACATCGAATAGCCTACGGTTTTACTTTATCTGCATTCTGTTCGATCGTACAAGAAGAAAAAATAGAAAAACATATTCACCTTTTTGATCGGGCAGCTGATAATATATGACTGATATAGAATCACGCATGTCCGTTAACGCAGTTTTGGATATTTTGGATTTCTTTTTGCACCCCTGTACGTTCAATTCCGCTTTTTATTTTCTACGCTGCCCTGCGCGAGATGTCGTTTATACGTGTAAATCGGGGGGGGGGCATATTTTATTACGTAGTTTATATTCTTTCAACACAATTTTAGTTTATAGTATATTGATGCGAAATCGGAAAGCGTCAGTTTTTTCCACGGTTGAGTACGAAAAATAACGATAGAATCCCTCGTGTTGTAGAAGTCCGCATGCTGACATATATACAGAACAAACAACGAGAGCGAATACTCGAAGAAGTCCGCATTATTAACCGGGACCGATTTCAACATTGTATCTTGTCCGCAATGCGTTATAAAGACTAACGTAGTTATAGTTTATTACACGGTATTACCATTATTATTATTATTATTATTGTTATTTAAATTTGAATTATCATTGTTATATTCGAAAAATTCGTTTCTTTAAAAAGTACTTTCATACCTATTGCGCTTTAAATATTCGTCTTTACTTAAAAATTATTCCTTTAAAAAAAAAAAATCTAAAAATTTATTTAGAAATTTTTCTTATCCGTAAATGGCAACGTAAAAAGCTTCAATAAAAAAAAATAACACATTTCAAAGGACAAAACTATAATTTCCGTTTTATAAAGGTCGAAATTTCCTTTATTATATATATATCATATAAAAAAACATTTAAAAAACCTTTCGGGTCCAGTTATTTATATATTATTATCATCGTAGTCATTATACAGAAAAAAAAGTAAAAAATCGAGAAATACTAAAGTAATCAAAATAAATGTTTAAATTATAAATGAACAAATTAATATAAAAAATTAAGGAAATAAAAAAACAAAGAAGTAAGAAAAAAGTAATGAAATAAAAAATTAAGAATAAAGAAATAAAGGAAAAATAAATCAAGAAATTAAAAAAAAAATGAAATCAAAATATTTATAATAAGAAAACAATTGTTCAATTTATATTAATTAATTAAAAACGTAGAGAAATTAATTAAACGTTCTAACATAAATAATCTTTTTATTTGAAAAAATAATTTTTATTTGTACTTTTAAACGTACTTATACCATTTATATATTAGTCGCTTCGAAAAAAGGCAACCTCTTTATACAAACACACACACACACATATATATATATATATATATATAATATATTGCTAATTGCATCCTCTTTCAACCAATTGGAACAAATGTTTCTCTCTCTGCAGCTAGAGAGAAATAAATCGGGATTAAAAATAAATAACGAAAAAACTAAAATTTTATGTCAAGAAAAAAGAGGCTTTATACCAACAGGAAATAGCTATATAGAACAAGTCACCGAACTTTTATATTTAGGTCAACTAATTTCATTTAAAAGCAAATTAATAGCCGAAATACACCGCAGAGTGGCAATATCATGGAAAAAGTACCAGATGATGAAATCAATTTTTAAGAGCAATATTCCGCCCAATCTAAAAAGCGTGGCTTTCAACAGCTGCCTGCTACCATCATTAACTTACGACTCCCAAACATTGTCGATGACAAAGACAGGAAAATATTCTAAGAACCGGCCGAAACAGTTTAGAAAGATCAATATTACAAATCAAGAAACTAGATAAAGTCAAATTAAAAACGATTAAAGAACACACGGGTGATAACAGTGATGGCATAACTTCAATCCGCGCGTTGAAATGGAAGTGGGGAGGACATGACATAAGATACAGAGATCAACGGTGGACGAACAAAGTAACGGAATGGTTCCTGGCGTACCGCAAGAGAAAAAAGTGGCGACCGTTTACACGTTGGGATGAGGACTTAAAAAAATTCCTGGGGAAGCGCTCTGTATAGATTGGCACGCAACAAACGCAACTTGGAAAAATTGGGAGAGACCTTCGCTCGAAATGGCCTAGTATGACTACATTCGAAATTAATTTTTAGAAATTGATTTTAGCTGTAACAGATATTTATAAATTGTTAATTTATTTGTTGCTAAATAAAGGTTATTATTATATACATGTGTGTATGTATGTATGTAAATATATTTATATATTATATGTTTATATTTATGTGTATATATGTGTGTGTGTGTGTGAGTATGTATATCTATCTTCCGTAGAAAGGGTATCTTGGAGGACGATTTAATAAACGCGCTTATTACGTTTTTAGTCTTTGGGGATCATGTACAGAAAAATTAATAAAATTCACTGGAAGTCCGGGTTTTAATTCCTCGCCATGTTTTCAACCAATAAAATGAAAAACTACGGCTAATATCGGCAACGATTTTGCAATTAAATTTTCGATATCTATATATACAATATATGTATAGATGTACATACATATATACAATATATATAGATATATATATACATATATACAATATATATAGATATACATATGCATATATATATAATATTATATAAATCGTCGGAATAAACGTAAAAATATAGCGACTCTCGCCGGATGCAAAGTTATAATTGAAACCAGTATTTTTTATTTCTTTTTGCGTATAAGCATCTACATCGCAAACAAACAGTATTTCAATATGATACACATGCAATTAAGATACATACACAAACATATATGCGCGTGCGTGTGTGAACGCGCACGCCTCGTGAACGAATTGAATTAGTATTTTCCTGGTAGATTTATTTTTGTTAAAAAAAAAATTACGCGTCATTCTTAAAATATCTTCAACATTTTGGATATATTTGCATATATCAAAACAGAGCGTACGAAGATGTACCTATACTAATGCCTGCTTAAACAGGATTTTAGTTCTTCAGACAGGACTTATATACGGAATTGAACCTTTCAAATGATATGCTCGACTGATGTTTTCCTATTTTTAAATAAAATTTCATTCGAAAAGTTTGTTTCGGTAGTTTTTGAGTTATTTAAAAAACAAAACCATCCGTCTTCTCTGGGTCACCACCCTGTATATTTTAATGGAAAAACTCGATATGTATTTAATATTCAATAACATCTATTTCACAGTAATAATATCAATAGTCAATAAAACCTATTCCATAGACAATTCAATTTATTCCATAGTCAATTAAATCTATTCCGTGTCGATAAAATCTATTCTATAGAATTTTTTGTTATTTAGGTTCAATGGCCCAATTATCAGTTTCATAATAAAAGTCGTAATTTTTTTTTAAATTAAAGCTATTTGGTAATGTTGAGAATCTGTTCACTGATGGGTGCTTACACTTAATTTTACGTATTATTATATTAAGTCCAACGATTTCGTTCTGTTGAGTCTGCAGATTTCTAGCAAGTTATCCACTAAAGAGATCGTGCCGTATGATTTGGTTCCTTGGTCGAGTGCCATCGTAATTTTTTTCCTACTATCGTTATTTATTTATTTATGGTTTTCACCTTGCGATCTTTACAAAGTTGGTTACATACCAAAGGACGTCGACAACGGTACGAAGGAGATTTTATTTTAAATCTCAGCAAAATAGCGATATTGCTTTTTTTTAACACTACCCACATAATTGGCAGCAGTATCGTCAAACCAGTTCCGAGATTTCTAGGAGTCGAAACGATTGTTTCTTGTTAATATTTAATTCAGCGCGCTTTTTTATTATACGATTTCGTCCTATTAGTTGCTTGTCCGAATTTATATTTTACATATTCTTTTGGCGGAATTGTCATACTCCTATTGGCGGATTTTTTTTGTTTTTAATCTATCCGATTTGTTCTCATTAATCTTTATTTTCTCGGTTAAAGGTCACCATTAAAGGAAATATTCATATATTTCGCATTCACACGCTCACATACACGAAAGGATGATAAAAACATTTTCTCAAGCTCCGATAAGAGTTGCGGAACGTTGTGGAAACGGATTACGTAGAATGTTCGCACATTCTGACGACGTAAATCTGCAGGACGATATTTTTAAACCGGATCTCGTATAGTGTGAAGAACCTCGCTGTTAAATATTTAGAACTTTCCAAAAAAAAAAAAAACGAATTTATTTCAAATAAAATAAAAAAAAAGGGATTATCGAACCATATAACGGAAAGTGAAAAACATTTTATTAATAATACCGACGATTATGATGATAGTAGTGGCGTAAAGAAAATGGATTGCGCTTTGCGAAAGAGCAGACGTACAAGAGTGCAAATCTCCCGATATAAAGTTTCTGTTCTTCCCAGAATTTGTTTAAGCACCATTACCGTCAACTAAAGAGTTTTCCAATCTTTTTTTAATCGGTATTTACAACCTCCTTTCAAAATGAGTTTTGTAATCATTTTTTATGTTTTCACGCATGACTTCGTATGGAACTCGTAAAATATCCATCCTGTACACACACATATATATATATATATGTATAATATTAATTCAACGCAACGTTTCGTACATAATAAATTTTCCCTCACACGCACACACGCACAATACCCGTCATTTCAACCAAATATGAAATGCACATTCTATTAAAACGATTAGGAGACGTGAAGGCGGCTTCTTTCGCAGCTCGATCTGCTTCTTCATTCTTTCCATATCGCCTATGTCCAGGAATCCAAAATACATGGGTCTGCAGGCTTTGCTTGCTGATTGTAGAATTAATTTTCACAGCTAATGGACGCATGCGTCGGGAACTTTCTTTCAACTGTTTGATCGAATGAATTCTGTAACAGTGACAATTTCCTGTTCATTTTTAAAACATGCAAATAATATAGCCTGCAGAATTGCAACAAATAGTTCACGTGATAGGACACTATAGTACGGCGGAAGTGGATAATGGACTATGTCATTATTATACACGACAGTATGTTCATTTTTTGATCCATCTGTATAGTGTATTGAAAAGGTGATGTATTGAGAAAGAAATTTATTGATTTTCCGCTGAGATATGTTTTGGTTCTCGGAGCAGTATATTGCAAAATAAATATTAGGAATGACAAAGTTTATCTTCGAAGGAGGTAACACGAATCGATCGATAGGTGTAATTGTTGGGAGATCAGAAAGCTAAGTGACGCTGTTTTTACTTTGCTCGAAAGATTTGTATTCATATACGGTAATTTTGAATATTTCATGATGTCAGTAGTTATGTAAAATTTTAAGATGACGTAGGGACGATGTGGAGATCTAAGGGTAATTAATTTGCTTCATAATACAGTCGAATAATTGGCGTTGTAGGGAAAGCTCCGACAGCGAGACCAATTGCATTGTGATGTATTAAATCTAAGGAACGTAAGTGTGTTGGTTTAGCAGATGAGTAAGCTGGAAATCTGTAATCACATTTGGAACGTATCGAGGTTCTGTACATTTTTAGTAGCGAGTCTTTATCTGCGCCATAAGAAATATGCGATAATTTACGTAGTAAATTTAATCTACGTGAGCAAAATAGTATGTTTCATACGCATTTTCCAAGTCAATTTGTTATCAAAATGTAACCCAAGGTAAGTAATATTATTTGTACGTGGGAATAATTCTGTTATTCATTCCAATATTAAGTTGATGGTTACAGCTACGATATTTGCAAAAGTGAATTAATTTTGTTTTTGAATCGGAAAACTATAAAGTATGATCTATTCCCACGCTAGTTTTAGAAGGATGATCGCTCAAAGCCGTTTTCTATATATTCAATGCGTGTTTAACTATTACGTGTTGCATAAATAATAAAAACCAGCGGAAAAAGTTATTTCATACCCACCGATTTCCTTACATCCTGAAGTACCGCCGCAAAACCGTTTGTTCATCTGTCTGAACAGATCGTGTTTGGTACGACGGCCTAATGTATCGAGTAACCTGCTTCCGGAAAAGTACAGTAGACTTTTGTAATCGTATTTAACTAATCGCGAATTTCGCCGTAGCGTATGAAATCCTGAATCTTATCGTATGTACAAACCGGAGTGCCTCAAGGTAGTTTCCTTGGACCTACCTTGTATATTTCGTGTACATTTACGAATATATATATATATATACGTTTTCCAACAATACAGATGTAGTTTCTGTCAGCGTTAGCAACACACGCTCAATCGCATCCGGAAATGGACGATGATTTGGAAGATTAAAATGATCGAAATCCATCGTATTGTTTATCGTTTGGATTCGTTCAGCGCTGGTACTATTTTCTTTCTTATCAGTACACAGACAAACCTCAGAGACCGTATAAAGAATATTAATCAAACAGAATAAAAATAGATTTGTTTACTTGAAATGTAGATGATAAGAAGAAAAAACTTCGAACATTTGTAGCAAGTTATACGAACATTAGATATCGCAGGTATCATTCCAATCAGTTGAGGTTAAGTCGAATAAAATAGATATATTAGCGCACATAAATTAAATATTTTAATTAAACATTATACCTATCAGACTAAATCCGGAGCAGTTTTCAAGCAGTGATTCGACATTCACACCATTCTGTTGAAGTAAATGATATTAGAACGCTTTAAAAGAACACGGACATAAAATGAGATAAGCGACTATCAATGTGGGATAAACAAGCGACAACTATTTTTGTTTTTGCTGATTTAGAACATACTCTAGACATTCCTCCCGCAAAGATATATTGCAACAGGGCCTGTGCGTGTATTAAATGTGGTTTTAACCATTATCGCATTATAAAGCTGTGAAGTATATATATATATATATATATATATAAAAACTTCAAGACGTTTAATATAAAAAACAATCCATCGAAAATAAGAAAAATAATATAAAAAGTAATGTGGAATCAAGCTTGGTTTATCGAGAACGAATAATTAAAATATTAACTTACGAACAAGCTTAACACTAGCTGCATTAGCAAGTAGTAAGTCAGTTTGTGAAAGTGTAATTAACCAATAGTATTGCAGCAATGTTGCGAACTTTCTTTGAAAACTATCTTTCTTGACACGATACAACTGCAAAGTCAACTGCTTCGCAACGGCACACCGACTATAACAGCCGGATCTGTTGAGTAAATAATTGAAATTTTTTTCTGAAATGCAAATTCTTAATAGTATCGCTGAAATTCGAATGTACATTGATGTCCTCTTAGTATCTGAAACACAGCGCAAGGCGGTCATATTAATAGAAGGCATAGAAAACTATGAATTATAGTTATCGATGGACGGCAAGATGAAAATTTTACAATCCTAGCATTAGAAAATTATCCATAAATTACACAAAAAAAAAAATAAACTGCGTTTTTTAGAATTTTATGCAACAGATAAATAATTATAGGCGACTTTAAAACGTAAACGTGTTTATTATGGATAGAAAATTACTGTAGAGGAAATAAATTCAAAATGGCACTCGATGAAACACATAACACCGTTCAATCATCAAAAACACTTACTTATTAGCTTACTGATCTCAATAAGGTGCGAAGATTTACTTGGGTATTTCGTTATAAACTGTCTACTCTTTAAGCGAGAACAATGCTTAATATTGGCGAGCGTATAATTAAGAAAAATTTCATACCAAAGCTGCACACTAGATATACCGATTAAGAATTATTAGAAAATACTATAAACTTAAAAATATCACTCGAAACAAGTGAGCACATAGAACAAAGTCACTAAAATTATTTTGACAAAAATTAGGGAAACCAAGCTGATAATTATTTGAAAAAAAAAAAACACAAAAGAAATTAACTGCAAAGAAAATTAATGAAACAACGGCAGATTCGCAGAAATATAATAGAATTGCGAATCCTAAAAATAATAAATCATTCAGAGATCGTTAATTTTTTTTTATTTACCGAATTCATTAATATTCTTCATAGAAGACAATGAGAAATCTAAAAACGACTCATCAAACTTTTTATCCTTATAAGGAAACAAAAGAAAAACTGAGCCTCGCAGTGATTTTAAGAAAGTAGAAATATGTGGAAATGTTGAAATATTTCAATCACATACGTGCAACAATTCTAACACATACTATCGCGATATTCTTCTTCTTCATTCGCCATCTCCATTTCGAAGGTTAAAAGTAATTGGAAAAGTTCTCATGATGAACATCGGAACCACTTCTTGAGGTTGTTAATCCACATTGTTTGAGGTTGATATATCTAAGCCTCTTTAACTTACGTCCTCTGTTGAAATACGATTAATATTTAAAACATTAAACGCAACAAAAACACCATGACTTAGTAAAAGTTCTGGAAATAAACTATTGGAAAGGTTTTACCTAACCTGTATCTTGAATGTTATTAAAACGTATTTTCCAATAACTGAAATCTATTTGCAGAACGGAACCAAGCTCATATCGTCATATTTCAACGCTTTCCAAATTATATGGAAAATTACTTATAAGAAAAATGCCACCGCTAATGGAGTACAATAAACTAATGCCGGGCCGTCAATTTGATTTTACGATACTATCGAGCAGGTCCATCGGATGGTCAATCTAATAGTAAAATCTATTGTCAAAAAAAAGATTGTAATCCAGTATTTCTAGATATAGGACGATAATTTGACAGGATTTTGGCATTCTTAATAAAAAAAATTGTGAATCCCCCCCTGATGAACTGTTCAAACTATTACAATCATACCAAGAGGAAAGATACTTCCGCGTTAAATGCGGTGAAGAAGGATCTGAGTCTGGTGTACCTCGGGGGAGAGTGAGGTCGGTATTCTATTCAATCTGTAACAGATGTCCTCACTAAATGATAAATAATGGCATTTACCGATGACGCAGCAATTCTGTACGCAGAGAGGAGAGTCGTCTTGTAAACACCAGTAAACCAAATATATAGGTTCCGAACGTGGAAAATAAGATTCAATGAAGACAAATTAGTTAAAACATTATTTGCCAAAAACTCTTTCATTAGAACCGATATAGCATTGTGTAATTCCTCAAAAAGATTATGTAAAATGTGTTGAAAAAAACTTGGTCAAAAACATGAAAAAATACATAATTAAAGAGCGCGATGAATTGAATGTTAAAATATTTCAATTATTAGGAAAAGGATCAGAAGTATCAGTTGAAAACAAGATGCTTTCATACAACAAAGTGCCGGAATTGGATTGGCTACATGGCTGCCAATTATGGGCTGCGCCAAAAGAATCAATATTACACCGAATCCGAAGCAAAATATTCCGTACTGTCATCGATGCTCCACATAACTAACTACATCGTGGAGAAATGTTAAATTGATAAAGGACGAAATAGCGAAATAATAATATCAGCAAGTAGAAAAACACGCCCATTAATAATATGCACTTTGCGTTATTAGACAACTTTCTTGAATACCGTCGACTAGACAGATTAAGGCTTCTAGTTTTAATTTAAATTAATCACATTAATATATGCAGTTTTGTTTTAGCATTCGTCATTGGAATTAATGTTACTCGTTGTGTACTACGATAAAGAATTATAAATTTGAGACCAAAATCATTAGCCGGGTATAATTTAACGAAATAATATATTTATATACGCATTGAATGGCTTCCTGATTTACAATTATGGGTAAAACTATCAAATACACTCGGACTTCGTATTGTACTTTTTCCGAAGTAACTCGTACAAATTAAATTATTAATGTTGAATACATCGGAGAGTAGTGATTTTATAAATTATAAACCAAACAAAATATAACACAATCACTAGTAAGTTTTTTATTAAAGCTTTTCGACGATTACGTCATTTTCGAGCGTACACAATAAACATTACATATGAATTACCTAAAATATTTATAAACGACAACTTAAAATATTCAACATTAATGGAACCTGAACCGGGTTTGGAGATATACATTAATTTTGGTGAAGAATTATTTTTCAAAATCTTATAAATAAAATTTATTGTAAATAAATCTAAAAATGAAATTACGTCTGGCTAGTGAAATATCAAATTTTAAGTTGTTTGTAATTATTTTTTGGTAATTCATATGTAATGTTTATTGCGTACGCTTGAGACGTAATTGTCGAAAAGCTTCGCGCAATAAAAAACCTACTAGTGATTAGACTGTGTTATATTTTGTTTCGTTTATAAATTATTAATGTTACAGCTGTATAATATAGTTTATGTTAAATTGTTTAGTTTAAATGAATTTCAAATAGTATATTATTTAAAACACTTTACTTCGTGCACTAACACTAATGCACATCAAATCTACGTTTGTGAGCCACCATCGATCTTCGGTTTGAAGAAAGTCGTATAGAAAACTTTTCCGAGTTAATGGGATTTTATTTACTTTTAATGTTATTTCCTTTCGCACGGATGCCGTATTGAATTTCTATTTGCATTCGTAATAACTCCTGAAAATATAAAATATTCTTTTATAATATATACATATAAACATCACGCACACACACACAAATATATCTCTATATAGAAAACAGTAAATTCTCGTACATTTGTGTTCTTTTATTGTGTTAGGAATGTGCATATAATAATAATTTTATCGACGCTTTGATGATTATGAGAAATTAATATTGTATATTGTATATTGTATGTCGTGTATATTTCTAGAAATTGGTTAAAGAGTCAAAATAAAAATCATGGGTACTAAACTAAACGTTATGCCAAAAAGAATAGAGGCATTCTAAATGATTATGCCGAAATTTAATGAGGATGTCGACTGCCACTTTTGTTACCACGAAATAAATAAAAAAAAAATATCGATTTGACATAATTCCGTAGATCAATAACTAGAACTGGGACGTTTGAGATCGGCAACAATGTAGCAGCCTCCTTTGCCCTGCCAATTCATTCCCTGGAATACGTGAGCTGGAATCCACAGGAACGAGACTAATTATTTCGGTTTGGCTAATAACAGACGACTTTAGTGTACAATTAGTTTGCGCTACTACCGATAATAATCGTCCACTTGATTGTATTTTGACTGTTTCGGAGAATACGATCTTTATTTATTTTGCACATATATGTATATGTGTGTGTGTGTGTACGTAAACACGGGTTGTTGCGATTATTTCTAGCGAAAATATTAAACGGATCGTTTTAATATAGACGGCGATCTTCGAATAAATTCGGCCATACTCGAGCATCCGAATGTGTTATTTCTAATAAAGAAATTTTACGCCTAAGCGACCTTCATCGAGCTGAAGATTTATAGAGAACCCTTGCAAATTAATATTATGCCACGGTCTTCAGCTCCAAATGAGCTTGGTACTCATTTATCGCCGATCGGACGGATAACTGGGTTGGCTAGAGAACTTTTTATCATCGGAAATTTTCATTCTCGAGATATTAGTTTTCTTACCAACGTAACGACTAATCCTACGAAATATTTATGACGCCGTTATATATGTTCTTTTGCCCCCGGAAATTAATAAATAGTACTCGATTTTTAGTCGCGTTAATTTTCCTAATTAATAACCAAACGAAAGATAATAAGTAGCGGAGAAAGTGGGGAGATACTTTCTCGACGATTAGTATAATACGCGCCGTTTCGGAGTTTCGTTTTATTAAAATGACGTCATAAACGAATGTTGGAACTTTCTAAACTTTTCTCATTAAGTCGGTCGTCAACTACCTCGAAGGTAAGACACGTAAATTATTTCCTAGAAATTAGCGTTGGCGGATCCGTTTGGTAAAACAGCTATTTCGTAATCGATGATAAATTATTATTATTATCATCGGAGAACAAATCGAAATTTACAGTATTCAATTTTTAAATAAATCATTTTCCCGTAATGGGACAATTTTCGGACTAGACGACTTCGATATTTCGATTAGAACTTATTATCGTTTATTATATAGGGAAGCTTTCGGCGCACCTGACGTAGAACTTTATACGAATAATTTCGACCGGTCCCGAAGGTGAGTTTATACCTGCGCTATTAAGTTTACCGTCTAGACTAGATTCTTCGAAAATGAATTATTCATTATATAACAGCATCTATAACCGACGGCTAGTAACGATAGATGGATGAAATTTATTTTTAACCCTTTCGACACACACACGCGCGCGCGCGCGAAAATTTAATAAAAAATTAATAATTTCATACAGGGTGTTTATTATTGCTTTTTAGAGGAAGATTCGTAAAAGGTTTTTACGCTAATATTATTAGAATTGAGACATTTCATGATCAACCAGAAAATATGACAAATTAATGTTTACACGTACCATATAATGGACATTGCGACTTATTAAGTAATTATCATCATATCGATTACATCTTTTTGGTAAAACATAGCGTACAACAATTTCGAACCGAATAAAATTTCCCTTTTCCCGGTCTACAGTACAGTTGTCGTTTCTCGAATCATGATGTTATCATTTCCATTTTTCTTCGGTTTACCCGCGAGAGTTTCCTTCAGTTTTGCCTTCGAATCACAAGCTTCCCTGATCTTGTGCAAATTTTCTCAATATATCATCTATCGGCGTTATCCTCTTGATTCGACTTATCCCGAGTATTTTCGTTATTTTCGCGGGCCGTGGAATTAGCCACAATTTCGTTTTGTTTCATTTCTTATCTATATTCTTATTTCTTCATTAAATACTCTTGCGAATTTTATTATTTTCGTTTTCTCAACGTACCTAATTCGCTTCGTTCCTTATTCGACTTGTTTAACCTAATCTGCATTTTACCGGTAGTAAACCGAAGCTTTGTCACCAACATAGCAGATTCATCTTTAAACCGGAATTATTTATGCATTTTTCTCTATAATCTGTACAAAATGTTGAAAAACCTCGATGAAAACTGGCATCCTTGTTTTACACCTTTCTTTATCTAGCACGTTTTAACGGAGGGTTTGATTTTTATTTTCAAATTTCCATACTGTTCCCAGTAAAGTTCCTTAATTATTTTCAAATATTTCTTTGCATTAATTCGGTACGCTGCACCCATTCCATATTTACAGATTGAAGCTATCGTAGTTAAATAAATTTCTCTTTTTAAAGCTAAGTTTAAGATTTCCTTCCTAGAAGATTCGCGAAATAATAGTTTTCCTTATTTGAGCCACATTTTAATCAATATACACATTCCGAGATATTTTTTACATAGTTTGTTCGCGGGTTTTGACACGGATACATATTGGACGACACGTTACTTGTCTGTTAAAGCGGCTCTTAATAAATCTAAATATGCCGGAGTGAATGTTATCTTCCGACTATCGTAATTAAACTTTTACGAACTGACCTCGCGGAAATTAGGAAATTCGTTAACGAAATTTTTAAATTTACATTCGATATGAAAGCGGCTAAAAATTAATCGCTCTACCGAAGCATAGCGAAGATTTTTTGCGTAACTAATAAAAGTTTTAAGTGGTAGTTTTTAAAAAATCTAAAAACCTAAATAAAAATAAAACATTTCGAGAACATAACACATTATTGCAAATTTTCGGCTTTCGTACTGGTCATTTTCTAAACTTCTGAAAATCTAACTATAATATTAATCGCGCTAAACGGACCTCTTATTTCATTCGTCATAATTGTTGAATATTTTCAACCCGGTACTCCGGAATAATATTTGAAATGGAACAACCGTGTTAAATTGTTTTAATATTTAGATTCAAAATAGTAACATTAGAACATTTCATTACTAGTCAGTGAAAACAACTCCAACGATTTGGACGAATTTTTGTACATACGTTAAATATATTAATTGAAAATGGCCTATATGGAAACTACGAATTTTAAAATTTCACAGCCTCGAGTACACTCGTCATAACGTTTCGGAAATTTCTGTCATATTTTTTTTTTTTTTTATACTTATGAAAATTTCAGCTGGATCGCTTTAACCGATTAGTATCTCAATTTATAAATTTGCTTTATACCGCGTATGCGTTAATGTAATTGACATTTTATATATAGGCCGCCGTTTAGATTTAAATTATCTTCCCGAAAATATTTTTTTATTCTTCGAAAAAATTATTTCACTGGAAAAAAATTCCAAAATTCACTTTAAAAAAAAAACGTCGATATTTGTAAAAGCTGACATTTTTATATAATTCGAGAAATTCATGAAACAAAATTCTATACGGTTAAAATAGTCGTTAACTTTTAATGCGTATCTCTAAATATATTTCCCCGGGAAAACACGATGTTACAGAAAAAAGCCCCGAGTATGCACTGTACTCGTGAATAGCTCACGCAATGCGAGCACGCGCACAATGTGACACAAACATAAGGCGATAAAGTAGGAGATGGAATTTCGAAGTAAATTATCGCTCGAACGCATATAGATGCGACATTTTTACGCGTTCGAAATAATTTTGAGTAACGATTCGGCCTTTTCTTTTTTTTAAATTATCGTTCCTTCGACTTGTTTTTTTCTTTATGTCTCTTTTTTCAACGGCTTCGAGTAAAGTTTAAGGGGCACGTACGAAGAGTAATTGTACTTTCTTCCAGTAACAGTAACCGGCAACAGTTTGTTTGGACGAGTATTAACGAACTTTAATGGAGATCTTTAATGGAGAAAGTTTTTCAATTAAAACGAAGTAATGAACCGGCATTACTGTCGCCTCGAGCTGAAAATACTTTTCCCGGCGTTCGGAAAATACGCTTTATTTACTTATTGTTACATTTTTCTACTATATGTTCTTTCGTTTTAAAGAAGCTTTCCTTCTACATGTATTACGTAATGCGGTTGGCTGATTGACATTTTAATGCGAGTAACCTTTCGCTACCTGTTGGGGAAAAGTTAGTATAGTAGGAGAGCTTAAAATAAAGCCGAAATTTTAGTAGCGCGTAGTAGTAGTTGTAATAAGACGAAAAACTGGAAAAGCTTCAAACGGAGACATGTTAAAAAAAACGGTTTGTCAAGTTTACACGAGAAAATTAATGCGGTAAACGTATTTTTGGCGGTTAAAAAACAAGTTTGATATATAGCATAATTAAAGCATAAAGTACACTATATATATATATATATATATTTCGAATTATAGACGGTCGACTGCTAATAAGCGAAACGTATAAACTTTCAAAATTCTTAAAACGGTTCATTCACCACAGTTTCGCTGTAATTATAAGTTTACCTTGGCTTTAAATTTTAGTCGCACACTTTGTAACGCTATATAAATAGCATTAGTAAGATCACGATTACATATATATTGTACGTACATATGTTTATATATATATATATATATATATATTATGTATGTATGTATATATAGTGTCTTATATTATTATACTCCAATGAAGAAATTCGTTACAATGACGTATCACGCGAAAAATTGCATTCATCTGTAATATGAAAAGCAAATTTCTAGGCTAGGCTTCGTGCTCCGTTGTGCGAGACGTTGAAAGCTGCTGAACGATTTTCTATTATTCCAAAAATCAAAACTAAAACTGAAAACTCTCTCCTCGCTACGATATGAAAGTTGGACAAGGTCTTCGTCAAGATTTCCGACTTGACTGTTCCAGCTTATTTTTCCTCTCTCTGTCACTCTTTCTCTGCAAAGCGTATACTTCGTGAAATGTAAATTCTCGATGAAGTTTGTAGACGGTCGAGTGTGTTTTTTGTGTATTCGTAACATCTGTTTCGATATTATAAAACTCGGAAATAAGAAAACCAATGCGCGATAATTAATGCGGACGAATTTTGAAAATTAGAAATGTCATATACCATTTAACACGAACATTAAATTTAAATAAATTAAATCAAAGATAAAATTAATAAAAAAGTATTTTTATAAGCCTATACTATAATTGGCTTTTAGATGTTGTGTGGCTTCATTAAATAAATATATATATATATATATATGTATATAAAGTCCATGGCGCTTATTACATATATATATATACACGGTAATTAATTTATACTATTCCGTACATTTTATAGTTTTTAATTTTGAAGACGCTTTAATGCTTAATTTTTTAAAGTAATACATCCAGTGTTCGCGTTGTTAACTTTTTCTATTTTAAGTAGAGGACACAGAGACCTAAATCGAGTAAATTGTTAAGACATTTCAGATGTGATTTTTCTAGGAAATAAAAAGGATAAATGACGACAAACACTCGAGTGCTAAATCTGACAAAACGCCTATTCGATATCTATCAAGACACGTGTTCAAGCTACTACCAATAACATACATTCGATGTATAAGTTATAATTCTGACAAAAGCCAAATGGACGCGGTGGTTCTGTATATAGTTGAAATTATTTTTTTTTTAGGATAATTTGCTCTTAGACAATAAGGGAATAAGTTGGTACGCTGCAACCACTTCAAGATTTTTACCAGACTTTTCTTTTCCGTTTCCCTTTCTTAATGTGCACCTGTACAAATAGACTATAAACACGTGAGTTCGGTTAAACGTATGTGTAATCACTTGCCCTTCACCATTTTCCGCTTATAATATTTCTTCGAAAGATCATTTCCATCTTTTTATCACACTTTCCTTGTTATAGCTTTGTTTTTTATTTTTTATTTTTTTTGGTCGCCTTAGATGATCATTCCCGTTATAAATATAGCACCTTTGTCCAATTTATTCGGTCTTCCTGCTCTCAATTTTTCCTCCAATTCCTCCCGATATTGTGGCATATTTTGTGATAAACTTTCACAGCATCAACGTCATTTGTCGTAAGGGTTGCTAGGAGGTTTTTTTTTAGGTTGTCAGTTCAATTCTAATTTAGCTCTTATTAATCTATAGTACAAGTACTTTTATTACATATTATATAGTCAATTTTGTTCATTATATATATATATATATAAGAATTGTTTCGTTTAAATATATAAATATACGCAACAATATTCGTGTACGTGTGTGTGTGTGTGTGTAGAAATATAGGTATATTTTCAATACATGTTTACATAAAATTATTTGTTTATATTATTATTTTTAAACAGTTACAAAAACTGTATACTGTGAGGCTTTAGTTAACTGAACCGTTAATTACGTAACGTGGTCGAAATCGGAGCACTTTTCGGAAATTTAGTCCACGAGGATTTCCATTTTTTAACATTCGCTTTTAAAAGTGTGTTTTTCTCGAACAATTTTTATTAAAGCAATTTTCCAGAAAGTAAACGAAATCGCGTAAAATTTTCGTCGGTGTCAATAAAAAACGAATGAAGTGAACCTGAGAAAGTAAAAACACCTTTACCATTTGTTCGCGTCTTAGTAAAAGAAAGTTGCAACGGGGGTTACTTTTTCACTCATACCAAACTTACGAATAACTATCTGCTATAGGTTGCAATCTCGGTGAGATGACCTTCCAATTTTACGACGGATAGAAACGTGTGCGCCATATAGTATAATTTATATCCTCCTTTCTCTACCATCCCGCAATAGATAAACAAAGTTTGCTGCGGTCGAAGAAAATCTATTGTCAAAGTGTATATTTATATTTACATTTTGTATATATATATATATCGTCTTTTTGGCTATTTGCTACCGGTAGATATAAGTACGATATTATATTTACTTGTTTTATAAATTGCTCGCAATATGATCTAAACCG
This sequence comes from Coronaproctus castanopsis, assembly GCA_032883995.1. Classification (NCBI taxonomy): domain Eukaryota; kingdom Metazoa; phylum Arthropoda; class Insecta; order Hemiptera; family Monophlebidae; genus Coronaproctus; species Coronaproctus castanopsis. The sequence continues at coordinate 206,579,651 of CM065052.1, forward strand.
TTTAATATAAAGCGTGAAGTAAGACAAGGAATTATCTCCGTTGTTATTTAAAATGTTTACGGTGAACTTGTTATGAGGAAAGTTCTGATTGACTGCGACGAAGATTTTCCTATTAGAGGAAAACGGATTTCCAATTTCAGATATGCTGATGACATAATAACAACTTCGAAAGCTAGTCTAACATCATTGCTGGTCAAATTGCAAACTGTTAGTAATACCTTCGTGCTTCATGAACATTCAAAAAACAAAAAATTACGATTATTAATAAGGAGGCAGAAGTTTATTCAGATATAAATGGATTCAAAGTAGTGAAAGATTTCATATATTTCGGTTGTTTAATATTCAGCGACCGCTATTGTATAAGTGAAATTAAAAGAAGAATTAATACGAGTCGTGCTACAGTTCAGAGGTTAACCTAACGTATGGAAATCGCATTTATCGATGACCCCACTAAAATTCGAACAATGAAGTCTTTAATTTTCTCTATTTTCACATATGCTTGCGAATCTCGGACTATCGATAGAAAAGAAGGAAATAAAATACAAGCTTTCGAGCTACGATGCTGGCGGAGGCTTTTAAGAATATAGTGGACCCCGAGAATAAGATAGTCTTACAGAGGATAGGAGAAAAATGTAGTTTATTGTCTGCAATACGCAGACGAATTTTGCGCTCTATTTCGGTCACATTACTAGACGAAACGTTCTGCAATTAGAAAAACTATTATCAGAAGCCAGACCACCCGGTAAAAGACAAAAAGAAAGACCGCATCGAAGATGGTCGAATCAATATTGGATTTAATGTGCCCCCCGCAAAAAAAAAAAAAAACATTAACAGCAGGTTGGCAATGGACAGTCGCCAGTGGAAAAAAACGATTATTCACGAGTTAATTGGATCATCATGATCACGACGTCCTATGAGATATAACGACAATTCACCATCATATCGTATTTTTGGTTATTTACTACCGGTAGATATAAGTACGATATGATCTTTAATTGTTTTATAAATTGCTCTAGTGACCACTCCAGATTTTTTTTTTTTTGAGGATAACTCAAGAAAATCAATTGAAAATTAGTTAAATCACTAATATTTATTTTCTTATAGAAAACACAAAGCTTTTCGGCATTTACGCCATTATCAAGTGAAACATTTTTAAAAAATCATAATTTTAAAATATAAATTAAATATAATTACTTAAAAATATGTTTAAATAATTATATTTAATTCATATTTTAAAATTATGATTTTTTAAAAATGTTTCACTTGATAATATTTTTAAGTAATTATATTTAATTTATATTTTAAAATTATGATTTTTTAAAAATGTTTCACTTGATAATGGCGTAAATGCCGAAAAGCTTTGTGTTTTCTATAAGAAAATAAATATTAGTGATTTAACTAATTTTCAATTGATTTTTTATAAAAAATCACTACATTCCACATTATATAAAAAATTAAGATAACTTAAGAGCCGCGTTTATAAAACACGTGTACGAGATCTGGAAGACCTGAAAACTCGGCTTTTTCATTAAAAATTCATCGACCTATGCTCGAAAATGTGTTCGAATATGTTGTAAAAAGACTGAATGAATATTGTTATAAATGACAGTTATTTGAACATTATTGTGTTCGACAAATGATTGTCAACTAATCTCTCGATATATAAATACATAGAACATATATGTACCAAAATATAAAAGACAATTTTTTTATTTTGTTTTTATTTTTATTTTTATTTTATTTTTTTTTGTGGCCCAGTTTTCACCCGTTGACCAATTTTAGCGGATTTTTTAAACGATAAACTTATATTAATAAAATTATATATAATCTACGCTCATCCACGGAGGTACACAATAAGCTCTTGAAATTGTATTGACAGCGTATTCCTTATCGACAAAAGTTCAGACATAAAGCTGTCTCTATTTTTTTTGTGTATTTGGAACAGGACCAGATCTGATGCTCGATATATATCTCACAAACTCCCATTCTGATGATCCCCAATTTGGTAAGATGAATAGGTGAATAATTATGACCACCACCTTAGTCTAACAGAGACAAAATCTTTATATAGGATATCGCCATGTTTAAACCAGGGTTCTTTTGGAATTATCTTTTGAGTAAAAGTACTCATTTAGATATACAATTTAATAAAAATCAACAAAATGTAAAATAGTCTGATAGTGTGAATAGATAACAAAATCTACCTAAGAAATATAAAATGTAAAAAAAAAACAATACAAAGTTTATATACGTAAACACAAAAAACCGGAGACAAAGGTAAATAAGAACATTTCATCTAATATAAAAATTGGATTTCATTTCTCCAAAATTACTACATTCCACACTTTTCAAAAGTAAATTTAAAACTTTATTAAATCACTTATATCGAGTGACATTATTCAGAACGAACATTTTAAACATCCATAATTTCGCTAAATAAATTATTACATTTTTAATACATAAGTAAAATATAATATTTCGGTATCCTTATTACAAAGTAATCACTGTTTTGTTTCATTTGCACAAGTACGTGTTTAGTTTGCAAAAGAATTTTTTTATCAAAAAACCGGTATTAAAAATAAATAAATTTAAAAAGGTAAACAATATATATTATATATTACAACCAGATAGAACGAGGTAAAGGCACAAATTTACCATCTGGGACCGTAACATTACAAAGTAGGAATATGATATGAAAAGTAAAATATCTTCTTCCATAAAGTAAATAATGGAAGAAATCGTTTAAACTCACACACATGCGAGTATACAAAAATATATATGCATGTTCATATATATATATATATACGTATATTAGGTAAGTATATATAAATATAAATAATACAGACTTCATAGGGGTTCACAGTAAATCATAAGTACGATGAAAAAATAGTTTGATGAAGGCTCTCGAAATTTTGCTTCTTCGATGTTATATAAAATCCTGTGGGAATGAAATGGGTTGAAACCAATTTTAACCAACAAACAAATCTTCATCTTTTTATCGTTATGTTATAGTATACCGCGTTTTATATATATATATATATATATATATATATATATATATATATGTGTATGTATTTGCATGTGTGCACGTGTTCGTACATATTTGTACCCATTCAACCATATATGTCCTACATTTTTTTTCTTTTTATAGATTTTTCCTATAAACCATATTTTATATCTTCCATTTGGCAGCGGTTATCTTTAATTTTCTATCGAATATTCTACACAATCATTTAACTGATATTTTCTCCTCATTTACAGCAAACGACGATATATATCTTTAGATATTAGTACGTGTTTGTGTGTGAGTGTGTAATCGTGATAGCACGATTTCCGAAAAATATATATATATATATATTATATGTTTTTGTTAATTTATTACTTATTATTTCCATTATTGGATTACATTAGTTTATTGTTATTGTTTATTGACACATCAAATCTCCTAAGTGAATCTTTCAGTATCACGAAGAGTTATTGCGCATTTTGAAGGTCCTTTGATAAGAAACGTGTATTATGTAGTTTATAAGAGAAAAAAGGAAAACAAATTCGGAACACGTGGTGTATATTTCCATTTATTGTGCAATGTAGTTTACACTATTTTAAAATAAATCACCTTTACTAGTATGCATGTATACAATTGTATGTTCAGAACAATACAATAATATGCATGTATACAATTGTACGTTCAGAACAATACAATAATATGCATGTATACAACTGTATGTTCAGAACAATACAATAATATGCATGTATACAATTATATGTTCAGAACAATACGACTGTGTGTTTATATCCCTTAAGTAACACTGTATACTTTATTATTATATTATATCATATGTCTTCGGGTAGCAACCGCTATATATATATATATATATATATATATATATATATATATATATATATATATATATATATATATATATATATATATATGCTCCGACGTGAGTTTTGCAGCTGTGAGCTGGTTCCTAGATTTCAGTCTTTTAGGATCGTCTATGTTTTCGTGTATAGGTAAGCTTTCATTATTTCCGTTCTACATTCTTTGATTTTTCTGCGAATATGAATAGGCATGATGTTGACTAGTACTAATAACCACTCCACACCGGAGTCGATTTGGTTGTGCCACTACACGTAGCGCGGCGTCTAGCTCGGTTTTGATTTACCTCGTGTGGTTATTATTTAGCCACACTGGAGTTGCGTACTCATTATAATGAAAGTTATCGAAATGGTGCACAGTAACATGCCCAAGTTCTATTTCTTGTATTTAAGAATGTATTATCTTTAGGTCTGTTTCTTATTATTGAAATTTTAATGTTGTAATTATATTGCCAACATTATTATTGTATGTTTTAATAAATAAATATTTAATATTCTAGCATTCTGTTTTATTATTTTAAATAAATTGATTTGATTCATTATTACCATCATCATCATTATCATTATTATAATTATTACTATTATTACCATTATTAATATTTTCATTGTTTTTACTTTATTATTATCAATGTATACGAATACGCGAATTGTTGATTATATAGGTGTGTATTTAAGCGTGTACTTTTGTTTAATACATGCATCTGTGTGTAGGCACTTTTCAAGCCGTGCCTATATGCGTATGTTTAGTTTTAATCGCCCTATACGTTTGTTTTCGTTTATGCATTTCTTAATGTTTAAATTGAAATTTGCATTTTTACGCGAATCGTGTATTTGCAAATAAATAAATTACGAATATACACATACGATACATATATTATATATATCTTCTTCTTTGTCCAGTTGACTGTTCTCAGTCGTTGGTAGCAACTATGGCGACAATTTCTCGATATAATTTTCGGTCTCTGGCCTTGTAAAACAATTCTTCTACCTTCATCGACGACCATTATCCAGTCAAGCAATCGTTCTTCTGCCTGATTTTCTTTTTCCTGCTACTTGTCCCATGATTATGGTCTGCGGCAGTACATATTTCGGACCTCTTAATATGTGTCTACGCTATTTTTCTTTGTTCGATCGTGTTCAACAATTTTTTATCCTTTTTCAATATGTCTAATACTTCGTTATTCTTCTTCTTTTTTGTCCACGATATGATACGACGGTAACACCACATTTCGAAGGCTTCTATAGTTTTGATTATTTCCATGTTTCGTAGCCATGCAGCAACACTGACCATACGTAGAATTTTTAAACTCTGAGTCTTACTCCGAGAGATATTCCATGCGATGTTAATGTTTTTTTCATTTTCATAAATGCTACTCTTGCCTGTCCTGTCCTGCATTTAATTTCTTCATTTGATTCACCGGCTTTGTTTAGCCACGCACCGATGTATCTGTACTTGTTCACTACTTCTAATTCCCCATTACTTAGTATTATCTTTGGTTTACTTTGATCTACCGTCACCGTTACTTCGATTTTCTTAGTATTAATTGTAATACCATATTTATCACATATTCTTTCTAATAATTTCAATAATATTCCCAGATCTTTGGCATTTTCTGCTAATATCACCGTGTCATCTGCGCACCTTATATTATTAATGATTTCACCTCCAATTTTTGACACCTTCAGATCTGTTTGTTAACGCTTCTCTGAATATGGTATCCGCGTATACATTAAACAATGTCGGCGCCAAAATACAGCCCTGTCTCACACCGCGCTCAATTTTGATTTTATCCGTCGTTTCGCCATTATTTAGTATTACCGTTGTCATCTGTTGCAAATATAAGTTCTTTATTAATCTTCTATCAACAGTATCCAATCCAATTTCTTGTAATATATTAATTAATTCGACATGCCGTACTTTGTCGAAGGATTTTTCAAAGTCTATAAAACACATAAATATTGGTCGTTGAAATTCTTGTTAACTTTCGAATTAATATATTCATGCAGAATAATGCATCTCTGGTTCCCAGTCCACATCGAAAACCAAGTTGCTCTTTACTTATATTTTCTTCACATTTTGCTGTATTCTAGCTTTATTACTCGTAGTAGTATTTTCAATGTATGGCTAATTAGACGTATAGGTCTATAATCGTTACACGACGATGGTCTACTCGTATTCGGAATCATAACTAAATTTGACACTAGCCATTCTTTTGGAATATCTCCTGTCTTATATATCGTATTAAATAATTGAGTTAATGCCTTCTATCAGCAAACAGTTTATATATCTCCGCTACAACATTATCTGGCCCTGGTGCTTTACGTATTTTTACACATTTTATGCTACTTCATCTTCTAATATATATAAATATATAAAACATTTTCAACATTCTGTTCATTGTATTCCGCACATAAACCATCTCTGTTGTGCCAAAATACTAATCGGATGTGATCATGCCATGCTTTTTTAATATCGTCACTTTTTATTAATGGTTGTCTTTCATTGTTTTTTAACATCATTGGTTTTCTTTGCCTATATACACCAGCAACTTCTTTTAATAGTTTACGTAATTTAAAATCATCATGATTTTCTTGTAGTTTTTCAATTTCAACACATTTTTCTTTAAGTAATTTCTCTGTTGCTTCTTGAATTTTCTTCTTCACTATTTTTTGTACTGCTAAATATTCTACCCTATCTATATTTTTCAATGATCTTCCGTTTTCTAATAGTTTTGCAATTTCCGCTGTGAACTATTCCTTCTTATATACTTTGTTTAATTGCTTCCTTTGTTTGAGTTTGCACAACATTTTTAATCATTTTCCATATATCGTCAGCTGTTCTTTCTTTTACAATTTCTACTTTTCTCCTGCTGAATTCATTGGATATAGCTGTTTTTACTTGTTTTCTAGTTGTATCGTTACTTAACATTTTTTGAACATCTTCTGTTGGGTACTTCTTTTATCGACCAGTGCTTTAATCTTTTTCAATTTAACGCTCATTCTGGCGCATAGGAGGTTATGATCAGAATTAACATCCGCTTCTAGGTACGTCTTCGCCGATTTTACTGCATTTCTGTATCCTTGATTAATTAAAATATAATCAATTTGATTTCGAACTACATTGCTCTTGGCGATTTCCATGTGTAGAGCCTTCTTTTTGGCAGTTTGAAATATGTATTTATAATTATAAACCCATTTTCTTCACAAAATTGAATCAATCGTTCACCTTGTTCATTTCTGTTTCCTAATCCATAGTTTCCAGTAACTGAAGAAAACATCTGACCTACTTTAGAAACTGTAGTTTCGTTTTTTCGGGTTGCTTTTAATGCTTGCTCCAGGTCTCCATAGAATTTCTCTAGTTCTTCTTCTGTACTATCTTCCGTTGGCGCGTACACTTGAATCACGTTGAGAGGGGCTGGAAAACTATTCAGTTGTAGTAAGATGACGCTATCTGTTATTGCTGCACAATGCATTATCGATTTTGCAATATCGTTTTTAACTATTATCGCTACTCCACTGCGATGCTTGGCGCTGTCTACTCCAGAATACTATACTTTATAACCGTCGCTTTCAAAATTACCAGAGTCCATCCATCTGGTGTCCGATACACCCAAAATTCCAATATTTAACCTATCCATTTCTGTTGTCACGTTCTTCAATTTACCTACTTCTAGTAGAGTCCTTACATTCCATGTTCCTAGTATTAGCTCCATCCTAGTGAGTTTTAAACGAGAGCTTAGGAGGTTTTGCATGTTGACGACCTGAGGGGACCCTTTTATCCACCTGCCGGGTCTGACGTATATGAGACCACCTAAACCAGTAATATTTATATCTTTCTTTATATTCATGTCATAATTGATTACTAGGAAGTTTAATGCGGTAGTTTTCCGTTGCCTTCCGCATCGCAGTATCACAGCCGAGATGAAATTAATATGTAATTTCGCCTTCGCCAGCCTTGAAGAAGTAATAGTGCTGCTGCTGATCAGTACTATGATTTTCTGTTAGGGTTTACTCCCTTAACCTTTGGGTAAAAACCTGAACCGCAAGGCAGTGGTTTGTTACTGAGGAGATAACAGGTTATAAGGTTTGGGAGAGACAGTCATAAGATTTATGCAGACTTTTATCACCAGTTCCTCAAGCTGACCATCTGCATCCTCGTGCCTCTTACCCTGTCACTACTGGAATCACCTGCCTGAGACTTTCCATCAGTAGCCGCTCTTGGTCCGCGACTGCTTATTTGATTAATGTCTTATTCGCAGCTAGCCTACATATCTGTAAGCTATTCAACTATCCGCTACCTGTGGATGCACCCCATACCGGTTAGAGCTCCGGTCCCCGAAAGGTACAAAAAGAAAGAAAAACGATCTTAGTTTGCGACGTAGTATATAATTATATAAGCAAATCTGTCGCCGGGAAATACTTGACTGAACCACGGTAAAGCGCTAATCGTAAAACCTTGTATGCAGAACTAAATAAGTGTGCCCGTATTACCTATATTAATTTGTAAATAAATATATAAACTTTACGAAAATAAATAAATAAAACATTAAATATCCGTTTTAAGCTGATAATTAGATAGTAACTGCCTCGCGATTCGATAATAATAAAATTGGTTGTTCTTCTACTCCTCGCGATACAGTTGAACGTTCCAGTCGTGATCCGTTAAACGACGTTCGAATCATAATCGTGAAAATCCGAAATATCGCCGGAAACGGCCAACCTCAATCGGAACAATAAAAAAATAAAAATTTTCCAATCGTTAAAAAAAATCGAATTTTCTGCGACTAATTTATTTAATTCGACGCGGATGTCTGGTTATTTTTGCCTGAACTTCCTCGATGACTAATGACCGGTGTCGGATATTTATTTCGTAAAAATAATCTGGATAGTCTCTCGTTTCTGCATCAAAAACTATGAGAAACGGATGCTCTCGTAAGCCGCGAGATTAAGGTGAAAATAATAAATTTTCAACCATACGAGAACTCGGCGTTCGACAGATACGTTTGATTTACGATAAAACGAAACGTATCGAATGCCAAAAGGAAACAGATAAATCTAGTATCGCGTGTTAGTACAAATAATTTAAACGCAACACGTACGTTGTAATCGTTGTTTCGAATCAAGATGGATATATGTCGCGTATTAAAAGAATGGACATTAATATCAAAATAAATCAGCGTTACATAATATCGCTTGTAAAATACGCCATCAGAGACCTGAACGATGAATGCTGAAAACATCAAACGGCTAAACGCATTCGAAATGCGAACATTACATAAATATGGAAATACTAAGGAAAAGTGCGATCGCATTATAATAAATTGCGAATTAATATAAATCCGACGAAAACTGAGACCATCTTTTTCACCGGTACAAGACGAACGTTGCCAGATAGCCCCCTGTTCAAAATGCTCAAATAGACTGGAATGACAAGGTACGCTATATCTAGGTGTTACTTTAGACAACAGATTGACGTTAAACACATAAATAATACTAGTCTTAAGGCAAACTAAGTCGTAGATGTTTCGCACGCTTGTTAATCGTATTACCTTAATATTAACAGCAACATGATAATCTACAAGTCATTAATGCGGCCGATAATAACCTCTGCCCGTCTAGCATGGAGCTTAGTATCTAGAGCTACGTTTAATAAATTGTAAATCATTCTAAATAGATGTTAAAGATGTTTTTTAAATGTGCCTCCGTTACACCAAAGTCGATGAAATGCACGTTTACTTAAAATTACCACCTTATATTAGGAATTTCATTTTAAAAATATTAAATTTTTGTATCACGATTCCAGGCAACTCAAATTTACGTATACTAAGTACAGACATAGACGCATTAAGCATAATTTATTATAAACTTCCTTTACCCTTATTTTTATTTTGTAAATTTATAACTTCCCCTCCTCCCCGCCTTTTTTTTTTAATTGTAGGTTATTATATCAATTTTTTCCCTGCGGTTGTATATATATATATATATATATATATATATATATATATATATATATATATATATATATATATATATATATATATATATATTAGATAGATATAGATATATTTTTTGCAATTAACTTTTCCGTTATAATAAGATAATTTTTTTTATTGTGGTAAGGATGTATCCGGTACACAATTAACTACTTGTTAGCAACATAAGTTGTGTATAACTTTTTCTAATAATACATTTTTTCATTGTTTATTTTAACTAGGTAAAGAAATAGTATGATAGAATAAAGAAATGACATAATAACATCAAGGAAAACATAAAATTATTAGAGCTTTATTCCACATGCTGACCATTCAATCCAAGGAGTGCCAAGCCTAGACAACTAACTAACCTGGATCGACGCGACAACTCGTTTTGTTAAGAAACGTCATAAAAAAAGAATAAAGGAAAAAATGCTGTGTATGTTAGACAGAAACTAGCTGAGGTCTCGTCGTAAGTCTTTTAGTGTAACAGTTTCTCATCTGCATCTTGTGCTTTATTGCCTTGTCATGAACGGAATCGTCTGCTCGAGACTTTCTACCCGTGGCCGTTTTCGGTTTACGACTGCTTATTGGTTATTCGCCTACTCATCACCTCAGTATCAATCCAATTCCTCGGTATTACACAGAGCTAGGAAGTAGTACTCACGGAATATATATTTGTATAGCGAATTACATATAATATGCGTATAATGTATACAGAGGTTACGTACATAACCGATTATATATTTAATTTTTATTTTGTTGTTGAAAGATGAGCCAAATAAATTAAAGTTTCTTGGTTATGTATAATTTTTGAAGTTTTATGCACTGAAAATATGATATATATATATATATATATATATATATATATATATATATATATATATATATATATATAATGTATGTATGTTTATGTGTCGAAAAATCGATTTTTTGAAGGTTATTATCGAATTAAAAAGATCAAATAAGGCGTATTTTAATATAAATATTAAACAACCATATAATTAACCTTTTATTTTCATATTTTTTACGCAGATTCACGATGTTTGGAAAAATGACTATGGCTTTATTTTGCTTACTATTGGTGACATCACAAATGGTTTTTGTAAACGGAGCTCCCTATCGCGACTACGATAGTAAGTATCCAATTTAAGTTTCGAACATGTTTAAAATATTAACGTACCCACCTATTTTAGAAATAGTAGAACCCGCAAAAATAGTTGACCGCAAAAATAGTTGACCGCAAAAATAGTTGACCGCAAAAATTCGTTACTCTAATATTTCATCGTGATTTTTGTTAGACCAACTTATGAAATAGACAACTAGTGCATAAAAAAAAATCTATATGCCCTAATTATCAGTCAGAATTATAGATATATTCATACATGCAATTCTACTGGAATTTACCCACGGCTTCGCCTGTGTAATTATTTTTTTAATACAATATCGCTGTCTCTTTCTTTTAACAGGTTTATATATTATTATAGTATATATATATATATATATACAATTTTTCCGCCACGTCCCTGACGCAACAAAACGTGGTTCGTTATTGCTTGTGTTGGTAAATGTGTTAAATTTTAAACTATTTGGCAGAGATATCGTTTTATTTCATATATGTGAGGAGACTCGAGACTCTATAAGTTTAGAATATCTCATTTGAAAACTATAGGCACTTCCATATTTTCGCAAATCCGGAACACCGTTACCAATATTTTACATAATCCTGATAAATGTAAAATATTATGTCTTTGGCCACATTATGATTACTCTTTGTACGCTACGTACCCTGTACAACAAAATATGTATAGATAAGTAGACGCCTGAGACGACACTTAATGATGACGTGTTTGAGTTGTTCGCATAAATGATTCGACGAACGATTTGAATCCTTTTTCCGTCATACCAAATTTCACTAATAATAACTTTTTATTCGCTAAAGGCAATGCCTTGTCGTTGCAGCCATTGTGTCCTGTTGATAGCCAGTGTCCGAAGTTCTTGATATTTACTTATATTCAAGCGATCGTATACACTCTTTATTATAGATGTTGTTGGTCTTTCTCTTGGCCTTTTGCCTGTAACTTTACCCTCTATTATACATTTTATCAATGCCTTATTACATGACCCAGCATTTTTATTTTCCGCTTTCCTATATGATTTATTAAACTTCTTTTTCACGTATTCCTTCTAGGATTTCATCGTTTTCAGTTCTGTCCAAGACGTTTTAGTTATTCTACGCCAAATCCGCATCTCCGTTGAATTCAGTTTATTTATTTCTCGCAATGTTAAGCACCAATTTTCACAACCGTAACAAAGCACATTCCAAACGTATGTTTTTGCAAAATTTTTTACAGACGTCTATACTAATGTTCTTACTTGTTAATTTTGTTTTTGTGTTATTAAATGTACATTTAACTTGTCCTATTCGTCTTTTAACGTCTGCTATACTTATATTATCTTCTGTTATCACACTTCCTAGGTAACGCGTTTCTGTGACTTTTTCAATTGAGTATTATCTATTTTTATGTTCATCTTTTTATTTAGTGTGTCTTTACCGATCTACATTACCTTTATTTTATTTTTATTAATATTTATTTTCCATTTCTTTAATTCTTCTGATAAAATTGGAAGAATTTTATTCATACTCTAATTCTGCTAATAGAGTAATAGCATCGGCGAAACGTATGCAGTGGGTTTACATCCATTTACTTTTACTACTTTTGATTTATTTTTCATCCTTTTGATTGGTTCTTCTATGCATACCAAGCTGGACAGCAAACACAAACATGTTCAGAGGAAACCAAGCTGAACAGCAAACACAATATCCAGTTTCCGGGTTACAATATATTTAGAGCTGATGTTAGTCGTAGAGAGGGTGGTGTTCTCTTCTCATAAAAAAACACTTCCAAGTAGAACTACTTCCATTACCTCACTTAAGCTGTGTCCAAGCTATTGGTGTCAATATCATTACCAACAGCAACTATTATGTTACTAGTGACACTCGTGCTACTAGTAATCATAATAATCATCATAGTCGTAATTCCATTTCTATATTTTCTATATATAAACCGCCCATACGTATGCGTAACTTTGCCAATGACATTAGGCAGTTAACGAGGGTCAATCACAAGGTAATTTTAGTTGGAGACTTCAATGCCAAAAGCAGACGTTGGAATTGCTTTAATGATAATTCTGCTGGCACCATATTTAACCAATTATCATTAAATGACCTTCTTCGTATAGTGGCTCCCTCTGAGCCCACATATTTTCCCAATCGTGCAGGATGCAGAAACAGCATCTATGCCTTCTGTTCCTTGTACTCCATTCTTAATCACAAGTCCTTTCTCAACATTAACAACAAGATAATCCTCTACAAAGTACTAATCCGCCCAATACTTTGCTACGCTTGTCCTATTCCTGGAGCTCTATATCAAAAACCTCCTTTAACAAGTTACAAGTCATTCAAAATAGATGCCTCAGATGTATTCTCAATGCACCTCGCTATGCTAGAATCGACAGTATGCACGAATGACCTGCCCTATATTAGAGATTTTGTTCTAAAGCTATCGACTGACTTTTTTATTAAATGCTCATACCAAAACAATGTACTCGTCTCCTCGTTTGCAAATTACGATTCTAAGCAACTTCGTTTCATGTATTCCAAATATAAACACAGGCGACTTAAACATAACATTCTTCTTCTATGTGCCATACTCAAGAGAGCGTAGGCGGTCACCAACGTGCCAACTAGATCTTACGTTGTCTTGCATCTGCCATTAATTGTTGTATTGAAGATGCGCCGGTCCAGTTTTTGATATTTTTCAGCCAATCTGTCCTCCTTCTTCCCGGACTTCTTATTCCTTGTATCTGTCCTTGTATAATAATCTGTAAAATTTCATACTTTGCACCTCTAATGATATGGCCAAAGTATGACACATTTCTCTTTATAATAATATTCTGTAATTGTCGATCTGTATTCGCCTTCTTTAAGACATCTTTATTGGATATTTTTGCTGTCCGAGGTATCCTCAGCATCCTTCTATGTATCCACATTTCCACAGCTTCGTTAAAATGTTTTTTATTTAGAGGCATAGCCTCAATACCATATAACAAAATTGGCTGGATATAACATCGAACTATATCTTGTCTTATCTTCAGACTAAGCGATCTATCACATAATAATTGTTTCATATTATTGAAGGCTACTCGTGCGTAACTGCACCGTGCTTTAACCTCAGCATCCACATCGAGACTACTAGTGACATAGCAACCCAGATATTTAAATCTATTCACTTTTTCAATAATTTCATTATTAACGGTTATTACAGCGCTATTAATTAAACATAACATTATGTAGTAATTAATTTTAATTTTTTAATTATAATTTAACCCCTTTACTTAGTAAGCACCTTCAACACCCGTGTCATCCACTTTTTATATGTGTATGTATATATATATATATATATATGTGTATATTAATTGTGAAGCAATTCTTAGCCCGACCCCTATTAGAAATTTTGTCCCAATTTTCTGTAACGAAATCTGTAACGAAATTTTGTTACGGTAATAATAAGAGTGTTGACCTCATCTAACCAGCTTATAAATTGAGAAAATTGCACACATTTTTCAGTCATGTCGGTTTGTCCGGGTCCAGATTGTCCTTCTAAAATACTTGGTATAATAATAATAATAATCGTAATAGTAATAATGATGATGATAATAATAATAATGCGGTGTCGAATTCTGGCCGAACTCGTTGTTTAGTGTCCGTTGCAACATTGTATATGTGCTTCCTTTCTTCCTTGTTACAAAGAGTGGGGTATACACAACATACATATTCGTGACTGAGTATGTATATATATATATATATATATATATATGTATGTGTGTGTGTGCGTTCTGAATGTAAGTGTAGGTGCATTTATAAACGTAAGCCAAAAAAAAAATAACAGATTCTATCACCCGGCATTATTTCGTCTTAATCTGTTCGGTTAGTATAAATAATAACGTTGTTGCGAAATGCGTCCGACCGATTGTTATCAAAAGTTAAACGTTTATTTAAATCGTTACTTATTTTTGGGGTTTTTTAAAAGCGTTTCATTTTCGAAAGGATCATGTACAATAAAATAAAAAAATCATTCGTGTTTAAATTTGTTTATTTTTTTACAACAGAATTACATTCATGAACATGTGGGTGGCTAAGAATTGCTTCACAAATTAGTCTTCTACTATACGAAGCTTGCTTCGTATAGAAAAGGTAAACCCAGGGGGGTCAAGGGGGGCAGGGCCCCCCTTGCGAGGCGCGAAGCGCCGAGTTTTTATATATATGTATATATATGTGCGTATATACATAGTATTTATTCAAGAACTTACAACCTAAACAATATATTTTTGTAGCTTAGACTTAAGTTTCTTTACTATCATGTATTACTTTTAATTATAAAACTTGTTTATTTTGTAGCCGCAGGTTTTTATTTGCTTTTTTTCTGCAGCATTTAACGTTTTGTTCTGCTTTATTATTGATATTCTTACTGTGTTATTGTGGTAAGGTGTTCCCGGTACACGATGTTTGTAACCCATGTTATATTTTCTTTTATGTTTATTACTTATGCAAATATACTTTGTTGTTGTTGACTCTAGTAAACACAAACTTGTTCAGAGGTCACACGAGCAGCACCTCCATATTAGAAAGAGATACACAATGGTCACCATGGCTTTCAAGATTTAATATCGACATTATAAAGTATCGACTATTTCTCACTCCGCTAACACAATATATTAATAAAGCGCATGCAAGAAAAAAAAACGTCGTAAATTTGAACCCATTTACTTATATAAATCCAACCGCGTTGTCACAGAACCCAATTTATTCCATCGGTCTACTTTCGATTAGAAAAAGCAACATGTTCATTGTCGATAAAAGTTTCTAAAAACTTTGCAAATCAACACTTTTCTGATTTTTTTTTAATCTTCCGTGCCGTGTACTGCTACAAAGGCTAAAAGCACGAAATCTATTATTCCGTTATTACAGGTGTGGAGATAATTTAGTACGAACCGAGGAAAGTTATGAGTGTTTTCATTTTTAGGTAAAAGAAATGTATTACGAAACTGTAATGAAGAGCGAATAGAGTTATAAAGGGAACAGTTATGAGCTATAGTGATTTGAACATTACAGGTTAAACAAGTAGGATGATCGATTTTGGATAATAAGAATGAGTCAAACGAATGTGACCTATGCAGATATGAAACAGCAACACTTCATCCTGTCTTGTGTATACCACTGTGTTGAGGTAAACCAAAAAATCTGACTGTTGCTCGTTCCTTAAATTTATTAAACATGCAGCGACACGTGTGGAACATATTTCTGGAAGTAATTCTGCAGGAGATATGAAGGCTGCTTCTTTCGCAACTCGATCTGCTGCTTAATTTCTTCCATATCCCCTATGTCCACGAATCCTAAGTACATGGGTCTGCAGACTTTGCTTGCTGATTGTAGAATTAACTTTCACAGCCAATGGGTGCATGCATCTGGAATTTGCTTTCAGCTGTTTGATCGAATACAGCGAATTTGTGACAATGACAATTTCTTTGCTCATTTTTAAAAGATGCAATTAATATCATAGTTCACACGATAGGACACTATAGTACGACGCGGAAGTGGGTAATGGGCTCTGTCATCATTATGCACGACAGCACAGCCACAGCGATCTTCATTTTTTGATTCATCTGTATAGTGTATTAAAAAGGTGCTGTATTGAGAAATGAATTTATTAATTTTCCGCTGAGATATGTTTTGGTTCTCGTAGCAGTATACTGCAAAATCAGTATTAGGAATGACAAGGTTAGGTAACACGAGTAGATCGATGTGTATAATTGTTGGGAGATCAGAAAGCTGTAGCAAGTAGCGCTGTTTTTACTTTGTGCGAAAGATTTGTATTCATATACGGTAAAAATCTTTATTGATGTCAGCTATTTGTAATGATAAAGTTGGTTAAAACTAAGTAAGTGTTTAAAATGACATAGTGTCGAATTTTTATATTTTAATTGCGTTATTTAATTACATCTAAATAATAATTTTAATTCTAATGTAAATTGAACTTGCAACTAGCTACGTCTATATATATATGTATCTTAAAGTTTTATTGTAAAAGTTGGTTATAAAAATTGAAGTTGAGATGATATCATAACAAAAAGTACTTCTTTATAAAAGATGGCGCTATTAAATGAGTGTTCTGCATTAAAAAAAATAATAAAATAAAATAATGGTAAGTAAAATAAAATAAAGAAATAAAACCGAAGGGAGAATAATAAAAATAAAATTTACACTTGCGTGCGATATAATAAAATTTTTCAAACAAACGCGCTGCCTGGCATAATTAAATTATAAAACGTGAGAATTGTAATACATTCGTTATAAACATTCTGGGAAAAACTTAAAAATAAAATAAAAAAACTATTTTATCTTTCTACAGACGTACGCGTTTATTTCACTTTTCTTAGGCTTTACATCCTTATTTTTTTCAACTTTTGTCGTTAAATACACGGTCACTGGGTAATTTTTTAAGTAGTCCACACACTGAAATTTAATTTATCTCCGGGAAATAAACGCACGATGTAAACTTTTCAGGATCTGCTAGTCGCGTTAACAATAAGCGCAGTTTCGGTTCAAAATAATACGAAGAAAACAGTTTCAAATAATGCGAATCAAAGATTTCATCCGAAACGATTTAATAATTATATATATATATATATATATATATATATATATATATATATATATATATATATATATGTAAAGAAGTGTATAACTTGGATAGCACGATATCGAAGTATAAATGTATCTTTACGTAAATTAATTTTTTGTCATCTATAGCAAAACGTAGTCATATTTTTCGATCTCATCACGACTTTCCGTGTAAGTTATAAGTTATAGAAGGTGATTCGTGCTTCGAGGCTGTTTACAGTTATCTCTATTAGTGTCATCCGCGTAATCCCACTTCCAGCGGTTATCGCTGTATCTACCGAAACTTATATTAGAATGAAAGGTGGTCTTGGAAACAAAATAAAGTTCAGCTGGCTAAAACAATTCCGGTCATAAAAATGGAGGTCACTGATATTTTTAATTTAAAAAATTTAGTTTTTAGCAAATATAATATCGGACTGCAAGAATATCGGAAAAGTTCGATACGACCCGAAAATTTGTTTACATTCTAATTCGTATTAGGTCACGGTAAAACATGTTGACTAATCCATCTCCACTGAGTACGAGTACGTGCCAGAAAATAAATAAATAAATAAATTAATAACAAACCGAGCCAAAATGCGAATAATTTCTTATAGCATTCTAGATGACGAGATAGAACAATGTGGCAAGTAACCAACATAACAGATTTCTGGAATTTTTACAAAGTTCGAGTTCTTTAACTCTGTTATTAATCTTGTCATTAATCCCGCTGCCGATATCACTCGTATGTATACTTTTCTGATTCCCATGCCGGTTCCATTTTAGTGGTTAATGTATTTATATATTTCTTGTACGTTATTATTAATTCTATTTTTTTTCATTATATATATATATATATATATATATATATATATATAATAATAATAGTATAATAATAGTAATATAGCTGATTTATTAGCTGATATCTTGATATTTGTTCATGTCTCGGTTCCAGCGTATTTTTTTATAATCCACATTTTTTATCATTATTTAGTACCGTGGCAATTGAAAATCCATCAGCCTATGTAAACTTTTTTGTTTTCCTGGATTTCTCTACATTAGCTGTCTAACAAATCTTCCTTTGGGCGTAGATTCCGATAACGATTATCAAAGGTTCTTTTTAAAGACTTTGAAGCATCTTTTTAATGAATCTCTTAACAGCGGTAAGTTTTCGGATATACTAAAACTAGGCATTATAATAACGCCAGTATATAAGAGCGATGACAAAACAGTTGTAGCTAATTTATATGTATACTAACAACGTTTTCAAAAATTTTTGAGTAATGTGTAAAGAAAATTAAGTTAATATATATATTTTTTTTTTGGTTCCCCAACCGCACTTAAATAAAAAGGTTATGCGTTATGGTATACAGATCATACAGAAAAAGTAAATAAATATAATATTAGCTCCAGCGCGCTTCCTTGCGGGACTCCAGCATTTATCGGTTGCATTTATGAATGCCTACTGTTTTCTTTTATTCGAAAATAACGATCTGTTAAATTTTACAATAATTTTCTGAAAAAATATGTTTCTTAATTTGTACATCAGTCCTTCGTGCCAGACTTTATCGAATGTAAAACAATCAAAAAGACTGCAGTACAAAAGGAAACAGCAACTGCATTACCAATGCCTAATTTACCAGTTCCATTCGCAGACCTCAAGAGGTTAACGAGATCATCATTATTTCAGTTATGGCAAGATGGCAATCCGTATCAACATCAAACAAGCTACGATCTATCAAACCAAAAATAACACCTGACATCGGAGAGATAATGTAGTTGTCAGCAGACTCCGATTAGGTCACACTAAACTAATACACGCTTATCTTCTTAATAGATCGGAAGATCCATTATGTACGGCCCGCAGCATTGTACTGTCTGTCCAACATATACTGACAGAGTGTCCTCAGTACAGCTTACAGAGATCATATTATGGTATTTCATCTTTATTACAGCTACCCGTCGATGACAACGTTGTTTCTACGCTATCCAGACTCATCCTCTTCCTACACGATACTGTATCATTTAATTTAATACTTTTATTTTCCTCTAGTTGCTGTATATGGCACATTAATTTAAATAATAATAATAATAATAATAATAATAATAATAATAATAATATTTATTACATCGGTAACTCTGTATTGAGCATCAAATTTGGGTTTGTCCGCAATTTTTAAAGCATATGGATGAGCTGTTCTCTAATATTTTACAAAACTGGCGCACATTACTACACCTATGAGTATCGAACTAATCGTTTGTGAACCGTTGTCTTTCGTTACAATCAGTTAATACAAATTTATCAAACGTAGTGGCATCGAGATTTAAAATACGTTAACTAGAAACGAGGCGCAAGCTGGACCAAAAAATATATATATATATATATCTAATTTGATTTCTGTCGATTGCTTCCCTGGCTTAGGTATCCACAATAATTTCAGCAACTTCCTACAATTGACGGCAGTAACCAATTCTCAGAATAGAGTTAAATATCGTTTATTTTAAAGTTCTCTTAGTATTTTACACTTGATTCGATAATTATCGGTATTACTGTTATCCATTGGCGCGCGTAAAGATCTGACGTTAATAATCGGACGCCCCTTAAATTCGAATGTGTAACTACAGATGTGAATAGCAAGAAAGTGTATATATATATATATATATATATATATATATATATATATATACACGAATTAGGGTATTAAAGCTGGGATAAAAAATGTAAGAAAAATCGTTTTTACGCCAGTTAGGACGTTTTTATCCAGACTTACTTGTCCGTTCGGTAAAAAATGATGTTAATGTTGATATTTAGAAAAGTAACATGTCGACATTTTCAAGCGTCGACTTAAGCTAAAAACTGGATGTCGACATTTTCAAGCGTCGACTTAAGCTAAAAACTGGACGCTACTATCGAATCAGAAAATCTCGCGGGAGTATCGTGTCACTCCGTACGTAGGTGTTTAAAGCGGTTGACAGTCTCCGGTTTGTGTTTTCATTCTTGACAGAAAAAAAAAAACAAACACCGAGAATACAAAGTCGAGCAGACAGAGAGAGACAAAAAAAAAGGTAGAGAAGAAGGAAGTCCTTATAAACGTTTGGTTTTTAGCATTTTACATTTTTGCACAGTTTTCTTTCCGAAGAGGAGTTAAGTGTAGAACATGTAACGTCCGCTTGGAAAGCAACGTAAGATTCCGAACGGATAAGTTGAAATTTATTGTTCGTTCAAGATGAGGGACTAACACTTCCGACGAGAATTGACACGAGAAAAAATCGTCGCTAGTTTTGGAAAATACGATTGTCCGCCGTTGAAATAAACGCCCAATTCAATTTATTTCATAGTAGCTCATTCGAACACACGCTCATTTATACTAAAATAATAATAACTCGGAAATATACGGATATTTCAGCCCGGGAGAACCGATGTATTAGCGGGAAAAACTGATATAATAAAAGATCCAGAGTGTTCTTTTACAACTGTCTAGATTATTCTCGGAATTTACAATGAGTATAGTGGACAAAATTAGTATATGTACACCACTACACAAAAAGGGCTCTACAGAAGATTGAGGAAACTACCGCACAATAGCATTGATTAGTCATGCCAGTAAAATATTACTATATGTATTACAAGACCAGCTTGAATACTATCTCCTACCACAAATTTCGGAAGAACAAGCTGGGTTTGTACCAGGTAGAGGCACACGTGAACAGCTATTAAATATAAGACAAATAAGAGAAAAATGCAACGAATATAACATTCCGAGACTGCTTTGCTTTTTTAGATTACCACAAAGCTTTTGATAACATCAAGTGGACGAAAATGTGGCAAATATTACTAGAAATGGGAACACCGAAGCATCTAATTTATTTGATACGAAAATTATACTTTAATAATAAAGGTTTCGTTAAACTAGAGAACGAAAAATCGAAAGAATTTCCAGCAAGAAAGGGAGTACGACAAGGTTGCTGTATTTCACCGATTCTCTTCAACATCTACGGGGAATGGATCGTAAGAAAAACAATGGAAAGATGGCAAGTAGGAATATCTATCGGAGGGAAAAAAATTACAAATATCAGATTTGCAGACGACACTGTATTACTGGCCAGCACAGAGCAAGAAATGTTTGAATTAATATCAAGAATAGATGTAGTCGGCAAAGAGGCTTAATACTGAATAAACGTAAATGTTCAATGCTTATCATCGATAAAGAAAAGAGAATCCAACAACCACTGACTTTGCTGCGAGATATTGAAATTAAAGATAAATTAATTTATTTGGGTGCGTGCATATCAAAAAATGTTGGATCAGAAGAAGAAATAAGGAGACGGTTAGCTCTTGCAAATGTCGGGATCGGGAAACTTAATTATATATGGAAAAACCATAAGATCTGTAAAACAAAAAAACTCTTACTCCTTAAAACGTTGATTTTTTTCCATAGCGACATACGGCTCAGAAACCTGCACGATTAATAAATCGATGAGGAAGAAGCTTGAAGCTTTCGAAATGAAGGGATACCGAAAAATCTTAAGGATCCCATGGACAGCCTACAGAACAAATGATTCTGTTTTAAAAGAACTGAAAATCGAACCCACTGAACAATTAGTACCATTGAAAGACACATGCTAGGCTTCTTTGGTCATGTAATACGAACAAATGGGCTAGAGAAAACAATTCTGCAAGTGATTAATGAAGAAAGGAGACAAGGTAGACCGATGAGCCGTTACATTGATCAAATCACACGGTTATGTAGATTAGACACACAGCAAATCATAAATCTAGCGCAGAATCGATATAAATGGCGACTCCTCGTAACTTGCATCAAATAAGGTCACGACATCCACAACTATCAATACGACAGTGGGTGTCGAATCTAACTACCGCCAATTTAAACTACAATGACGACTGTTAATACCAGCTGAAGGAAACGTTCTACCGTTCTTTTCAATCGTGTTTTGAATTTAAAAGCTTGTTAAAAGGTAAAGAATACGTCACTATTCAAAGGAAAAGAGCCTTGGTTTAAACACGGGTATTTCCTCCATAAAGATTTTGTTTCCGTATTTTTCAGACGAAGTAGCGATCGTAACTGTGCAAATCTTGCCAAGTTAACGACCATCGAAAGTGAAGTTTGTGAAATATGTAATATTGAAGATAGCAGATCTAGTCCTGCCCGAAATACAGAAATAGAGAGATAGCTTTCTGTCTAAACTTCTATCCACAAAGAATACGCTACCAATACAACTAGAAAAGCTTATTGTGAAACTTACCTCCTTCGGACGCGCGTAGATTATATAATTTTATTGAGGCCAATAATATAAGTTTATAGTCCGAACAGCACACTTAAACCCTGGCCAAAAGGTGAAAACTGGGTCAAAAAATAAAAATAAAAGAAATTCCTTCTTAACGAACGACTAATCTACTTAATTTTCGATTTATTACGAGAATTAACGAAGGTGAACAGACGGAAAAACATCTAACCCTTTCAGTCAGAGTGTCCATTATATGGTACACGAAATTTTATTAATGCCAACGAAATTGTTTATTTTCTAATTAACGCGAAATGTCTTTAAAATATATTTCTATCAATATATCGAACATTATCTGGAATTCACATAAGAACCGGAGTTAAATAAATTCATCTTCTTTTTATTATATATTTATAAATATATACATATATATTTATTTATTTATTTTTCGTTAAAATTTACATAATTTTAATACATTAATTACTTTTTAACTACGGCGTCTTCAATCGGAGTTTGGCGATCAGCAATATCATTTTCACTTTATTCATGGTCGCCTTGGTTTTTTTTTTGTTTTTGTTTTTTTTTTTTGGTGTCACGCCGGCCTTTTGACCACAATTAAAATTGATAACATACTATCATAGTTTTTATTAACTCATTTCCTAATGGAAAAGAGTCAATGCCTATGTATATTAACAGTTGATACCACCTCCCTAGACCACATACACGGGTCAGGTGTGGAGAGCACAAGTATTGATAATATTGAATACTTCATGTTTATTTTTTGCTTCCGATAACAACACAAGCATCATTGGTACCCACTACTCACCGTGTATACAGGCTAGGGGGGAGTCCAAACAGAGTATTCATTTCGACCATTAGGTCCACAACCGAATTACGCTGCCATATACATATCATCAAGGATATCTCGCGTCAATGTTCTTGTTAGTCTTCTACGTGGTTTACCAGGCAACACTGGCCTATACATGCTCGATCATGTTTCGGTTATTTTTTAATTCGCTGAAAAACTTCCTGTATCGGTTGAGATAGTACTCACGCACATACTCTATCTCCAAATCATGATGTAGAGTAATGTTGGAAACAAAATATGGAGCGTTGGCTATTGAGCGAAGTATCTTCGACTGTAGCTGCTGAATTCGATTTAGATTTGATGTAGCTGATGTACTGTAAACTTCAAGACCATATTTCCATATAGGCGCCAGCACAGCCAAATACACTATTCGCTTGCATAGTAGACTACTGATCTTTTGCCTATTATGCACTTGAGAGGTTGTTCATCCTTTTTTTTTTTTTTTTCCCGGCTAAGATTAGCCACAAACGACACTGCTCAAAACTAAGAGAGAAAAAAAACAACAAAAATAATAATTAATCTAGCTGGCCGAACGAAAGGCTAGATTTCCATCGCGATAAGAAGGGTTCTTATTCCAGCGTACGGTGCAACATCACAGCGAACCATCTGACTGCTTAGGTGATCGGAAAAGCATCACGACATCATTTTCTTCTTTTTAGTCGTCTTGTATAGTGTTGACTGAATGTTTAACAGTAAACATTCTGTGTATTAAGGGATTGACATTGGTCTGCAATTTTTCGAAGAACTTTCTGTACTGCTTCACGTAGTCATCGTTCACATACGGCATATTTAGGTCGTTTGTGTAATATATAGTTCGGTACGTAGTAAGGTGCCGATGCAATAGTGCGCAATATCTTTGACTGCTGTTGTTGTATCTTATGTAAGCTAGTTTGACCTGTCGCACCATATACTTCTATGCCATATCTCCACACAGGAACAAGAATTGACTGATATATCTGTCTTTTTGTCGCGTGATTAAGAATCGACTTTCTTCAAAGCAACGGCGATAACAGTCTGATACGAGTTACAACCGATTTTCTTACATTATTTACATGAACTCGCCAGGTTAGTCGTTTATCCATATGTATACCAAGATATCTAACAGATTTCACTTGCGGAATTTTAGTCTTATGAAATATTAACTTAGGACACGTTATAAATCTGTAAACGTGATGTGTTGGCATTTAACTGGATTAAAGGTGATTCGCCAAAGACGGTCCCACTCTTCCAAACGGTCGAGATGTTTTTGAACCGCAGTATTAGCACATGCGGCATCCGTGTTTGATGCGAGTATTGCAATATCATCGGCGAATGTAGCTAATAAATTTAAGGTTGAAGATGGTATGTCAGCAGTGTAGATAGAATATAATAATGGTCCTAATAGACTGCCTTGAGGCACAGAAGATCTGATTGTATATGCTTCTGAGAATGAGTCCTTGATTTTGACAACGAACGAACGATCTAATAGGTACGATTTAAGCAATAGATAGATATTCTCGCTTAAAATTTTGCGCAGTTTATATAGCAGTCCAGCGTGCTATACTTTGTCGAATGTCTGAGTGACATCGAGAAAGGCTGCGGAGCATACCTCGCCTTTTTCCATAGTTAACGAAATTGCATCGACTAATCGGTGGCATTGTTGAATTGAAGAATGGTTGGTACGAAAACCAAACTGGTGATTCAGCAACACATCAGCCTTTTTTTACTATTATATCAATACGACTAAGAATCAGCTTTTCTAGTATCTTCGATTGTTTATCCTTGACAGTATTTTTTGACGCACATACTCAATACGTGATTTCCATGTGAGCCGTCGATCAAGAAACAAGCCTAGATATTTGACATAGTTGTGATGTGCCAGAGTAACATCATTGATTTTCACTGGCGCACAAGACCTTCTATTCAGTGTAAACGTTATTTGACGACTCTTTTCAATATTGATTTTAATTTTCCATTTAGTGGCCAATGAGTTAATTTTATTTAGATGTTCCTGGACTATGACAGATGCGTATATTGGAATGTGTTGCTAAAATACAGATGTCGTCAGCAAAAGTAGCCAACAGTGTATTCTTCATGGTCGGTATATTCGCTGTATAAATTGAAAACAGCAACGGTCCTAGTACACTACCTTATTCGATAGATGCTTGAATTGCATATTTCTTCGAAAATACCGAATTCAGCTTAACTTGAAAGAACCGATCAGATAGGTAACTTTGTAATAATTTGTAAATATCATTCGGCATTGATTATTTCAGCTTATATAAAAGTCGGCGATGGCAAACACGATCGAATGCTTTCTCTACATCAAGGAAAATATCATTGCAGTATTGTTTCCTTTCGAGACACGTGACAATACGATCGGAAATTCTGCGTATTTGATGAATAGTCGAATGTACACTACGAAATCCAAATTGATGATTAGGAATTACATAATTATTGGTTACTATATATTCATTATACGTTTCTTTATTAGGATTTCGAAAGTTTTGGATATGACACTTAACAGACTTATTGGTCTATAAGAAGACGGTTGGATTAAGATTTTATTTGGTTTTGGAATTAATATAATTATTGCTTCTTTCCACCTTTGTGGGTAATAACCAGTTCTCAGTACCGAGTTATATATATATATATATATATATATATATACGTTAACAATAGGATTGTTTTTTGTGGAAGCTTATTTAATATTTCACCTGTTATCCTATCATTACCAGGTGCTTTTCTTGATTGTAATTTGTTTATAACTTTCTGCACTTCACATGGTATGATATACTTAGTCGGCAGAGTCAGCTGATATGGAGACAGTAAATTTTGTACAATAAATTGATCATGCTGGTAATCAACTAGAACTTTGTGCGGTTGAAAATTATTATATAAGTATCTGCCAAATGTCTCAGCTTTATTTTTGTAAGTTTTAGCCCATTCTCCATTTTGATGGGTGCTGTTTATGCAACTGTTTTAAGTACGATTTTGTTACCTTCCAAACAGAGTTGTCTTTCAGGTTTAACGAGCAAAAGAAGTTGATATATTTTTCATTATTAAAATCTTGTATCGATTTTCGTAAATGAGTTATACGCTCGTTTTAGTGATGGTAGCCTATTACGTTGCCATTTGGATCTAGCGCATCGAACTTGTTGTATTAATTTTTTAAACCTAATCGGTATATTAAATTCATTTTTAATGTTAGACTGGTTATGTTTTGTTGATACATTACACCCATTATGTATATTATTTATAATTTTATCTATTAAACGAATGTTAAGATCAGTATTCTGGGTCATGTATTCGATAAATTTTGGCCCGTTTGTACTGCTGTTAGTCTGTGGATCGTGAATTAGGCATATTAATTCAACTCCTATGCTTTCTATGACTGGAGCACGGTCTGAGCTTAATTCAGGAACCATACCGCACGTTGTTCTTAAGTGGTGAAGATTTTTAGCAATGAAGAAATCCAGCACTTGTGGGGATCGATTTGTGTGTGTTGGCCAATATGTAGGCTCAGATGAAACAATGACAGTTAGTCTTTCTATCAGTTTAGCAAGTAACCTTCCTCTTGCGTTGCTTTTATTATACAATTCCATCTTTTATCTTTAGCATTAAAGTCACCTCCTATAAGTAATTTAGGCCCAAGACCATGCAAGATATTTTTTATTCTTTCCTTTGGTATGGTAATATTTGGATGACTATACATTACACCAATTGTACACTCATACGGTTTAAATATTTATTGTTAATAATTGGTAAGCATACGATATTTCGGAATAACTATTACAATGGCTTATGTTAGAACGTATTAGAATTGCTACTCCACCATGGGGTCTTCCATCTGGATGTGAAGCGCAGTAAGCACTATAGCCGTTAATACGAAAGCTTCTATTGCATGTTAAATGCGTTTCACGTATGAGAGCAATATGTATTCTATTTGAATGTAGAAATAATTCTAGTTCTCGCTTCTTGTTTATTATGCCATAACATAATTGCCTAATTTATCAAGTAACTTGTGTAAGACTGTTAGCATTGATGTAATAATTGACTTAAATTCGTTCATCATTTTGTCTAAAGCCCCAACCACATACGTCAAAAATTGGTGAATCGATTGTACGTTATCGGTATTATAATTTGTATTTAAAACATTTCTGTCCGTTGTATGTATATCATGCTTAGTTACATCTCTAGTATGTGTAATTCGTTATATTTATTTTGCCTTGTTAGCCAAGGGTTTGCTTGATTTGTTACTGTTAATTCTGGGAACTGTTTATTGTATGATTTAAATGTCTGAGGGCATTGACTGCGTTCTTGTAATAAACGTTTATGTGTAGGACATCCTCTGTAATTAGCTGGGTGCTCTCTTTGTCAAAGTGCGCATGCTGGTTTTGTATTTTCTTTTTTATCGCACTTTTTAGAATCATTTCACACATCTATACGGCAGATTGCAATAATTTTGTGTATGTCCATATAGTTGGCATCTTTTGCATTGTACCATTGGTTTATTTTTTCGGACCTCTTCTACGACTACCCTAGTATAATAAAGGAGTCCAGTTACAAGAAAAAAATCTCATCATTTTTAGTAGAAGGATTAAGATCGACGAAGTGCATCGGTAGGTTTTGCTTCGTTTTGGGATATCAACGATATACACTAAAACCGTTGTTTTCTAATTCTGTTTTAAGTTCGTTTACATCTGTGGAATAATGCAGATTACGTAGAAATGGTTTCTCTTCTACTAACTGATATGTAAAAAAGTAATAATTTTTAGACTCTGCAGTAATCTATGCTACGATAATTATCGGCATTATTACATATAACTGAGACACCCGTGCGAGAATGCAGTGGTTTTCAACAAATCATTCCTTAATTGTGTAATATTTTTAATTACGAGAATAGGTGGAACGCTTTTCTTTATATTTGGCATATTTGATCACCAGCTCGGGAAAGATTCAGTTCTGTATTGTTATCGTTAAATTGAATAGTCTAATCTTTTTCTTGCATTTGCACATCTTTTGTGTTGTTTAGTCAGGAATCTAAAAATGTTGTGACGTTTTTTCGGTAACGTAGACGACGAGTCTGATGTATTAGAATTTTTCCTAGGTCTACCACATTTTGTATGTTTAACAATTTGCCACGTGGTATTTTTTTCGCGTGCTAAAGTAATACGATTTGTATTAGCATCTTGTTCGTGTGAAATGTGTTATCGCGTGTAGAAGTGTTGGGATTATTTACAGTATCATCAGTAAAGTCGATTTGATCAGGACACGGTTTTATGAAAAAGGAGTTTGGCGACAATGGTCGACTTACCGGGGACGAACAATCATTCCTATAGTTATTATTGTACGTGCGCCTGATCGTAAACGCGATAAACGACGAGGCACGTGTCGCTGATAGGAACGCGAGGCATATGAGCGAAGTAGCGCTTAAACGCACCAGCACCACTCGACGACGACGATAGTATAATATTAAAAATGATAATATAAATTACGATTGTTAATAAATTAATAAATCGGAATTATCTCACCGCTGCCAACGTTAAGGTAATTCGACGATAACGAGAATATGCAATACTAATTGAAAAAGATGATAATTTTCATTTCGATAGATATGACCACAGAACTCAGTTTGCGTTCTAGAATGGTCCATAATAATTCCCTTTCTTTTGTTATCTTGTTAGTCGTTTTTCCGGCTGTACACGGAATTTTTAATATTCGTCGATATTTCTTAACGCTGCTGTAATTGTTCAACTTTCAACTCCTAATACTGTAAATACGTACTAACCTTATCCGTAAATGCGATGTAAACGTAACATTTTTATTTCCGTTCGTGCATTCTATAACGACTTGACGTAAAATTTACTACTACCGGTAGAAATGAATAAATTCGTTTTTCAGATATCCGCGAATTGTACGAATATTTGGTGCAGAAGCAATTGATGGCGGACGCCTATGAAAGACAACAAGATCAGGCAGCACCAGCTGAAATTCATCAAATGGTGCGCAAGAATACGAGATCACCTTCGTTACGTCTGAGATTTGGTCGTCGAAGCGATCCGTCTGTACCTTTGGTAATTTATTTTACTTATAGATGACTAGATTACTAAGATCATTTTCGTCTGCCGGTGGGGCTATATAATATGAATTAAATCGGTAAATGTATCTATTTTTCGGAGTTCATCACAGCGTTACACCCAGTAAACTGTTTATAATACATTGTAGAGATTTCGTTGGATTTCGTAATTTCCGCTAATATACGATTTAATCTTAACATTACAGGGGTAATTTGATGGAATCGCTTAACAGGTATTGCGATGTAAGTAGGGTGATATTCTCTAGTTATAACCACTGGTTCGCGTTTTTTTTTATGTGTTTGTTTATTTATACAGTTATCCAGTGTCTTAAATACCGTTTGATTTGGAAAAGATGTGTGCAAACACAACTGGTTTTCCAGTATTTTCGGTAAAGACAGATGTTTCTATGTAAATATCATTTGTAATTGCGAATTTATAATCATTTTCGCGCGGATTTATTTCATTTCATGCGACTCCCGAGTATATGTTGGAGTCCGAAGAATAACTAGTTGACTTTTGTTTTTCTGTATGAGTTTACGAATAATATATTTTATATTGATAATAATCGAGTTGATATTTTCAATCTATAATCTATTTTATGGCGCTGAATGAACCGCAGCGTATTATATAATTATTCGCGTGTTCTTAATTTTCTATATGTTAAGTGTTAAAACACTTTGTACAATCAGTTCACGCACTGATGTTCTAACAGGATTTAGCGTCTTGCAGACGTCTATGTATGTAATTTCCGTATTTTATACGGAAAAGTTTGTTAAATTTAGTTTTTAGAACATGCGACGATATAGTTGGATTTTTTTAAGTTATCGTAACAGTAATTCTGGCATTGTTGTTTAGACCGAGTCGAGGCGTCCGTATTTATATACTTACCCGATTTAAGAGCTTTTCCCCCGGTGTCTATTTTTTGATTGCCACACTGCCGGTTACACCATGGTATAAGGTTTTAATAGTTTGATGAAAAAATTTGACGAATTGAGATATTAACGGTTTTTTATGCAGGTATATTGAACACGCGACCTAGGCGCTCTTGATAACTCCGTATTTGTGACCTCAATGATGTCGTTGTTCGGAATAAAATTTTTATTCTTTATCGATAGTAAAACACCTTTATTAGCCACGGACCATTGTGCGTTATCTCTTCTATATATTTTATATGCTTTTGGAGTAGTTATGTCTGCAGGTTTTCGTCTCTAGCAAAAAAAAAAACTAATTTTGGGATCATTTAAATTAGTGCAGTCTTATTTGTTTTTGAAACTGTTCCAAGATATTATCTTCTTCATTGTAGTATATTAGTATTCAGTTTTCTGTAATATTGAACCAGAATTTTGGGTTAATTTTTTTGCATTAAATTACTCGTCTTTACATTTTGAGACAACTGTTAACAATGAGTGTTTCTTATCGGTTAATTGAGACGTCGAGCTTTGGCGCAAATTGTTCTACGATGTCCATCTGGTTTTTGTGAACCTACACGGATGTACTCTTCGCAAAATTCGAAGAACTGTTTTGTATCTTATATATTGACACTTTAATTTCGCTTAATTTAATACGTGTTTGTATTTATCTTCATTTTTTTATTCTTGTCTTTCGCGTGCAAATCTATTATTGCTGATTTATTTACATATACTTTCTTACGCTCAACAAACAGTACCACATTTTATAGTAGGTCGTATATATGAGCAAAAGAATTTTCTATTTGAACGATTGATTTTTTCTTATTTTAGAAGTATTAATCAGTCTTCTCGCTTCAATTGTATCTTCTTTAATATTTATCGATTTATGTTTATGAAGCGAATTGTTGTCTTAATTTAAATAAAACAATACGAAACGAAGATAAGAAATTTTACACGGCGATTACTCGGTCGATAAATTAATTTTATTAAAAACTAAACAACAACAAACGAGTTAAAATCAGTAAATATTTTATAAATACACAAATTAAGCTATTATCAAATAAACATGAAATAAAATATAAAAATATATACACAATATATAAGAATTATAACATGTAAAAATACGAATTTAGATATGCAATTTATAAAAATTAACAAAATAAAAAATAATCAACAGTGAATACGATAAACAAACCAATTTATCTACAAGAAATATAAAAAATGTAAAAATACTAATTTATATATACAATTTATAAAAATTAACAAAATGAGAAATAGAATTTATAATAAAATTATCCGATAGTGAAAATCAGCAATACAAAATTCATACATAAACATACCGAAAGCAGAGAAAATATAAATAAGAAATCTGTCTACTATCAAAAATTGATTTTTACAACATACTTCATAGAACAATTTTTGCGTCAAAATCTATCCTCGAATTTAATCAATTATTTTTGCCTCTTTCTTTTATTATTTGCAAAAAGGATACGTAGGAGAATCAGACTGACAATTCGCAACAGGATTTAAAGAACGTTTAAGTTCATATACGATAAGAAATTATTATTTGGAAAACAATGTAAAACATTAAAACACAAAATCAACAATATTAACCAAAATGATAAAATTTTACATACAGAAAAACATTATAAAAGAAGAAAACTAAATAGATCTAAGGATAAACGTGCGTAAAATAAAAATAATGACAGAACGAAGAACACAAATAACAATAAATTCACAACAGATCAAGTAGATAGTTACATATACTTGAATCGAAAAATCGAAACAAATAAGAAAATTCTGATAAAGGCATAACGATCAGAATGTCGGTGTCATACATAGCGCTTGGAAAACTAAACGAAGTATTTCGTAATGAACAAATTCCGATCCAATCTGAAAAGCAACGTGTATACAACCAGTGCCTACTGCCGGTACTTACATACGTTTCGGAAATGTGGCCATACATAAGAGATAAGAAGAACTCGACGAAAAACTAATAATTAATATAAGGCTATCAGAATAAAAAAATAAGACGTGGGTAGGAGAAGAAAATACGAATGTAAGAGAAGATCTATAACAAACTGGTTAAGGAAAGCGCAAAACAGGAATAGTTGGAAGACATTGGGGAGAAAATCTTCATCCAAGAGTGGATAGATAAAATTGTATCGTTATCGTGTTATATATATATATATTTGTCCGGCATAGTTGCTAGAGCGCGGGTTCGATGACAGGTCATAGCAATGAAGTTTTTCCCCATAAGATTTATATATACAGTATATTTATATATATATATATTTATATATATATATAACGTGTGTATATATATTTAACTTGTGTATATATATATCACGATATGCCTTTGTCGTATATATATATACATACATATATATATGTATGTATGTATGTATATTATATATATCGACGTATAATGAAAAATAGTTTCTACAGAATTTCCATTAATCGAACTTTTATGTTAATACTAAATAGTTGAAAACGCATTCACATATACTCACTGACACGCACACACACACGTACTCAGCATACTTAGATTCGTGTTGATTGCACGTTGACAATTACAAAGTCCTTCATTTGTCCTTGTCGTGCTACAAACAAATATCCCCATAATTAATGAAACTCCTGTTTCCCGTCTTTTTACTGCGAATTTATCGACATTTCTTCCGTATATATTTAAATCTCTATGATCTTTTACAACCATTTAGTACGTCGAAAATATTGAACAAAGCCCAATGAAATACTCAATCAATCAATATGTATATATATATATATAATAATAATAATAATAATAACAATAATGGAATTTATTTAGTAATGTTCAAGCAAAAATAAATAAATACATAAGTACATGATAATAAGTTCCCTGTGAGTATCGAAAGCTGTGCGAGTTACGAGACAAAAACCCCCCAAAAAAAATAATGAAGTGAAACGGTTTTTTTAATAAAAGTTAATATTAATAATAAGTGTAACAACATTTTAACAGTACTACTATACTAACGATAATAATCTTATCTGATTAAACGAGCAATTGTTGTGTATACATAATAGGCTCTAACGATTTGGATGAAATTTTGTACATGCTTGTATTAAGTAATTGAAAATGACCTGTGTGGAACGAAAATTTCGGGTCACGACTACGTTAATGAAATTTTGGTAATTTCCCGATACTTATCTAAACGTATGTTAAAAATTTCAGCTAGTTTAACTGAAGTTAAAAAATTTACTTTTTACAGCTTATGTGTTAGTAAATATAATTAAAATTTTACATTTCGAACACCGTTTCGACTTCAGGTATCGAATCATCTTCGGGAAATATTTTTTAATCTCCGAATGAATTGATTTGAGTATAAAATTCGATTGAATTCAAAATTCATTTAAACACGAAGAGTAGATATTCGATATTTGTATTTACGAAACGAAATGTTTCCATCAATTATATATATAATAGCTTTCGCGAGGCTCAAAAATGAGTATAAATAGCCTTACGTCAGCTAAGGAAGTACATGTGATACTGATATTCTTGCAAGTCAGGAAACGCACAGAGCTATCGACAAGTTAAAAAGAAAAACTAACACACATGAAAGTGGACACAGATGTGGTTCGTAATAAAGATGAAAGCGCCGTCCCGGTTAAAAAAAAAATTAACTGTAACACAATCGGAAAAATATAAGAATAGTTATAATACTGACGGTGTAGAATGTACGATAACATTAGTTTATAATCCGCTCCGATTTAGACAAAACTTAAGAATGTTTATTGACAATTTCGATAGCCACAGCGTGAGTTGGAGAATATGAAGAGAGTGAGAAACATAGGGGGAGAGTAAGTTAAAAGCTGGGACGAAAAGAACTATTTGAGATTAATAAACGACTCAATGTTGCCAACGTTATGAAAGGTGTATATAACACTGACGACATATTTGACACAGGGAAGATTATATGGAGCCCATTCGGTGGTGAAATAAGCGGCGCAATTACACCTAAAATTGAGAAGAAACTCGCGGATATACAAATTTCAAAAAGAACGAATAAAAAAACATTTAAAGTCAAATAAGTTATGAAAATCATAACCACAGTCTGAACATTTTGAGTTATTCGTCGACATCATTAAAAATATATACCACGAGGCGGCGCGCCTAAAGTTTATATTCGATCTCTCTAGAAAGAATATTTGGACAATGATAAATTGGAATTGGGAAATATTCTAACTTCGGAAATAGAATGCGATGCTATTGAAAGTTTTTGCAGGCAGGCAAAGAACGAGATGAGTATAATTAGACTCGTCTAATCCGGTTGTTCACTAAGGCTGAAATAAACAGTCGTAAGCTGACGAGGCTTTTAAAAACAAACAAAAAATTATCGACTGAAGATAATAATTTTTCAAGATAGACTTTCGTGAATATTCCATAGGATGGCGCCCACACCAGTGGACTATGTTATAATAATAATAATCAAATCAAATTTATTTCAATTTCAATACAATACACCGGTATATTTTAAAAAGTGACGACGAAAAGATGCATAAAATATCAAAAATGAATGAATAAATAAATAAAATTGAACAAATGCATAAATAATTGTTGATAAAATAATTAAAGTACTACTACTACTAATAATAATAATAAGGACATAACGGTCAAGTGATATCGAACACATTTCTTCTTTAATTATGCGTATGAAATTAAAATTAAACAAATAAAACCGCCTATGCGCAACATTACGCGAATTATAATTTTAACTTATAACGATCCAAATATTCACGCAGACTTACTGAATTATTAGAAATTCGCATAACCTTCATTTAAACAAACACGTACATGACCCTTCTAGAAGCATCTGCACAGAATTGAAAACAGTGTTAATCCTGGAAGGCACTGCAGCAAAGATAAGAACAAGAAATCCTGCATAAGTTGGCGGGAACTACATGGGGGAGCAAGCACAACGGTACTTAGAACATCAGCTTTTTCTTTGGAATTTTCAGTGGCGGAGTGTGCAGCCTCTACCTGGATAAACAGCGCACATGTAAAGAAGGTGGAAACTAAATAAAACTATGAGGATAAAGAACACTAAAATCTACCATTACAGGATGGCTTCCAGTAAAAAACTGAAAAAGTATCTAACAGTAGCTGATATGCCTATAAATCAAGATATAAGCGCACCCAAACGACTTAAATCGAGGAAATCAGCCTATGAAACAGCTAAAGAGCTTATTGAAAAAATATACCTCAACAGAAGATAAGTGGTCCCAACTGTGGACCAGAAAAGATATAGATCATCATAAATCGATCCCCGATCCAAACAAAAGACACCGAGGATTCGATTTAAACAATGGGTTAAATTGAACCGGTTGAAGACCCAGCATGGTAGAAATAATTACATAGAAGTGGGGACTTAAAGATAGCAAACAATGGACCATATCATGAATAAGCGTCCAACGCGGGCATTAGCTGGCGGATGGAAAAAAAAAGTCAGAGACCTTACGAGTACAGCCGAGGATTGGATAAAAAACTTGAACATAGAATTTTGACAGATAGCTCGAAGACATAATAATAATAGTGTGAATTTATCCCGACTACAAAATACGCTAAATATTGAATATAAAGTTTCGTTTTAATTTTTCTTTTAAATGTTTGACAATTAATTACTTAAAACCGTCAACACTTAACATTTCTTTCGTCCTGCCAACAAATATTTCGTCTTGTTGCGTAATTAATTAGGTCAATTTTTAATTAGGCAATACATTGCGCTCCACTGTTCTAGCATAAATTGCCTGCAACCTCATTCTAGTCTCATTATAATGAGGGCTATCGCCTCGGTTGCACCTCCTGATCGAGTCATTCCATTATTAATTAATATACTGTAAACTTACTACGATTTTTGACCGCAAACCGCAACAAAATTAACGTATATAAATCTGATACGGATAGGCATTTTTTTTCTACATTTAAATTCTCATTCGTGATTATTCTCTTTAAGACGTGTTTTTGTAAAATTTCAATCGGTTTAATATCTCGACATCTCTTACCCCAATGCAACATTTCATAGACCGACATATAAAAATATGTCTTAAATGGTTACGTTGCATCGTTTTAGATAATAAAATAAATAATTCGACTTGTTTAATTTTTTTTTCAAGAAATATGAATGAGCATTCTACGCTAATTAACTATTTGAATTCCCAACTATTTAACATCAGGTAATTTGTTATATCCACCTAGTGATGTTTCGGTATCATTCCAAATCCTGAAATCTTAATTTGTCTACATTATATATTTCGATTTAGCGACGTTAACAACTGACATATTATTATCTTGTAGATAGCTGGCAACTTTGTTCACATTACATCGTGCTATATTTCGAAGTCTATCGAGAAACCTTAAACTAAGAAAAAGTACAGTATCATCGATGTAGCTAAATATTCCTCAACAATATCTAAATTTCAATTTATATAAATTAACAATAGACACGGACCAACGACACTAACTTGCGGTACTCCCGAAATTTGTGCATTACTTTCATCGACGTATTCATTGTTTATTTTGACGACGTATCACCCGTTCTCGAGATAACTCCTAAACCGATTATGTATACTATCCCTAAATGCACAATTATATAATTTTCTCAGAAGGATTATAATTTATAACAAAAGCATTGCGCAAATCGAAATATACTGAAATAACGGATCTGTCTCGTTCAGTACACGCAGCTATCTACCACACGTGTTCAAATAATTCATCATCGGTACTTTTCGCGGGATAAATCCATATTGATTAACGCTAGAAAAAAAGTTTCCTTTTGTAGATAGTTCAATATTAGTTCTTTCACGAATTTCTCAAATATTTTTAAAAGCGCCGATAATATTAGCATCGTTTCGGCAAAAAAAAAAAGGTTTCTTTA
Organism: Coronaproctus castanopsis; assembly: GCA_032883995.1. NCBI lineage: Eukaryota > Metazoa > Arthropoda > Insecta > Hemiptera > Monophlebidae > Coronaproctus > Coronaproctus castanopsis. The sequence continues at coordinate 206,617,215 of CM065052.1, forward strand.
TGCATGGTCGGTATTTTTTAATTCGCGAGTTATTACCAGATTATACGGTTGTAATTTCAAGTCTTCCAGCAATATACGGCAAACAGATTCTCTCGACAGGCTTAAACAAGCAGCATGACGACGAATAGATGCTGCCCGAACTCGATCGATGCTTGAAGGGGTATTAACAGAGTTTTTTTTTGTCCAGGGCGTTTTTTATCCATTTCAGAAGCTGTTTCTCGTAACCTTAAAATTGAATTGCGAGATGGTGTACAGGTTTACATCGAGTAACTTTAAACTCTTTCTGAAACTTCCTTTGCACGGTCGTGATCGATTCACGCCGAAAATAACATTCCACGCAAAACGAGAGCTCCTCGTTATATTATGATAACTGAAACTGGACAAAAACTAATGCCTACACTAACCGTGGAGCACGCGGTTTGCGTTGTACCAGTATTACTACCTGCGCTATTCAAAAAAAGAACGCCCGTCTTCTCCGCATCACCCTATATATATATATACATATATAATTTTAATATACACTTCTTCTTCTTCCGAATTGGCCAACTATGTAAAATATCTTCATTATGTTTATTTGTTCCTCTTCGTTTCACTCCATATTTCTTCATTTGTGTTTTTTCTTCCTTTCATCTGTTCATTTGGCACCAGTTTTCTTCTTCAGTTTTTCTTCAAAACTCCGAAATGTGCCAATTGCACTTCCGAACCTATTTCTATCCTTAACGTCATCTTCCGTAACGTTAATTTTCTTAAGGTCTTCCTTAACTTCTCGGAACCACGAGATTTTCGATCCGGGATTTCCATCGAAGTACTGGAAAATTCTTTTTGTTAGGCTGTCTCCGTTCTCTTCAAATTACCGTAATAGCTTAATCTTCTCTTTTTCATGCTATTGATAATATCTTATATGTATGTGTGTATAATAAATAATCTTCCTTAGACTAAAAAAAATTGTTCCAACCAGGATATTAGTAATTAACATTCAGTGTAGCTAGCGGACGAAATTAATCCAGCAAAGATTTTTTCGGTAACATAATTAATAGATAATTTCTCCCCACCTCCTTTCGGCAGACATTCCTAAATTCTCCGTATACGTGCTAGTCGCTAAAAATGGAAAATGACGCTTTGGATTCGCAGCTGTTCCCGGCGGAACTAATAATTATTCTACTTAGACCATCCGATGGTAGTTACACCGAGAAAAGATAAATTGCACTTTTTTAATCCTAATTAATTTATTATGATTATTCCTCTCCCTACTATTTTATTATCATCATCATCATCATTATCGTCGCCGATATTTTTATTATTGTTCGAATTAAATCTTTAACGAACGTGTAGCCTCGTTTTAACGTTCGCTGGAATAGAGAAAGACAGCGAATTTATAATTGAAGATTTAATAAAACGAAAATTCGCCTACCGATAATAATTCTTTGAATCGTGTGTGGGGGGGAAGTTCAACCGTTAGTGCTAATACTTAATTTCGGAAAATATTTCATCTTCGTAATTAAAATTCGAGGTAGAATTTATTAAAAATCTAGTTATTAAAATTTTTCGGTAATAACGGATAGTCATCTCCCTGATTTTTTTTCCGGGAACTATTTCTTTCATTCGGAATGAAACGTACGAGCTGAAAGATAATTGTAAATTATTAAAATATATTAAAACGATTCGAAAAAATAAATAATTCGCATTATTTATGCGCATTTTCTATATATATATATATATATATATATATACATATACATATATATACATATATAAGAACATAATAGAAGATCAAAAGATCGTACTGAAACTGTATCGTAATATCAATTAACTGGAACAAAACTAGCGAATACAATACTAAAAGGAAATTTCGTAAAACTACCACGTCGCCCAGATGGTCTGACGACCGAACTAATCCTGAATTTCTTAAAAATAGTACAAATTTCACTAACGACTATTCAAAAAATTTCACCACAGTACCGACCGAAACATCTTGATGGACGGAGAAACTAAGGGAATCTTTCTCGATATTTCAGAAGAGGAGAAAATCTAAGCCGTATACACGTTGGGGTGACGATTTTAAAAAATTTTAGAAAAACAGAAGAGTCCTGCATAGAGTGGCCCGCCTTAAATATAATTGGAAACAATTGGGAGAGTGGCCTTCGCTCGAAAGGGTCTAGTATAACGATTTTTAAAAGGATAAACCATTTGATCTTCAATAATAATGGCAATTATTATTATTACTATTATTAGTATATCGATAATCCATACATATAATAACATTAAAATGTAGAGAAATAACTAAATAAAATTTATTCATTCATTCGCTTGAATATGGAATTCTATAGGTAAACACCTGTATAAAATTTATAATTTTGAGTCAAAATTTTATAATGCATGACTGAAAGGTACTTCATTTTTCCATCATTCATTCCTTCTTCTTCATATGTCACATGTGCTTATTCTCTAACCTCCTGTTTCTTCAACGCGTACGTGCTTGTTTTATGTATACATACATATATATATATATATATATATATATATATATATATATATATATATATAGGTACAACGATCGATTTGTTTAGTTAATGACATTTATCGAATAGTATGGTCTGATCGCCGAGAGATCTATATATGACTTTAAAGTACAAAAAAAACGGACATAATATAAATAATCTAATAATAATAATACACGATGACATATAGTGACGTCTGAAAGAAGTTTAGCCATACGTTGTATCAATAACGAATAATTTAGGAATTTTACACGAATACCAGAACAAATAATATACATATAATGCAGTCAGGCTTAACTTCGGTATCGCCATTGAAGTATGGAACGTGTTCCGTCGTAATATTCATTCTTCAGTGGAATAAGATTTTGAAGGGAATCGGAAAGTTATCAAATTTAAAAAAAAAGTAGTAACTTAGTATCTAGTCGTAGGGAATTAAAATAAAAAATATTTTATATATACTCTTAATAATAATAATAATAATCTGATGGCAAATAGTGAAAATATTATTCCGATCTATGTGTCGCAATAAAATTTATAATAATAACTATGCGCAAGATCGTAAGTTAAGTATAAAACCGCGGAAATGACAGAAGTCGTCGAGGAAATCGAAACAGATCTAGATCGCAATCGCACATTCTACATTTTACATTTTTTTTGTCTATTTGTTTCGTGTTTTGTACATCAATGTATTTTACTGCAATTTAATGTGCTTTATATGTACAATAAATAGTTAACAAATTTTAATTATAATTATATATATATCTTCTTCTTCTACTCCTCACTCGTTTTCGAGTATGAGGTTATCCTCTAATTAAGATGCGGGCTAATGCCAGTGCTGGTTATGTGATATAAGTCCTGTTCGGTGTGTTGTGACAAATTTACATTTATTACACTTGAACATTTCACTGTGGTTACCCTTCTTCTGTGTTATCGTATTTGTCTTTTTCTTTATAGCTGGTTTCCTGCTGGTAACCATTTTCTTAACTAACGCTGTCCACTTGGAGCGATTTTGCGCCACAATTTCCCATTCGACTGACGTTGGTATCTTCTTTGCTATTTTCAGATCTTGTGCTACAACATCTTTGAAGCGAAGTTTCCGGCGTCCGCAAGGTCTTTTTCCGTATTACGCCGTATAGCATCCTTTTGGGTATTCGCTCATTTTCCATGCGAATAACATGACCCAGCCATTTCATGCTTCTGTGTTAAATATTGTTCTATAGATAAACAATTGGATTTTATTAACACTTCTGCATTTGTCACGCGATCCTTCCGTGATATTCTGCGTATTCTGCGTAATAGTCTCTGGTGGCAAAATTCAAGTTTACGGGTTTGTTTTTTCATTATTGGCCATGTTTCGCTCCCATACAGCATGACTGGTATCATAGCCTTGTACACTGCTAATTTGGTTTTTATCTCTAAATTTCGATTGCAAAATACTTTCTGTGTTAATTTGCTAAATCCAGCATTTGCATTTTTAATCCTCGACGCTACCTCGCAATCCAAATTTGCATCGTTCGATACAATACTTCCCAAGTATTTAAATGAATCGACGATACTTAGCCGATTACCAGACAAACGAAAATTAAACATACTGCTGTCGACCTGGACTACCTCTGTTTTATTATGATTTATAGTCAATCCAAATTCAGAGAACACGGACACTAAACAATCGAGCGCTTTCTGTCGTTTTTACGGATTATTGCCAAAAAGTACCCAGTCATCAGCATATTGTAGACTAACGATTTTGAAGGTGCTGGTTGCTGAACGAGTTTTATATTTATCGAACCGGAATTTTACTTTTATACCTGCTTCCGATGATAAACGTTGTTGTAAGACCATATCTATCATGCCCATGTAGAAATTGAAGAGCATAGGATACGCATCCCTGCTTTACGCCAGTATTAATATCAAAAGTGTTGAATCATCCATCGTCACATATGACGGATCCTTTTGTTTTATCATAAGGTTGAATTATCAAATGTAGTATTTTTCGTGGACATCCTACTGTTTTTAAACATTCCCAGAGGCCCGTTCTGTTTACTGAATCAAACGCCGTTTTAACACCAATAAAGGCCATACATAATCAGGTATCTATGGTTTTCTCTACTAATTGTCTAAGGGAGAATAATCATATCTATAGCACTGCGATGTTACCTAAATCCACACTGTTCTTCTGGAAAATATGAGTTCAATATAGACTTCAACTTATCATGTAATACTAAATATCTTGCTAGCTGTACATAGAAGCGCAATTCCCCTGTAAATGGTACAATCTGCCTTATCGCCCTTATTTTTGTATATAGGAACTAAAACTGCCTGTTTAAAATCAGCCGGTACCTTCGCGCCATATTTTAATAAACAAGTTGTGCAGACATTTAAGCGTCATTTCTCCTCCTATTTTATATATATATATCTTCTGGAATACCGTCAATGCCAGGAGATTTATTGTTTTTTAAGCTTTTGACGGCATTTGATGATTCTTCCAAACTCGGAGGTTCATTTAGTTCTATCCTATCCTCCATTTTAGTTATAGAGTTCAGCACGTTCTTGCTAAAGGTGGATTCATTGTTGAGAATTTTTTTGAAATATTCTTGCCATCTTTTTTTAACATCATTTACATTACGTAGTAAGTTTCCAGATCCATCCTCGATTGCAACTTTCCGTCTATATTTAGGGCTGTAAATAACTTTTATAGCGCTGAAGACGCCTCGAGAATCATTTGTGTCTGATACAATCTTGCTGTTTCTTTTTTAGATCCCAACGATGTTTTTACACGCCTCGTTAAGTTCATTTTTAAGCAGATTCCAGTATTCTTCTACCGAGGTGTTATTATTCCGCTGTATATCCTCAAGTGGCTGAGTAATTTTCGATCGAAACATTTCCGCAATCTGTTTATTTTTTAGCGCATTTATGTTATATCTTCCTATTTTCAAATCTTGGATATTCCTTCTATTTACATAGTGCTGATGGTGGTTCCGTCGGAATCTGAACTGAAAACGCGAACGTACCATCATGTGGTCCGTATCGCGATTAGCTTCGCGCATTACTCGCGTTATTAAACATTCCGGTTTCATTCTTTGTCGGGTAATTATATAATCAATCATACGAGGTAACTTGGATCTTGGGTGTATCCACGTGCCATTGTGAACATTCTTCAGTTTAAAATTTGTGTTTGTTATACATAAGGCGTTTGTTGAGCTGAATTGTAATATCCTTTCTCCATTGCTGTTCACCTTTCCGAACCCGTGCAGGCCTATAACACTTTTCCATGATTTTGAGTCCTGGCCAACCCTTACATTGAAGTCACCTAGTACTATGATATTTTCCTATGTACGCGCGGTATCGACAACTTTTAGTAATTGTTCGTAGAATATGTCCTTTTCTTCTTCTGGACTATCCAATGTAGGTGCGTACGCGCCGATAATAATTAGGTCTTGAGCATTCGGGAGTCGAACTTTCATCGTAATAATACGTTCGTTAACGCATGCAGGTTCTTCAGTTATGTAAGGTATTAATCTATTATTAATAGCTATGCCAACTCTCTTTTTTCCGATCGCTGTACCTTTCCAATATAAGGTGTATCCAGCCGTGTATTTTCAAAAAGTTTCCTTTCATCACGTAATCTTGTCTCATTTAAAGCAGCTATATCTATTCCGTATCTTCTTAATTCGTGCAGTATAATCGCTGTTCTTCTAGTTGGTAACTCCTTGTTATCTAATAACGTCCTCACATTGCACGTTGCGAATGTCCATGTTTTTAACTTCTTCCTGTCTTTACTACTTATTAACCGCAAAGTGCTCCATCCTGGATAGTGCTGTGCCAAACTGGTACAGAGGAGCTCAAGCCATTCTGTGTTACCACAGATGGCCGTCCGCTGGCTGACGAACTTTTTAAGGTTCGCCCCGCGGATCCAACAGTTTCTTCAATTTGCTTCACTTTCATGATTTATTTATTATCAGTTTGATTAGGTGATTAGAGGAAAAAATTAGTAGCGCAATTAAGGAACACGTAAGCTGGAGCGCAACCTAGTCTACGTGCTGCCTTCCAACGTGAGTGGGTTATCAGTGGCAAGGCAAGCCAAGACGACTGGCCCACTCACGCTGGTGCGATTTCTCGCTGACCAAAGGAGGAGGATAGTTTGGAGAAAGGAAAGGGTTAGAGGAGATTGTGAGGGCAAATAAGTTAAAGGAAATGATGTGGATAGTGAGGGGAAAGGATACTTCTATTTCGGGGAGGAAAGGCAGTAGCGGTATAAGGCTTTGACAGCCGCCAAATCTCGCTGATGGTAAAACAGTCGTAGGATTTTGTGGACTTTTATTAGGCAGTTCCTCAAGTTGCCTATCCACTTCTTCTTGTTTCATTGCCCTGTATATATATATATATATATATATATATATATATATATATATATATATATATATATATGTATATAAATAAACAGTTTGGTATAGATTGACATGCATCAGAATGCTGAACAATGAAAAGGAGCGATACGCAACGTATTAATGCGTTTGAAACGCACTGATGGAGTCGAATGCTAAGGATATCATGGACTGCGAAAAAAACTAACTTGTCAATACTTCAAGAAATTAATGTGGATCACAGATACAAACCGTGGTACAGAGACGAATAACAGCATACGCAGGACATATCATACGACACGATGTATTGGAAAAAATGATTATGACGGGTATGGTAGAAGGTCGTCGGAAAAGAGGGAGGCCACCAACAAGATATATAGACAGAATTAAAAGAATCGCTGGCACCGCATCAATACGAGAAATGATGGACCGGGCAGCAGATAGAACTACATAGCGACCAAATATGTTCGTTTATGAGGATTCACAGAATGCTCGAAACGAGTCACCGATAATGATGATGATGACGTTGATTATGATAGATTTAATGCTGCATATTAGTTCCGGGTGTTCCTCGACGTATGTCAATCTTGAATGTAAGTTTGTCGGATCGGTAATAGATTCCTATAAAGTGGCGATCACGATCAAGGCTTACATAACAAACAATGAAAGACAGTTGGAATAGAACTAATATACTACTAAAATATTATAAACCATAAATTATCAAATTTCGTTATAATTTGACACCGGTATAATAAATTTATAAAGTAAAATTTCATTATAAATTGGCTTCCTACAAGTTAATAAATTATAGATTTCTTTATTATATATATTAATAAATATTTTATATTATATCTTGTCTTAAAGCCTGTGTTACATCATTGATTTGATGTAGGCCTCCCCTATCTTCTCCATCGATGCCTATCCCGCGTTTCACGAAGCCATTGTTTCCCTGCGACTGCCACAATATCATCCGTCCTCCTTCTAAATGGTCTCCCTTTGCGCGCTTTCCAGTATATGGTCTCCATTGGATCAGTTCTTTTGTCCATCTTCCATCTTCTTGCCTACCGACGTGACCAGTCCAAGCCCATTTGTTCAATGCTATCCTTAATCCTACATCTTCGAATTTTGTTTTATTTTGGATATATTCTGATATAATTCGGTCTCGTAATTTTATGCGAAGCAAAGCTCGTTCCATCCGTCTTTCTGTTTTTCTTACTGTTCCTATGACTTCTTTCGTTAAGGGCCAAGTTTCTGCAGCGTACGTTAGTACTGAAATAACGCATTGGTTAAATGAATAATTTTAGTGTTAAGTATGCGTTTTATTTTATGGTATGCAATCCAGCCATTTGCCATACTTTTCTCAATTTCTACTTTGTTTTCTGGTCGTAAAAACTTTACCCAAATATGTAAATTGGTCTGTTTCTTCTATACTTCCTACTTGAATTTTTATTTCACCGCGCGTGTGATCATTTTCCTGATTTTAGATAAATTTCATACATTTGATTTTATTCGGGTTTATTTGTTAACCAATATTGTTAACTGCACTCTCCAGTTCTTTCATCATATTTTCAAATTCATCTTTATCTTGTGCTATGATCACAATGTAATCAGCGAAACACAGATGATGTAGGTATCTGCCACTTATATTTATTCCTCTTTTATTCCACGCTAACGATTTCATTGCACATTCCAATGCTGTTGTAAACAATCAAGGATAGATTGTTCTCCTTGCCTAACTCCTTTTAAATTTGGGAATGTGGGTGTTGTATTGTGTAATTGCACACTGGCTGTTGCTGAGTTATATACGTTTGCGAGTACGTCGATATATGTATTTTCTATACCACTAACTTTTAGAGCTTCCATAATCGAACGTGTGTATAAATGGAATCGAAAGTTTGGATATGATCTGCTGTACGATATTTTTTCCGAAAACCAGGTTGTTCTCTATTGATTGCCGTTCATCCTATATACGTTCCAGTCTGATATTATTCTTGTAAATAGTTTGCGTATCGTTGATAGAAGGCTAATAGGTCGATAGTTTTCTAGTTTGTCTCCTTCCTTGCGTAATAAAATAATAGCTGCATTTTTCCACGAGGTTTGTATTTGTTTTTCTCAAATGCAACGATTAAATAAAAGTTCTTTAACAAACGTTTCACCGCTGTATTTTAACATTTCCGGTGTTATTCCATCTTCGCCCGGTGCTTTACCGCTTTTCATTTGTTTAATGGCAAATTGTGTTTCGCTCTCTAAGATAACAGGTACTATTGTTTCATCAGACGTAATTGTTATTGTACCTCACATGATTATTTACATCATCGTACAATGATTTATAAAATGTATATATCGTGTTTATTATGCCATTTTTATCTCTTATCTCTTCTTGATGTTCATTCTATATTGCTATTACTTCTTTTTTCCCTTTGCATAACGTGCGTCTAATCTAAGTCCCCTATTAGCATATCTACAAACTCTTTCATCGTTTCATCTTCATATATTTTCAAATCTTGTTTAATGTAATTTCTAATTCGTCGGTTTATTTCAGTGTGTTGTACGGAACGTTTTCCAAATGTCTGAATTATATATTTGTTCCAATAATTTTATCGTTCTATCAGCCAGTTTACGTTTCCATGATTTCATTTTATCACATATATATCGGATGGTTGTTTAATGATATTTCTAAGTCGTCCCTCCATATCGTTTAACGTTGTATCTGTCGCTTTTACTGACTCAGCTTGTAATCAGCGCCGTTATCGTATTATGTATTCGCGTGTTGTTTTAAACTGTTTATGTTTATCTTTCTTTTGAGTTGTGCATGTTTCCTACATCTTTCTAATCTTTTATTTATTACTATTTCGCAACGTACCATTCGGTGGTCGCTTCCTGTGTTCACCGCGTTTAATACATCGTAATTGCGCACTATGCTGATATCTGAAGTTAGTATGTAGTCGATTTCACCTTTATTTCCATTTGGTCCTATGTCCACCGACGTTGTGGCTTTTTTTATAAACATGTACTAGCTGCATATAATTTATTCTGCTGTATAAAAGTGGCTAACAGGTCTCCTCTCTCGTTTCGTGTTCCAAAAAGGTCCTATATATCGACTATCTCCTTGAGAGACTCCTAATCGGGCATTAAAATCACCCATGATTACCTTCTTATATGTTGATTTTTCTTCCAATACTATCATCGTAATTTGTTCGTTCAACTTTTTTCTTCATCATATGATATTGTAGGTGCATAAACCTGAATAATGAAGTATTCTTATCGATGGCTATAATCAAGTATGCTAATTGTTCTGATACACCTTTAAATTTAATTACCTTTTGCGTTATATTCTTATGTACTAGAAAGCCTACTCCGTGAGATTTCTGATCTCCTTTCCAATATAGCGTGTGATTCCTTCAGTATTAAAGCTTCTTCGCTCTGCCACCAGCGTTTTTTTTTTTTGTTGTTGTTACTTGTTTCGTTGTTCGTGATAGTTTATAGTTTGTTTTGCCTGTCGAATTTTGTTACACATTCGACTGTGTATATTTTATTCATTTTTATTAAGGATTTTTAATTTTTTTAGATGGGAAGATGTTTGAGCCACCACAGATACAAATTCTGGATGCGCCACTGTCTCCATGTATATATATATATAAATATATACGTTTGTTTGTGTTAGAAAATGTAACTAAAGTTGTTTGTTTAAATAAAAAGGGTAATTTAATTAAAATAGTCTGTAAAGTTTTATAAATGTTCCAGATCGTTAATTTAAACTTTGTCAAACAGCCCGGAATCCATTTCACAACGTTAAAACGTTAGAAAAGTGTTCGTTTTTTATAACTAAATTTGCAAATTTTCTTAATATAAAATAAAATCGTACTTTAGAGCGAGAGTGTTTTATAATTAGCACGAATAATAAAATCGATAGAATAATAATGATAACGACGATGAAAACAATAATAATAATAATTAATCGATTAATCGATTTTATTAACAGTTTGAACCGTATGGTAGTATAAAATTAAAACCGCCTTTCTAAAAATAAAAAAATAAGTTAACATTTTGTTTACGAAAACAAATTAAAATAAAACAATAAATTACAAAAATATATAATTACGCGTATACAACTTCGACGTATGTAAATTAAAATTTCAAATAGAAATATATATTTATTTATACGAAATATATATATATATATGTCTTAAATGAATTAAATTACGTGATCATATATTTTACTATAATGCGATTAGTAAGAATGACATTAAATCCAGCGAACAATTAACAAATATAAAATCAGCCCGAAAAAAATATACAAAAGCCCCTGCTGACTTTGAAAAATTATCGTAGTTATACGTAAATAATTGCACGTGTAATTAAACATCTGATAGACTCTTTCATACATAATCGAATTTTAGTACAAAATTATAAATTTTATACAGCCGTTTATTATAGAATAATATCTTATGCGAACTGTTGATAATTTTCAATGTATTTATACGAAGATTTTAAACATTTTTTACATGTTCAAACAGAAAATGAACAATTTCTTTAACATTAAAAAAAATTTCACGCACCGTAGAACATCGTGAAAGGGTTTAACAATAAAATCAAATTACAACAATTGTAGTTCAGTAGACGATAGCTAACATTTTAATCGTTTATGTTTATACTTTTTTTTCGTTACTCCGATTCCCTTAGACGACGTACGTAACAAACAATTTTACGAATATTGTTCATACAGACACCATCCGATTAAGTTTTTGGAAGTTTTTGGTTTCCTATATTTCCATTTTACGATATCATCGATTAAAATAAATACCTATATTCGTTTACACTATAATAATAGTAATAATCCTGGCGAAATATAATTTCCAAAAACTCGTTAAATTCTTCCAACCGGTTCGACACTAATTCTGTAACGTTTGAAATATTAAATACCTTATTTCTGAAATATCAACGAAACAAGTGTAATAAGTTGCCTAGCGTGTTCATTTCAAATGTTTGAGATAAATCGATTTACACGTTACCGACGCAAAACGGGCGAGCAACATTAAGGATATAAATCAAGAGCATATTTAATGCGTATGAACAATTTTAGCATACCTCTGGGAATGGTTAATATACATTTTAAATATTTATTGCGTAATTTATTAAGGTTTACATTGAAAATCGAACACTAAATGGGAGAAATTTTTTACCAGCACTTTTCAGAAAATATTTGCACCAAACAACTATTTCTGCGCCGGTGTATTCAAGTACGTGTATACCTAAATTAGATAAGGATATTTCTCATATCTGCGCCCCGTGTCGTTACTTAGAAATTTTAGTAAAATAGCGGAAAACATTATTTCGGGTTGATTAAAAAAATTCGCAAATGATAATGATATTCTTATAGAACAACAATTTGGATTAGCAATTTATCTACTGTCGTGTAATTAGCGAGAATTATTGAAACCATAACTGATGGGTATAATAAAAATCAACATACCGGATTACTGTTATTAGACATAGTCTTTGACACCACTTGGCAACTTGGTTTAATATACAAAATTGTTTAGTTCGGCTTATTAGAAATTATTTAAGTAACCGAAATTTCATAGTTAAAGTTAACAATGATAATTCCTACATGAAAAATGCATTAGCGAGAGTTCCCCATATGGTCATATACAAGGCGTTATAATTTAGCGAAGTTACAATGCCTACAAAATATGTACTGCAGAATAATTCGAAATCTTCCAGTCTATCTAAAGATTGAACACATTCACAAAGCATTGAAATTACCATATATATATATATATATATATATATATATATATATATATATATATATATATATATATATATATATATATGTACATATATATAGGTTGTCAAACAAAAAACAAATCTTTTTCTTAATATTTGTGCCTGCAGTCGGTATCCACTTATAAGGGATTATACGAGTTTACAACTAAAATATAAACGCTACAAACACAAAAGAATTAAACACAGGGTTTTACGATGTACAGCTGGCATTATGTTTTTTTTGTTTTGTTCTTTGTGTATAATACACATAAAAAATATTGTTTATCCTATTAACTTAAATATGTATAAATTTATATATAGGCGTAGCTTTATGATCAGTATGCAGGTTTTGTGAGAGGTTTTCCCTGTATTTTTATTTTAGTTAATTGAACAACTGGGCATACTTTTCTAAATTAGTGTATACGTATTAAGAACTGTATATGCGTTATATTATTAATTTCGTTATTTTGCGTAACAAATACTTATTTTGCAAATACGCTTATTTACCTATGAACTTTCTGTGCAATAATGCTTAAGTTTAATTATTAACACATGCAACTAGATACATGTATGTACATATGATGTATGTGTGTATTTATGTATTAATCGAGATAATTTTCACATTTTTGCATCTACTGGTACGAGCAAATTATAGTGTATAAATATTACTTCGGATCATAGTTATACGTGCATGTATGTACACACTCAATAACTGGAGGGGAAACTGGCGCACAGCCCCCCGAAAATGTGAGTATAAAATCGGTTGTTATGTTATTATATATTATAAAGTATTCTGAAGTAGTACACTTATTTTTCTTATCGTATCGGCTGTTAAACTTTGTTTTGGTCCTAAAAAGGACCTTTTCCTTCGACCGTGGTTGGTGGGATTAGCCAGCGAAGTTTGCATTGTTTTACACAATAATTATCTCGCTGTTTCCAGGGGCACCGCGTGGCGGTTCCTACCACCACGCCACCAGTAGTACACTGATTGAACAAAAACCGAGGGCGCCATGTAATTTATACACGGAATAAACTGTAAAACATTAATTTCAATAATAAAGTATTAATTAGTACGAAATTATGACAACGAGACGCGAAATTAATTATTAGTATGTTTTCGTGTAGCCCTCGTAGGCTATGTACAGATGGTGTAGAACAATCGTATAATAACATGAAGCGATATCCAACGAAGACGTAGCTTAATAGTAATACAGTTACTTAATTAGCTGCAGGAGTTTCCGTCTATCTGGACGTCGTGCTCTTGTAGAATTACCAAGTAGGTTTATTTCAGTCCCTCGCGTGATTAGATATTCTAGCTGCGTGTTCATCTCGTTTAATTACATCTCATACGATATTCTCAGGTTTACGTGTAAAGGTCCTGTTAATATAAAAACAAATACAGATACATACGTGAACTAAAGAGTAATCTTTTATTTCAGCGACATCTATGTTCGGGAATAATAATCAACGTTACTGTACGTAATAGACGTGATTTTTTTACTCCGTTCGAAATAATAAATGCTCTAATACTTTTGCGAAATATTTTAAGTATTCGATTTTCATCGAAATATTGACATAAAAAAAGACATATAAATTCGAATTGTATTTAATCGTCAACAAAAAAATTGTCGCTCTACTAGCCACAATTATATTACTTCGTTTTTCAATCCAACTTTCAAAATTATTAAAAACTTATATATATATATATAAATATATAAATAATGCTCGAACTCGATCACGGACTTAATTTACCTAATAGAGTTAAAAATATTAATACTAGTTTAGCATAAAGGGAAGGTATACATAATAATATTAGTTTAGTATTAAGAAAAGTTATTCATATTAGTATTAGTTTAGCATTAAGAAAGTTATACATGTTAATACTAGTTTAGCGTTAAGAATATTATGTTTTAAATTTTAATTTAAAGTGGGAAATTCAGGCTATTATAATAATTGTAATTGTAATATATATATATATATACAGTCGAATCCGCTTATAAGGGACTCCGGATAAGAGGGACATCCGTTTATAAGGGACAATCAGCAAAACCCCGAATCAAACGTATGAAATGAAGGTTGTTTTAGTTCGCTTTAGAGGGACAACGCCACGGTTATAAGGGACAAATAGACTTTCAAGGCAATAAATAGTGAAAGGGGCGATAAGCCAGTCGATATAAAATGACACTTCCGGTCGTAAAACGAAAATATTCACATAAACAAAAATTGAATAAAAATGTTTTAGTCACTTTTACAATTCGTTTTTGTTTGTGAACATTTTTGTTTTTTCTTCATTTTGTTTGAGATGTCCTTGTGTTGACATTCTTTCATTGACGCTATACGGTTTTTTGCTCTGTACGTTTATTAATTATGCACTCTCCGATAGCTTATTATGTTCTTAATTCTGCAAAAACTGTATTTATTTTTTTTTCTTACGAAAATTTCCTTTTCTTTTTTTAGTTCTGGTGAATTTTTTGTATGAATAAAATGACGGGTAAATGTTTATCATTAAAGGAAAAAATTTTTATTTCAGACAAAATCGAAATTCAACCTCCCAAAATATTATGCCTATTCGGGAGTTAGCAAAAATCATGGGCGTCTCCAAAAACACCGTCTCCCGTTTAAAAACAAATGAACAGAACTTACGTAAAAAATGGAATAGTACTGAAAAGGGCAGTCAGGTTCTTTTACCTTATGTATGCCTCCTGAATTTTTCTCTTAATTTCCATATAAATATTAAGCATTAGTAAGGTTATAAGTATGTTAATTGTTTACTAAATTGTATATATACTCGCTTCAATGAGAGATTTTAAAAAATTCGCTTATAAGGGACACCAGTTTTAAGGGACAAATGACTTCCGCCCGATGTGTCCCTTATAAGCGGATTCGACTGTATATATATATATATAATAAACAACAACAAAAAAAAGCAGTTAAAATCACTAAACTTTTTTATGAAAGATCACAAAGTTTCTCAGCTGTTAAACTATTATCAAGTGAACATAAGAAAGTAAATTTAAACATATATACAATTTATAGAAAATATAAAATAATTATGTTTTAAATTTTAATTTAAAGTGGGAAATTCAGGGTATTGTAATAATTGTAATTGTAATATATATATATATATATATATAATAAACAACAACAAAAAAAGTAGTTAAAATCACTAAACTTTTTTATGAAAGATTACAAAGTTTCTCAGCGTTAAACTATTATCAAGTGAACATAAGAAAGTAAATTTAAACATATATACAATTTATAGAAAATATAAAATGTAATAAACACTAATTTAGATACACAACATAAGAAAATTAGCAAAATGAAAAATCATGTTTTATAAATACTGTTTTTTTTTTTACTTGGCTAATTTTTGTAAATTATATATTTATATATGTATATATATATATATATATATACATATATATATATATAAATTTGGATTTTTTACATTTTATATTTTTAATAAATTGTATGTATCTTTATATTTTGTTTTTATGTTCACTTGATAATGGCTTAACAACCGAAAAGCTTTATGATTTTTCATTAAAAGTTTAATTATTTTAACTCTTTACTTGTTTATTTTTTAAAAATCACTACATTCCACATTTTTCAAATTATACGCATATATATATATATATATAATGTATATACATACATTCTTTATTAGCTTTATAAAAAATAATGTCACTACATTCTATAAAATTACATATTTCATCATGTGAATTTAATAAAAATCTATAATTTTTATACAATTCAAGTGTTCTAGTAACTAAATTTAATTCAGTTTTGGATATCGGTACTCTAGCCTGTCGCTAAAATTTATGCGTATTTATTTCATGTTCAATTCGGACGGACAATTCTTACTACACACTCGATAATTATGTTCTGTCGTGTAGCAACCATACTACGTTTAATATGGTATAATTAAAATTGTCAGTAGAGCTTCCTCAAATGTCTTCCGCTTTCAGAGAGAAATATTTAACAGCGAGTTTTCTTGAGAGTATTCGGTACTTTCGTTATCAAATACAAATGCCTTCTTCTTAAGTTTTCAACTAGTAATAATTGCACCTCGGATAAACTCCAGAGGTTACGATACTTGTATCGTTCCAATTTTGAATACATGTAACGCCGAAGCGAGCGAACTTCAGGAAGAAATCGACGTCCTTAACAACGAATATGTCCAATACAATTCGAGAGTTTTTTTAGGGTCGAATGGTCGGTATATTGTTCGACTTCCGTAATAGAAAATTCCATTTACATAATATAACATCCCGGTGGAAAATAAGTAGCTGCAAACGATAACTATTCTTTCAGTAACTGTGTGTCACTCGTGAATGAGCTTTCTTACGAATTGGCCGATATACAAGCGATGAACAAATGGCAAAACAGTATTTTAAATATCTGATAGTGAAAGTACTCAGTAATGTAAAAAAAATTTTTACACAACAATAGTACAAACAAAGTAAAACAATATAAAATTTGTACAAAGTAATGACACGATCAGGTTCTTCGGAAAATTTCTTCTATAACGAGTATAATTTAATTATATTTTTCCCGTTAACCAAGTTTCGATTAATAGAAATACGTCCGATTTCCACCAATAGTGAAGATCTGTCGTCTGATTAAACCGCCGATATTCCAGACTAACTATTCGTACGGAATTTATTTCACACTTTGTAGAAACACGTTATATTTGATCGAACATAAACTTTACTTTATTAAATTACGTTTGAAGCACAGTTCTACTTGAAGAACCGATAAGAAACTTCAACATTTTTTACCGATCTCTTGCAGTTTACAACTCTAGTATTATCGTTGGTTGCAACTAGTGTCGCCAGTATTCTCGCTTGACTTTCGACTAAATTAAAACCAATTTTCGTATTGACGGTACTATGGGAAATAAAGTGAAATTTTGCAGCGGTGGAATAGAACACGGGGCTTAAAAACGTATCATCCGGCTATCCGTCTTCGAAGATGATTTAAATTAAGACATGTTGTATGACTACTCTTCGCATAGTGATCATTTCGATAAATTTAAAACGTACGACTAAAATTTTTCTCCGAAAATTAATTTCGGTTGCGAAAACGTTTAGATATTTTTCGAAAATAAATAACGATATAAAAGTTTTAAAATTCTTTAATGTCTGTGATTTGCGAAATATTTTCATTATAATCACTGCATTGGGCTAATAAACAGAAAATTTATTTTTAATTTCTGTCTGTCTGTCTGTTCCGATTTAATTCGAAAACTATTAAAGTAATAATGATGAAGTTCTCAAAGCTAATAGTCTATAATATCGGAATCGTTCTAAGCTTTATTTCGCATTGATATCATAAATAGAATAGAAATTACAATAATTTAAAGTTTTAAAAAGGAGGAGAAACGGCCGTTTTAAAAGCGACGTTACCCCGTGATTTCACCGTTTTTTATACAACGGTACCAGTCGCCGTTTTTTAAGAAAACACGATCGTCTGTTTCCATTATGAGCTCTCTATGACGTCATTAAACGTAATATTACGACCGCTTAAAAACGACGCCATAAAGAAACCATTGGTTGAGGGGACTTGCATTGAGCTATTAACATTTTTGTCTGTCTGTCCCGATTTAACTTAAAAAAAACATCCCATTATTTGTCGGTTCTGGATTTTTAGGTTTCGTCTAGTAAAAGAAAGGGACAGCGATTTTGTATTATACGGCCGAAGCTGAAGATATATATAATTTAGAACGTGTGGAATGCAGTGGTTTAATTTTTTTTTTCTAGTGAACAATAAGAAAGCAGTTAAAAATTACTGAACGTTTTATGAAAATTACAAAGCTTTATCAAGTTGAGATACAAATAAACTTAAATATCCGCGAGAAATATAAATTGTAATATATATTTATATATATGATCAAACTTGAATTTAAATTAGCTTTTTATTGGATCTATATTTAATTATTTGCGCTTAAATATATTTAAATAACGCAATTCGTTTATGAAATAATTTTTTTATTTAATTTAAAGAAAAATATTCTTCATTAATAATATTCGATCTGGGTGATTTTGTTCTCTGCTTCTAGCTGAGTGCGTACAATTATGAAGAATATCCGTATGGAAAATATTTCGAAACAGACACTAACGAAGCGTAAATAAAATTACGTTCGAAGAAGAAAAGTTGATAATTAATTTGGACGATATAATACATTCTTTCTTTAAAATGTTTAATAAAGATTTCATCGCGTATATTATTTCTTTATTTATTTGTTCCTTATTTTTATTACAATTAAAACGATCGGTAAATCAATCGAAACCGCATGATATATTATACGTACACGGACAAATTTCTGATATTGACACATTTTCCGTTTAAATATATTTAAATCGTAAAACGTACGCTAATAAGGAAGAAATGAGTCAGAAAAAGTTGACCCATTTTCAGTCACACGAAATTTTAACGCTAACGAAAATTTTAATTTTTTTTTATTGACGTGAAATGTCTTAATTTTTTAAAAATATTTATATAAATACGTTGAAAATTATTTATTGCATAATAAACGCATCCTGCATAAAATTCGTAAAAATTTTGTAATCAAATAAAAATATTCTATAAAAAATCTATTTTTATTGGTACACGATTTGAAATATATTACGTAACGAACAAAAAACAAAAAAAATAAAATAATAATTGCGGAGACGCGCTTCAATGTATAATCTGCTCTAAAAATAATTACATTCGATAATTAGCGGGAAAAAATTGAAAAAAACTACTAATCTTGAAAGTAAAATTACTGAAATAAAAAGCAAAAAATTTATGTAGACAATAATATTATTAAGAAAATTACAATGTAAAAGGAACAAAACGAAACTTTTAGAAATAAAAATAAACAAATAAACGGAGTGAAACTTAAGTAGTATCTAATTTATTCTCTTAATCATGAACAGCTACTAATAACTACCGATCAATTATCGATATTACGCTTCGATGTAATCTGCCGAGTAAAAATTATTGACTAATACGTTGGTATGATCATTCGATTTAATTTGATTTTATATCCTATTTAAACTATGTATGTATATATACTCGTACATTCCATCCTACTATAAAGAATACCATTTGGATATAGAAACCGATGCGATGACGGTGTTCCTTAAAAAAAAAAAATTGGAATCACACTAGTTTACAGCTACGAGAAAGGCAGCACATTGGGAACAATAAATGAAAGTGGTCCGTACGATTTCACATTTCATGTAATGTAAACATCTTCTCCGGCATTAAGGACATATAAGCGGAAAAATAATGTTAGAATAATTATCGCCTCCCAGACAGCTCAACATGTAATAGATTTTACGCCAGCATCGGACAGATGTATGTTTTTACAAATACGAAGCAACCGTCACGTTGTAAACATCATTCAGATTTATGCTCCACATCTGAACAAAAATATGATAAAGAAACAGAATATCAGTCAATCGATAAACTCGAGAGATCGGATATTTTAATAATTATGGAGGCGGTTTCAATATCAAGATAGGATGTGGAAAACGGGGAAATTCAGCGAAATCTTTTGAACTAGGTAGTAGCATATTTGAATTCTGCGTGCACAGTAACTTAGATGTAACTATTACGCGGTTTGAACGACCTGACATGGAAGTCACACTCGTTGATGGAAAAGTCATTCAGAAACTATCCGACACCTCATAGGACACATCAGCAAACACATTGAGGACATCAGCCCTCGCGTTTTTATATTCCACGGCCGAATACGCTGCACCTATATGGGGCTAAATAGTAAACATGCTAAGAAGATATACGATAAACGAAACAATGAACTAATTACTGACACAATAAAGTCAACTCCAACAGCGTGGCTGCTCATACATAGTAATATCGCACCTGCCAGGATAAGACAGCAAACAAAAAAAGAATGGTCGAAATATCACCTGTTGCCAGAATTACCATTATATCAAGATACAGAGATCAATAAACGCCTTAAGTCAAGGCAACCTGCAGCTTAACCGGCAAAAAATTAATAGCTGAAAAATAAGATGGCCAAATGAATGGATCAAAATTGCGATAAATATGGAGTGATAAATATAGACTGACAAATACACCAGCGAAGGTTGAAATAGATTCCGGGCTGTCGTCACGAAGAGAGTGGGTACTACTTAATCGCATTTATACAAGACGTGACAAATGCGGTGATATGAAAATGGGGTTTGACCAGCAACCCAGCATGTAACTGTGGGCACCCACGTCAAACCGTGGAGCATATTGTCCTTGAGTGCCAAAAAATATGTTTCGGTGGGGTACTTTCAAGCGTTTTCCCCGCTGACGCCATCTGTCATGGTTGCAGAAACTGGATGTAGAATTATAAATTATATTCGTTGAATTACCATACGAAAGAAGAAGTATAATTAGGAATTAAATGTATTTTATCTTGATAAATACCAGTTGCAATGAAATCACATTGGCATCGCAGGAATTCAGTTCGGCATTTATTTTGTATCGGAGTTCAATTTAACGATTTTTCTCTAAAAATAAATCTACGATGGAATCATAAAAATCCGACTTTTCTTGTAAACTTGTAGTAGACATCGTTCAAATTGTTTCAAAATTCCCCCTATTACACTGCTATACTCATAATTCGACATTATGAAATTCAATCTTTTGTTAGTAAGTGTATATATATATGGGAAATTTTGGAAAGCTACCGGATACTCCTTGCTGCTGAAGGGACTCTGCAGGAGGGGACACATGTGCTATAAAATAAAGAAATAAGAAACGAAAGAGTCGAAAAAATCAAATGTATAAAGTAGGAACTTGGAACGTCAGATCTTTAAAGCGATGTGGAAAATTAAAAAACCTGAAAATGGAAATGAAGAGAAAGTCAATATTTTTGGAATCAGTGAAGTCAGATGGGAAGAAAGCGGAGACTATAGGTTTATACACACCGGCGCGAAAAAAGAATTAGCAGTAGTTGGATCCCTTCTATCCAAAGAAATAGGAGACAAAGTAGACAGTATCTGGACATACAGCGATAAGATAATCATGATTCGAATAAGAAGTGAACCGAATGATCTGGTACTTATTCAAGTTTATATGCCAACAACTAACAGTGATGAGAATGAAATAGAAGAACTATATGAACAAATATAAGAAGTTCTACTACAGGTAAAGGACAGGGAAAACCTAATAATTTTAGGAGACTGGAATGCTGTAGTTGGAGAACAACAGGTAGGCAGTATAACAGGGAGGTTTGGCCTGGTAAAAGAAATGACAGAGACGAAAGACTGAATTCTGCAGTAGTCATGACTTGATCATCACAAATACAATATTTGAACAGCTAAAGAGAAGAAGATATATATGGAGCATCCCGGGCGAATAAAGCAAGATATCAATTAGACTATATCTTAGTTCGTAAAAGATATAGGAACCAGGTCAACGTGTGCAAAAGCGCCCCGGGAGCAGATATCGACTCGGACCACATTCCAGTTACAATGACCAGTAGACTTAAACTAAAACGCTGCAGGAAAACTATCCGGAACAATAAATGGAATTTATCTAAAATGAACATAAATCAGCTTTCGAACAAGAAACAGAGGAAAGACTTAACCCACAGTACATGATGGAGAAGGATAATAATGAAAAATTGTAATATTTCAAAAAAGAATTAAAAGAAACGTCATTAAAACACTTCGGAATACACAACAGTATAATTTACAAACCATGGATTTCGGATGAAATAATACAACTAATGAAACAGAGAAGGAAAGACAAAATAAATGGAAAAATAATAGAATATAGAAAGCTAAGAAATCTAGTAAATAGTAAAACAAAGCTAAAGAAAAATGGATAATGAAGAAATGCAAGGATACTGATCATAATATAAAAACCGGAAACATGAAAAAAGCATACAAGGAAATAAAATTGCAATTCAAGCCGAGACGTTAGAATTTATGCAATCTTAAAAATAACAGTGGAGACATTAGAAAAAGAAAAAATACAAACCCGATGGAAAGAGTACATTGAGAAACTATATGAATATAAAGAAACCGAAGATGAGTCGACTGTGTCAGAAGAGGCAATTGGACCAGGTATTTTGAAAAAAGAATTTGAGTTTGCACTAAACAATCTTAAACCACAAAAAGGTACAGAGTGAGCTCATTAAAATACTAGAAGATAAAGCAAAAAACACACCGTATTAGCTGATAAAGGATATTTATCAATCGGGGATAATTCCTGAAGGTTTTCAAATGAATCAGCTGGTTGCCATACCAAAAAATAATAATGTACAAATATGTGAGAAATATCGGATTCTTAGCCTTTTATCTCATACTAAAAACAAATCTAAACAAGATAATATATGAACGAATACACAGAAAAATAGAAGAAAATCTATCAGAAGACCAATTTGGATTTAGAAGAAATAGGGGAACAAGAGAAGCTATTTTGTCACTCAGGCTGTTAGAAAAAATGCTGGAAGTGAATAGAACCATGTATATAGCCTTCATTGACGTCGAAAAGGCTTATGTTAATTGCGACACTATGTTTCAATGCCTAAAGGAAATAATCAGTTGTATAAAAATCAACAAATCACGATAAATGAAAAAACCAGCGCGAAAGTTAAAAAGGAGTTCGACAGAGCTGCTGCCTGTCACCTGTGCTGTTTAACCTTTATGTGGAAAAGGCAATGAAGTGATTTCCAAAAATTAATGACAGAGGAATACAACTAAACAGTTAGATATAAAACGATTATATATGCGGATAATATAGCACTAATATTGCGGATAGCGATACAAAATTGCAGAAGTCCATTAATGTTTTAAACAAACTTTTAAACAACAAATGCAGAATGAATATTAATGAAACTAAAGTTTTAAGGTGCGATAAGGAAGAAGATGGACAGACGAAAATATTAGTAAATGGTAAAACGTTACAGCAAGTGAAGCAATTTGAATATCTGGGCAGCCTAGTAACAAATGGTGGTAGAACGGAACAGGAAATAAGAATATTCCAAGCAAAGAATGTTTTCAGCAAAAAACTAGGCCTCGTCTCGTTCAGAAATATATCATTGGATATTAGAAAACATTTTATCAAGAGTTTCATTTGGTGTATCGCCCTTTATGGATGCGAAACATGGACATTGCTGAAGAAGGACAAATGTAAATTAGAGGCGCTTGAAATATGGTGCTGGCGGCGTATGTTAAAAATAAAATGTACCGATAAAATATGCAACTGCGTGGTATTGCGCAGAGTAAATGAAAAACGTGAAATTTTAACGATACAAAGAAGGGATACGGTAATAGGACATATTATATGTCAATCGATATGGATTGCTAACCTGATAGAAGGAAAAACATTCGGAAAAATTCGAAGAGGAAGGCCAAGAAGGAAGTTTATGGATGACATTAAAGGAGAGGTCGTATGCGAAAATTAAAGCACTACAGCAATTGAACATCTCACTCATCATGCTATCCACCAACCTCCGGGTTGAGGAGGATAATAAGAAGATACATAAAAAGACATTTAAAAAAAAAAAAAGGTGGTCAACGAACATATACAAATGCCCTGATTATAAAAAAAAAAAGAAACACGAAAAACCAAAAGAACAATTAACAAACGCAAGAGAGAGTAATAACAACACTACAGGGGGAAAAACCGCTCGCCTACTACTGAATTGCTAGACCGGTCGACCTCTTTAGTTACATGGATAGTCCGCATGCTCTGTATCCGTTTACGATACACCAACAAGAAACAGTCCATTCTAATAGCGGGCATAGATTTTCATGTGTAGTGAATAGCCCTATATAATACTTAAACGCATACAATAGGGTTTGTTTCTAAAATTGAACCCAGTACAAAACTAGTCAGAGTTGAACAGCTACAATCTTTTACAACGAAGCATAACAGTGCTCTCTTCCGTAAACCGTCATAATTGTAGAAAACATCTTCGTCAAAAGACTGCGCCATTATCTGGTATAGAAAAAAATTATTATCTTTGATTTGTTTCATGAATGTAACTTCTCATATTCCACTTTTTCAATGTTTCCGCCGAAAACACTGGCAACATTGAGGATTCGATTAGTAACCTGTATTGGAATCAAATGAGCTTATTCTAGGTGCTGACTTTGGTATCCGACGTGGAGTGGTTGTATTTTTTCACCGCTGCTATTTAACCCGGTATGCCGAGCGTATGTTCAAATTAGCTATCAGCGACGCACCAATGGGAAGATAATTGGGAGAATTATTAATAATATGCGCTACGCAAATGATGTGGTGATATTCCTTCAAATAATGAAAAAAAGACATCGAACGCCTTCTTAATAAACTGAACACAGTCGGTAACTCGTATAAAGATAAATGAAAATAAAATGGAGAACAGCAGAGAATAATCTTAACAAAGTCTGCATTAAAACTAATAACAGGAAGATTGAACAGAAATTCAAATACATCAGCAGTTTGCAATATAATCTAGACCTAGATACTGAAATTACGTAACTAAGGCCCGGAGTGCCTTTTTAGATGGAGATTGCATATGCCTGAAATAGGAATTGAAATTAAAATTATTGCGATTGTTAAATATTAAATCTATTCATTATAAGTCCCGGAAAGCAGTGAAACAAAACACTACGAATTGTTTTAGAATAATAAAGATAATATACATATTTTACACAACTGTCTCTTCAGTGAGTAAGTAAATAATTTCGCTTTTAATTTAAATGTCAGTTTGTCTATGATTTTTTTCCGATGTAAAACATGTTTGTATTTTTTTTCACGTAACGTTTCGAACGCACAATTTTCATTATCAAACTGAGAGCAAATATAAAAACTGTAGTTCGCAACGATTTTCTTATTCTATTGTGAACTTTATGTTACTGTGAAACATATTCAAATCTATCAAAATTTCATTCAGCTTTTCATTGCCATGCTGCCAAATCACGAACGTGTCATCCACATATCGAAGCATTTAGGAGGCAATTTTTTTATTATTTAATTCTCCAAATATTCCATGAATATATTTGCAAAAATTCATGCTAATCTCGATCCCATCGCCACGATAGATTTATAATTGTTGCCGACGATTATGTCGAGGAATTTCGTTTTTTATCATTTTTATCGTGTCCATAACTGGGACACTGGCGAATAAAGATACTACATTAAAACTAACCAACATGGTTTTATCACGATATCTATTACGCGGTGGTATTTTTTCATATTACGTTCCCTTAAAAATAAATGTGCATAAAAGAAAATGTAATGTGTTCTTTTACTAATAATAATAATAATAATAATTAAGAAAAACCCGACGTAATAAGTAGAATTGAGAAAACCGAACAGTTTTGCAAACTTATCTTCCTTATTTAATGACAGCGCTGTATACTTCCCAAACTGTATCTTACAGCGTTTAATCTACGCCTTACGTCTCGTAAACAATTTCCGTTATTAGTTAAAAAAAAAAAAAAACCAGCCAGGACCTCGATGTAATTCACTTTATTGTGATTTTAGTATTAATTAATAAACCAGAGTTATCTATACCGACCTTCCGAGTCTTACTATATTTTCTAAAATTCAATCGTTATATATATATATATATATATATATATATAAAATAGAATTGTTGACAGCGTACACTTGCTTCACGCCTTTTCCTTGGGTGTGTACAAATTTTAGATATACGCGAACATTGCTCGGGCGAAATAAAAAGACGAACTGCTTCAGACTCAATGATACGGTCGAAACATATAATTTATATAAAAAAAAATACCATTAAAATTACGGATAAACTGATAAAAGCATTAATGTTTCCAATTTTCTTATATGCAGCAGAGATGTGGACGATTAAGATAAGCAACGCACTGACGTATTTGAAATTACCGTATATCGTGAGGTGAAAGATGAACAAATTTCTCAATACGGATGATCGAAGTAAACGGATCGGTAGAATTACACAAATTACGCGAAAGACGGATCTACAAATTTTCTATACATATCGTAGGAGGAGAAAAACTAGAAAAATCCGCTTTCTATGGAGAACAGTCGTAGGTCACAACTGTCAGAATTAATTACAAAATAGACTAAAAAAAAAAAAAAATTAATTTTCAATCCGAGTAAAATCAACATTTTTTTTTTTTAATTAAGACTGTAAAACAGTCATTTCTTCAAATTCTTATTTAAAATAAACGCGCACGAATATTGAAAAGATATATATTTCGTAAAATTAGAAAATATTTATTTAAAGGTAAAATTGGACACCGAAAAAATAGTTTTTTCCATTATAAAAATATGCGTAAACAAATTCGATAAATTGAGAAGTTATAGTACAAAAATCAAAATGACATACCGCGAGGGAGGATCTTAATTAAGAACGATAAAATAAAAGAACCGTCTTGTATTTAAACGAATAATATAAAAAAGCACGAATTATTTTACATAAAAGTAATCACAAGATACCTAGTTGTGGTATATAAAAATATTAAACACACACATATATACATATAATAATAAAGAACAAATTTTAATGATTAAATAATAATAATGAAAGTGAAGAATTCTCTCTAGTAAAGAATACGGAATAAAAAAATTTATAAAAAAAAAAATCAGTTTCACTTCGATTGTTCATTTAGTAATTTACCGCGGCCTCTTTTTATTTTCTTCTAACGGCAAACGATCGAATGGCCGAGGATACGCGAATGAACGATTAAACCTGACGCGTATTTAAATTTTTGCTCGCAATCGCCGCAATGAAACACGGACGAATCGTCTTTTAGATGAATTTGAGTATGATTTAAAACAT
Organism: Coronaproctus castanopsis; assembly: GCA_032883995.1. NCBI lineage: Eukaryota > Metazoa > Arthropoda > Insecta > Hemiptera > Monophlebidae > Coronaproctus > Coronaproctus castanopsis. The sequence continues at coordinate 206,644,619 of CM065052.1, forward strand.
TTGCAACGCTGTTAAAAATGCGATCGCAATACGGACAAGTAATGGAATTATCCATCACATGCCTCGTAATATGTTCGGTTAAGAAAAATTTATCCGTGAACCTTCTATTACAATCGCCACACTCGTAAACGGGCTCCTCTTCGCCGTCTACCGTTCGTTCTCCAATACCTGCATTGCTGACTGGACGACCTCTCCGGGTCGGCAGTGTACTCGATTGATTCGTCGTTATCGGTGGTAAACTTTTTGACCGTGATCGGGCTGCTGGAGAAGTTGCTGTGAATTCGTGTACAGCAACGCTCGTGTTACGTTTACGACCTCTATTACCTCTTCCACCCCTAAAGGAACGTCGACCGCGGATTGATGTCGAATAAGTCCGTTCTTCGAAATACGACGAATCCGAGACGTTATCGAACGTATCGGGAATAGCGACCGTATTATTATTGTCGGCATGTTGTTGAGACGCGTTCAATGTTACATTTTGTCCAGGAGACATAAATAACGTCTCGTGGATATCCTAAAAAGAAAGGAAAAAATTAAAAACTAAATAATCTTCGACTATTAGGCGAATATAATAATAATAATAATAATAATAATGACCAAACGGTGTATTCGCGCGAATTAAGTAAAATTACCGCAATAATAAAATATTAATTCGAAAAAAATAAACCGATATATTTGAAATAAAACAAATTCGATGTGCAGGGAAACATCGGAAAGAAAAAATTGCGAAGAAGGCGTATATATATATATATATATATATATATATATATATATATATATATATATATATATATATATACAATTATTACTATCATCTAGTTTCTTTTTCCCTTCTCTCTTCAAACTGTTTCCACCATTTCGCTGAGGGTTTTTTTTCTCTTCCTTCGGTCCACAAAATGCCAGTTCCTTCTTCATGATTTTCCGCGAATTCTTTACAGTTAAACAGTTTTAATATTTCTTCAAACATCACCTTCAGTTCATGTAATTTTTTAATCTCCATATACCACTTATTATATGATTTCTCATGTAATTAAATAATCTCCCGGTATATTATACACAATTATTACTATCATCTAGTTTCTTTTTCCCTTCTCTCTTCAAACTGTTTCCACCATTTCGCTGAGGGTTTTTTTTTCTCTTCCTTCGGTCCACAAAATGCCAGTTCCTTCTTCACGCTTTTCCGCGAATTCTTTACAGTTAAACAGTTTTAATATTTCTTCAAACATCACCTTCAGTTCATGTAATTTTTTAATCTCCATATACCACTTATTATATGATTTCTCATGTAATTAAATAATCTCCCGGTATATTATCCTTCGCATATGACCCTAAGAATCGTGTACTTCTTTTCCGGATAACTCTAGTGATTTTTTTTTTCTACATGCTTGCATATTTCCTAGTTAGTGTTTGATGTATTTTTCACCTTGTTTATCTGGCCCTCTTCTTGTGATATTTCTTTCCGTAATTTCTAGTTTATCGTTTATTCATTTTTTTTTTGTTGTTGTCCATTGTTAGACTCTCTGTTACATATAATGATTCTGATCTCATCACAGTTGTGTAGTGTCTCAGTTTGGCATTCCTTGATAGATATCCCTTATTATATACTCATTTTGTTAAATAAAATTCTGTCTTCATTCGATCGATCCTGCACTGATCCACTTTTATCAATTAATTCTCTCCTGGATATTGGAATTTATTAATTCACTTGAACAAACTTGGTTTTTATTTTATTGAACACAGCTGTTATATTTGTCATAAAGGTTTTTTTTTAAACGATACCATTTTTCTGTATTTCTTCTAAGCTAAGCAACCATTAGTAAATATATATATATATATATATTTGTATCCTAATTTTTCCTATGATATTCTCTTCGTTCATACATTTTCTCCGTTTTCTGATAACTTTTTCAAGTACATCATCAAAAAGTATAGGCGACGAGTCGTCCCCTTGTTTAACTATTATTTTTATTAGCTAACCCCGCAAAACTTCGTATCGCCCCAGAATCAATAAAATTAACTTATTAGCCGAATTAAATTTAATTTTTTATTAAGATATGAACTAAGTTCAATAAATGTACAAAAATTAAAATGGATAATTTACAATCTCACGTTTTTTTGATTGTGCAAACATTCACACTTATTGAATTACGCAACTAATTTTGACGTATTTTTTATATATCTCTACTTGGCAAACTTTATACTACCATAGAATCAACGCAATACTTATCGATTCTGACAGGAAACTAAAAAAGCACCGTGAAAATAATCACACGTTAGACAATTCGCGCAACCGTAAATATAATAATGTGTAAATTTGATTCTGAGACAGTACAAAGTAAAATAACACCGTAAAATTAATAACAATACTCGAAATACTATTCATTTCGATTTTTATACATTTATTGAACTTAATTCGTTTACAATGTGTACTTCAGAAACTGAACTCGCGATTTTCCAGCCAATAAGTCAACACACAACACTTTCGATTCTGATCCATAGACGTGCAAAATTAATCAAAATTACATCATGAATGATTTAATGTTCGCGCAATCAGAAAAATACCTTCCATTTCGATTTTTACACATTTGTCGAACTTAATTCATTCGGAAGCATAATTTAATTCATAAGAATTACATAACGAAACGTCTTTCAATGTTTTTACAATTATAACAGCCTGAGACAAAGTCTAAAAATCACGATCGCAAATACACCGGAATGATTAATCAAAATAAATAACGAATGTAAGATATAACAAACGAATAAACATATCTACAAGTTAATTGTTCTAAGATTTTTTTTTTCCGGCAAAATGACATTTATCGATTTGATCGACATCGAATATCGGAATATTTAAATTTGTTTACAAATTTTTTGGTGAAATTTTTCTGTTTTAGACAAATCCAACAAAACAGAGATCATAAAAATCGGTCCAACAGTTCTTGATTATGAAAATTTCATTTTATACACAACATCGCCTGGATTACATATACATCAGATAAAACCGAGTCGTCATCACTGCAGGGATAATTTTTTAACTTCGGGGAATTTCGTTTAAATAAAATTAACGAAACTATCGAACATATTTTATTAGACGTCGTAATAAAAACTAAAGGATACTTACATTTTTTTTTTTTAATTTAAATTTAAAAAGTGTCTTTCGGGAAAAAACTAAATTGTCAATGGGTAAATTAACAGGGGTGGTCGCTCAGAATACTACTGTAGTCCTCTGTCGCGATTATTCGCTTTTTTTCGGCGATTCTTTTTTTAATATAAAATTTTTTATAGCTTATCATATCAGATTTTAGCAGACATTAACAAGGTGTGTAAACTGTATTTATCAAAATACGTAGTAAGATTATAAAATAAACAAACCAAATGGAAAATAAAGCGCAATACGATACGATTAAATCGAAAAGATATATATAATTTTTTGTTAGAACTCGACCGCATAAATAACGACTCCGTGTTTCCCTACAGGAAAGATATATTCATCTTAGTACCATAGTCCTTGATTTGTCTCGGTTAACAAAGCTTTAGTAATTTTAAAACTAGCGTTTGGAAAAACAAAATCATTACATTTTGCTAGCGTTGTCTTCCTCATTCCGCTGAGAAACTTTTTTTTTTGCATAGCCACGAAATTTAAACAAAATCTAAAAAATCCAAAAGCTATATACCCCGAGAACGTTAAACCCCTATAGCACAAGTCGTAATAATCCTAAAATTGTTGAATCCACATATACTCCAACTTGTCATTAATCCAAAAACCATAAACTCAAAACCCGTAAACCTCGATACACTAAACCTACGTAGCCGTGAACTCAAAAATTCGCATAAAGCCCAATTCACAAAAAGGTTGCCTGATTATATATATATATATATATATATATATATATATATATATATATATATATATTTCATCTTTTTTGCTAAGTGCAGAAATTTTATAAACTATCTCGAAAGATGAGTGTAAAATTTATTTCGGATATAATGATTTGGACTAAGAGTCGGGATTAAGTGCGTTTAACGTCTTGGTGTTTAGTCTTTGGGTTTATAGGTTTTCCATTATAGAGGGCCCCTGATTAGCAATTAGTCCCGAGTCTGTGAAAGCATTAATCCGGGCCTGATTCTCACACTATCCTGATACAAAAGAAAAAAAAACGACAATTACCAAATAAAACGATATAAACGCAGATAAAAAGATAATCAAATTTCCATTAGCCAGAAAAAATTCCGTCATTTGATACGTCCAAAAGGACAGTTATGTAAAAATTTGATTTAAAAGTAAATTTAAATAAACGTACAGAATACGAAACTAAAAAAAAAAAAATAAAAAAAAAAATAAAAATACGTCTATAAAATATTATAGTTAAAAATCAATTAACTAAAACAAGAATAATATACCTTTGTTACAGAGAAATTTACACACAATACCTTGTAACAGCGAAATGAACACACATAAAAATGTATTTATGTACACACACATATATATATATATATGCACAAGTTATTCTATTTTCAAACGTTTAAAAAAAAACAACACGAACCTGCACTATCAGTTTTTTTAGATGGTCGTGATGACGTTTTGCGTGATCTTCGCTAGGATCGAAACTTTCATGGCAAACGGTACAAAACAGTCTCTTATCGTTACCTTCGCCATTGGTTATTGCATTTACTGTATCGTCATTAATTTTTCTTCGTTTTTGACCGGGAGGTCTTCCTCGTTTAGGTGTAGGGCCATTCTCGTTTAATCGTTTTCTGTTGGTAGTAAACGATGTCTCCACGACCGAGGAATCGCCGTTAACTCCTAAAATGAAAACGTAAATTTAATCAGATGTTTATATCGTCCATAAAATAAACTGACGAATTTCGATTAAAATGATGCCAATATCGACGGTTATTCTCCTGTAAATACACGTGTAGTAAACTAAAAATTTATTTATATCACTTAAAGATGTATTACGATAACTTATCGGCGTTAATATAATGCGTTTCAATTTAATCATGTGTGCAAGGCCAGATAGAAAATAATGGTAAATTCTCGAAATCGATAAATTTAAAAATATGACGTAACATATATTATAAATAACATTTGAACCGTGCTTAATATTTAAAATTATCATTTGAATTAATCGATGTTTATTAATTCACGATGAATTTTTCGAAAAATATTTGTTACTCCGGCCTCGTGTTATGTCGAAAATGACCTTTTCGCACGCGCAAGATGCGGTAAATAATATGTTTTGTGATCGATGACAAGTAAATATTTATACGTCCTAATTTTTACATTTATTTATTGTTATATATTGTTATTTTATGTCGTGTATAGTATACTGCTTGTTACTCGCGTTCATTGTTATCTTACAATATATACCGTATTATTCTCGCTATCGTCGTATTGATTACCTACTATCAACGTGCTGTGGTGAGATAATTCCAATTTATTAACAATTGTATATATATCTCAATTATCGGCTGATCAGAACAAAGAATCTATGTCTGTTCTTCCTGGTCAATCGATATTTCACAACTTATACATACATACATTGTAACTACACTAACACATAGCGTGTATAAACATAACACATATTCACAGACGGTAGCGGTATAACCGTCCGTCTAAATTATTTACGTATACTAATTCGCATCATAATTCATCTTTAAAGTTGCGTATATATGTATATTCCACAGTATTGGGAAATTAGTATTACTAGAAATAAGAACCTTCTCGTTTCGGTCGCTGTGCCAGTGCAGCCACATATGGTTCACAAAATATTGTGTGGATTATATTTGTATTTAAATCTACAAACCAATTAATAATGAGTGTGCAACACTCACCCCGTACATCGCGCTCGACATCACCGATTGTGTGTACTACACAATCATGCTCGGACGATAATGAAACTAACACTTTTATTTGTGAAGTGCCGACAATAGTACTCAATAAAAAGGCAATTATCTGGGAATAATTGCCAAAATGAAGTGAGAGCTAATAAAAAGGTTAATCTAAAACAAAGTAATTATGAAAACCTACTACCAGATGAATTGAAACAGTTATGTCGCGATCAAAACGTGACTATAAATAATCTGATGTTAAAAATAGACTCCTTGGTTGACAGAATACACCAGCTAGAAATTAAACAGTCTGGCCAACTTTCGCCAGAGGAAAACCATACGTTCTCGCAAGTGCAGCAACAGCAAACGCCGATGCAAAAACAAAAAATACAACCTGGAAAAGTTAAATTGCCTCCTAAAATCACCGTGAGTAGCATAAAGGACTTCAATATATTCTATACTGACATAAATACAACATTTGGGGAAAACGTAACCTTTAAGGTTTTGAATAATGAGGACATTATAGTTGCCCCAAAAAACGAAGATACATTCCGCTTACTGGTCCACACACTAAGATCAAATAACATTGCTTACCATACATATAAATTGAAATCAGAAAGACCATATAGAGTAGTAGTCAGGGGACTCCATCCTACTACAGATGTAAAAGTTATACAAAATGAATTCATAAATATGGGCCACGAACCACTTGATATTGTCAATATTAATAAAACTATCAAAATCCGCGACAATGATAACAAAATAACTGATAGACAAAGAAAGTCTTATCATTTGTTCTTCATTGACTTAAAGCCTAAAGACAACAATAAAGATATATACCATTTGACGCATATCGCTTATTGCAGAATTAAAATAGAAGCTCCGCATAGGACTAGTACAATACCACAATGTAAACGCTGCCAACAGTGGAATCACACTGAAAAGAGCTGTGGTAGATTAACAAAATGCTTCAAATGTGCTGGTGATCATGACTCAAAGTCTTGCAGGGAAAAGGACCCTAGAAAGTTTAAATGTGTGAACTGCAAAAAAGATCACACAGCTAAGACGCAGAGTGCAACAGTCATACGAAAAAATAAGAAACGACACCTCACTAATAATCTAACAAATTGGGATAAATTTCGGGAAGAACTAGATCAAAAAATAAACCTTAGAATACGATTAAAAACAAAAGCAGCCAACACAGCTACACCTGAACCAGAAAGATATAAATCAAAAGAAATCACGTACCCATTACAAGTACGACTCAAGATCGCTGAACGAAGACGAGCCCGGCACATATGGCAAAATACTCGGAGTCCATCTGATAAAAATCGATTTAATCGAACCAGTCGCCAACTTAACGCGTTAATAAAAAAGATTCGCAAAGAAACATTCACCGCATACATCAAAGATCTTAGTCCTTTCGAGGATAAAGAGTATTCTCTTTGGAAAGCTACCCAAAAAATTAAGCATACAATTACACACGCTCCATCCATTAAAGATGAGAGTGGAAACTGGGTAAGGTCAGATACCGATAAAGCCGAATGCTTTGCTCGCCATTTATCTCGGTATTCAAACCGCATAATATGCCTTCAACTATTAATATCAGCATTAATTATAAAACGGACGAAAAAGTGATAATATTTACACCATATGAGATAGCGACTGAAATAGATAATAATATGAATCCTCGGAAAGCTCCAGGTATTGATGGCATATCCCCAAGAGTGCTAAAAGAACTAACAAAAAAAGGTATAATTATGTTGACATATTTGTTTAATGCTTGTCTACGTTTAGAATACATGCCACGCTGTTTCAAAATAGCGCAAATTATTATGGTAAAAAAACATAACAAACCAGACGCTGATGTAGGGTCATACAGACCAATTTCATTATTGCCAACTATATCAAAGTTATTCGAGAAATTATTACTCAAACGACTGTTGCCTATGGTTGAAGAGTATATACCAGTACATCAGTTTGGGTTTCGACGGAAGCACTCCACAATTGATCAAGTGCACAGGATCACAATGGTAATCAATAGAGCATTTGAGGGAAAAAAATATTGCCCGGCCGTCTTCTTAGACGTAGCGCAAGCTTTCGATAAGGTATGGCACGACGGGCTGACCTATAAATTAAGCCGAATTCTGCCAGGTAACATCTGCCGTTTGCTCATGTCTTATTTATCAGAAAGACAATTTAAAGTACAGCAAGAAAATGCTACTTCCGCATCCTACAACATAGAAGCTGGAGTTCCGCAGGGAAGCGTTCTCGGTCCCATCTTGTATCTTCTATACACAGAAGACTTACCAACGGATGCGCAAACGACGACAGCTACGTTCGCCGACGATACAGCTATATTAGCCGTTAGTAGTAGTCATTCTGAAGCTATAAATAAATTGCAAAACTCTTTGAACAGAGCGCACGAATGGGCATCAAACTGGAAAGTTAAAATCAATGAAGAAAAATCAACGCATATAACTTTCACATACCGACGAACAGATGTGCATCACCAAGTGTACTTAGGAGGTAAACCTGTTCCACAGGTTGACTCAGTCAAGTACCTTGGTATGCACCTGGATAGGCGGCTGACCTAGGAAATACATGTCAGAATGAAATGTAAACAAATAAAGAAAAAAACTCAGCAGTTATATTGGCTTATTGGACGCAAATCGCCTCTAGACGTAAGGTACAAATGCCTACTGTATCGGCAGATCATAAAACCAATATGGACTTATGGTCTGCAGTTATGGGGCTGTACCAGCAGGTCTTCTAGAGCAAAGATCCAAGCTAGACAAAGAATAATACTAAGAGCAATTGTCGATGCATGCCGTTATTCGAGAAATGATGATATTCATCGAGACTTGCACATCTCGCTTGTAAACGAACAGATTAGAAAATTCGCTACAGCACACAAGAAGAGATGTCAATGTGGAAGCTACCAATTTATTAGATAATAGTCAAGACATCAGGCGTCTTAAAAGGCGCCACCCGTCAGACTTATTATGAAGTCATTAAATTCTATTACATAAATAGATTAATACAAACTAATTTTCGTAGTCATGGTCAATGGACTACTGACTTCAACCCATAAGCTGGCTAACAGGATGATCTTGTTAGTAAGCTACACTTTACTAAATTTGATACTTATTTAACTTCAATGAGTTAAGATCGTATCTTTATTAAAAATAAAAATAAAAAAAAAAATTTATTGTTATATAAAATAAAACCTCGTTTATCCTTACGATGGCGTAACTATCGAATAGAGTAGCCAATATTATCGATTTTTTATGCGAAATTATATGAAGTAATTGAAAAAATGATTGGCAGAAATGAAATTATTACTTTATACGTATAGGTAACTAGATTATTTTTAATGTTATATAAATATTGTTAGAATTAAAACATTCTATTTCAAATTAAATGTGCCTTATTATAAAAATAGCGCGTGTGATTGAAAGATTTTAAAAAATCCGTACGCACCAATTACACATTTTTTACCATTGTTTCATTTTGGTTGCTCCTACAACGTTAAAAAACGTTTTTATACTCCCGATATTTATAAAAAAAAAAAAAACGTTAAACTCGAAATAAAGCTACAAAAAAAAGTTTGGGTCTTTTTATCATCGCAATACTGTTTTTAATTTCCCGGTGAAATTTCTAGGTTAACGTTTATATATCGATCGTATTATCATTAGCAAATCTTCGAATACATATATTGACCGGAAATTTCGAGTAATCATTAAGTATCATCCTTCACTTTTGCAATTTTTCTAACTGATAAAACTAGATCGATCTTAAAACGTTGACCATTAGTCGGATTTTTAGTATTATAATCTACCTTAACGTACAGAGTTGAAAATTTCCTTACATATGTTGAACAGATAATGCGAATTAAGTTTAAAAAATTTGTCTCGTAACTAATCAAATCAATTGTTATCCCGGGACCGGTGTAGTTTTGTGTCAGCGTAGTCAATTATTCTTCGGCTACTCTTTGTTATTTTAATTAATTATTATAAATTTTATATAATTAAGTTCACGATTATTATTAATTTTTTGATTTCTGTTCTTGTAGTTCATTTTCGTATAATGAAGTTCTTTGGATGTAAGATAACATCTGTTTTATTAGTTTTCCTTTTTTATTAATATTATTATTTATTATTTAAGTATAAGTAATACCAAAACAAAATAAAATCACTACTCTCCAATACATTAACAATAAGTAATACCGTTTAAATCAAAGTAATTAGATTTCTTTTTTTTTTGTCTTTTTTATATATTTAGTTAATGCATAAGCTGATTACTCTTTATTTGATGTAAGAAAGGACTATGTATTTTCATCCCTTCTTCAAATAAGTTAATTTTAAGTGTGCATGCTCTGCATTTGTGCAGGGATCTCCATCACAAACTTTTTTCTTTTATGGGGGAATTTTTAGTGGGTAAAAATCCTACACGCTAATTTTGACTTCCCAGCAATGCATGACTGTATACACTGGGTTAACAAAAACTAAATTCCTTTCACATTACAGACGATAACAACGTCGTCAAACGGAATGGTAAAAAACGATATAATTAATTTTTATTAAATAATAAACAGTTTAGAAAAAAAAAAACAATTAACAAATGGAAATGTTGTTTATAAGTATTTTATGTTTTGTTTTTTTGTATGAAATGTATATATTTACCTAACAACGGCATTTTAAATATATATATATATATATATATATATATATATATACCGTATCACTGTAATCTACTTTTTAAAGTTTCAGATATTGTAACCAAGAAATAATTTCCAGCGCTAGATATGGCAGTAGCTAACTTATACGCCAAGAGAAATATAAACAATTACGAGTGATACAAGTAACAAAATTAAAAATTCTTTACAATAAAGTTGCAAAAAATTAAAAACAATATTTACGATGTATAAAATTAGTTTACCGTGATAAGAAAATTACATAATCAAAAAATTAATTCTAAAGCATAAATCAGAATAAAAATTATCATGTTTACCACCATCGTCGTTCGAATAATCGCCGTAATCCGTATCGGTAAACTCACTAAATACTTCGTCATAATCTTCATTTAAATTCACATAATCCTGAATGAAAAATAAAATAATGTTGATAATATCAAAAAATGCTTTATGCTCTTGAAAAAAATTTACATACAGCTAATTTCATACTAAGATCAATTCGATAAATGACGTTTGAAAAGAAATTTAAAAAAAAATCACATTCATTAGTCATTATGAAATAAAAACATATCTCGACATAATTTTGTTCGCGATAATAATAGTCAGTAAGAAAATTCGAATAATTTTTACTCGGTAGTTTTTAGAAAACTTATTATTCCGAATTTTATATACTATGTCGAATTTAAAATCCAAAAAACGTTTAATAGTCTTTTTGTTAAAAATCTAGCACGAGGACTATCCATTCTAAACGTACATTATAAAACATCTTTTATTATCAGTACCCGCAGAATTATCTCATCGCGTATATTTAGCTCGATGACCGGACGACCTCTGATCAAATCTTTTTTACGATAAAACAACTTCTAAATAACTCAGCTAAATACTCAATTGGTTAGCGAGTACCACCTTACTGGGGAAAGTAAAGAAATCTAGCAAAATAATGACAAACCACACGTACGGGCTTAATTAAAATGCGTCATTTAGAAAAATCTTCGGATTGATAGAAATCACATAAGCGACGTTCTTTAACAAAATTCGAGTTAATGGAATATTACTTTTTTTACTATTATTAATACACAATTTAATTAGTGTGTCCAAAGTAATTACCGTCATTAAACATTACGTTATAATTCAACAAAACGTCGACGTTTCCTTCTTAAAATATGAATTTTGTATGAATATCTGAAATCAGCTCTTTCTGATTTTGTATTATTTCTTAAATGTAAACTTTCATTCTCAACTATTTTTTTATAATTTCAATTTATTTTAATTATGTATTTCGCTTTTTACTTAAAAAACTGTTTAATATTCTTATAAACGGATTTAAACAATAAAAAAAAAACACAAGACTGTTTAATATATAAATAAATAGTTTTATTTATTATAGAATCCTTAGATCACATGGATATATAATTCGGTTGTAGAAATATACGTTAATATTAGAAATGGACAGCTATAAAAATGAAAATTCTTAAGAGATTAGTTGAGACAAAAATAAAACATATATAAAAAAATGTGTAATAATAGATGAAACAAAAAAAAAATATGCATATAATAATTTGACGTGGATAATAACAAAAAATCAAAATTGATAGAATATCATCCGTACCTATTCTTAACAACAGATTTATTAACGGTTATAATATCAGATGTCCAGAGGTGGGAATCTTGTACACTCTCTGAAATTCAAATAGCTAATTATCTAGAAATGCTGGAATACGAAAAAACGATATCTTGTTTAATACATGTTGTTTTGTCAGAATAAGAATTTTAAAGTTTGTCTTTTTCGCTTATTAAGTCTCTGCTTATTTCGTAGGATCCGGTCATGACATTTATGTTCGTTAGATTTTTACACGGTATATTATTTTAATAAAATTCTGAGATAGCGTTAAATATATAACATTGTGTATACAGTAAAATTAATTTTGTTTTTAAAGTTTATAGAGAGACTGCCTAATTGAATATCTTATAATAATTTACCTGAACATGTAATTTTATTTACTTAATTGATGATACATTTACATTTATTATTCTCTATGTATAGTTTATTCGTATTTTCTTCGATAGATGAAAAAGGCCAATAATAATAAAAAAAAAAAACTAGAAATTCACTAGTACACGGCAAAAATTTATATAATTATAGACATATAAGTTGTTGATTATAATTTACCGACCTGTATTTCGTCATAAAAATTCCACAGCCTTTTAAAAAAGCAACTTAACAACTGTAAACAGCCTAAAAGTCTTTCTAATAGGACAATAATTTATTTATACGTATGACCACACGCTCACACGCGTTAAATAATAAAAATAGCAAAGCTAATCACCTCTAATTGAAAAACTACTTCTGTGTCATGATGAAATTTTTGTACGTGATCGTCAACGTCTGGTAAAACTAATTGACACTGTGTACAAAAGAAACCTTCATCGTTTTTAATTAATAGTTTGTCCTCAACATTACAAATTTGATTATCATCATTAACGACTGGTTCATCGATGTTACTATTTGGCGTTTCATTAATAATTTTCTTATCATCAGGGAAATCTAAAACGTCATCGTCGTTTTCGTCAAATACTTCTTGTTTTGGAATAAAATTCTGACCGTTAGTGTTGCCTCCGTTGTATCTTCTATGAACAGAATTATACTCGCGATAATGTACTGAACTTACACTGGCGACAGATGGCGTCGAATACCTTCTCTTGGTGATAAAATTTTCTCGAGAAGAATCTATAAGAACATGTAAAAAAAAAATGAAATATATAACGTTAAAGAAATAAAATAAATACAAGTGACGCTTTTAAAATAAATGCACGAAAACAACACTATAATGAGAAAAATCGCAGAGTTTGAATGTAAACATATCCTATGTCGACATTATTGATCTAAATAAAATAATTTAATCGCAAATATGTATAGATACGTCAGCGTAGAATATGAACTAGTGATGCGACAAAAGTATCGAATACTTGTATTGCAATATAGAAAAGTATTGTATTGGTTAACTTGATACATGTAAAAACTGTCATTACTTTGTATCGATATCGAAATTTTCATCGAATCGTTACAAAAAGTATACATACATTATTTTATAACGATGAGAGGTTAAGTATATTCGATACTATATCACTTCATTTTGTTTTTACCTTAATAGTCAATGCGATATTGAAAGCGTTTAAAATAATCACACAAATTAAATATTATTATAGGGCTGAAGTAAACAACAGTAACCAAATTTGTTAACTTCATTATTTTAATTTATTAAATGTTACTTTATACGATTTGATTCATTAATGTTATTATAACAATTGTTTGCTAATACTTATATTACAAAAATTAAAATATTAATTTTCTTTTATATTAAAAGTAAATTTTTCTGTTTTTTTCTTTCTTTCTTTACTTGGCAAGATGCTTTTGGATTTATTTTAGTGATTGCTTTTTCTGTTATATAATATTTTAAATTTTTGTGTACAGTGCATATGATGAATTACCTTTTATTTTTTCACAATTTTGTTTTTAGTTTAGTTAATTTATATTTTTTGATTTATTGTATAACTATATTTTTAATTTATTAAAGTAACTACGAATAGAAAACGAAGCAACTTATGGAACCATTTTGAGTGTATTTGGGACAGTGGGAAAGCTAAGTGAAATGTATACAAAGTGTTAATTTCCTTTAGAGGCGCAATTTCTAATTTAAAATTACACTTAAACCGAAAACACCCCACTATAAATACATTATATTTAAGTGCAATGCAACAATCAAGTAATGTACCGACTAACTTGCCTGGAAGTACAAGTTACAGTGTAATTCAAGAAGATGAAAATTTAATTGAAAGTACTCCCACTACAACTGAAAGTAAAATTCAACAACGTATATCAGCATATACTGAGAATAAAAAATTAAGTTTAAATAAAAAGCAAAGGATTGATAAGTCAATTCTTAAAATGATATACAAAGATTTTCAACCATTTTCTTTTGTTGAAAATGAAGGATTCGGAGAAACTGTGCGAGAATTAAAGCCATCTTATGAAATACCATCTCGTAAGATATTTTCAGAAGTTGCAACGTATTAAACAAATGAAAACCGGGTGAAAAATATTGTTTAACTACTGATTGCTGGTCATCGGTTAATAATGAAAGTTTTAAGGCAGTAACAATCCATTACATAACGGATGAAATTCAATTAAGATCAATATTATTGGAATGCAATGAATTAAATACAACCCATACAGCAGAAAATTTAGCAATGGAAATCAAAAACGTTTTAAACCAGTGGGAAATACAAATAGGAAATATAACGCTTATAGTTTCGGATAATGCCCCATCAATAGTAAGTGCCGTGGCAAATTTAAAGTGTAAATATTTTGGATGTTTTGCATATTCCAAAAATATCATAGTGCAAACAGCACTACAAAATAGTGAATATCTATTACAGAAGAAGTAATAACGCAATGAGAAAATTAACGTAATACCAAAAGAGCAACCAACAACCAGTTCTTAAACCTAAACAAGAAGTAAGAACGAGGTGTAATTCAACATATTTCAGAATAAAAAGATTTTACGAACTTGAAAATGCTTTAAGAAGCACAATAGGTTTTCATAAATTTCCAGATATAAGTAAAGATGACTGGCAAATATACAGTGAATTGTGTGAAATTTTTTTGAAAAAGTTACTAGGGAAATTAGTCAGGAAAAGTATTTGTCAGGTTCGTTAGTTATACCTCTGAAGCGAGGGCTAATTTCAACATGTAATAAAATGCTGCAAATTAAAGGCTATAACAATATTAATGTCACCATAGTAAAATCAATTACAGATAAATATACCAGAGGTGGTTTTCTAACTAAGAGTACAGTAAATCATTAAGCTTTGCTACCATCTTGGATCCTAGATTCAAAAATTTTGCATTTTCTGAACAGAATGCTGCAGAAATTACGAAGAATGATTTATACGATTTAGTTGCGAAGAAAATTTTAAAATTAAAAGTGTATAAAAATATATCCAAAATGGAGGTAGTAGTAGAAGATAAGCTTCCAAATTTTGTGTTTGAGAAGAATTTGATACAGTAGTATCAAAAGATGTTCAACCATCAGACACACCAATGTCACAGGCAATTGTAGAAGTTCAAAGGTAATATTAACTTGTATGTAAAACAGCAGTTTTTTTTTATCGAAATTCATTATTATATAGCTAAAATATAAAATTTATATGTATGTTTTAATTTCTATAGATACATAGAGGTTCCACTAATAAACAGAAACGAAAACCCATTAAATTGGTGGATGGGAAACAAAGTATATTATCCATACTTATCAATTTTAGCTAAAGAAAAGTTATGTACCATTCTTCAGTTCCATGTGAACATGTTTTTTCAAAAGCAGGATATTTTCAGTCTGATAAAGAAGTAGACTGAAACCGAATAAAATGAATCAACTTTTGTTTTTAAATTTTAATAACTAAAATCTTTTAAATTATAACTTTGTATATAATTTTATTTGTAAATATATAATTTGTAGTTGTATTTCATAAGAAATTTTTTTTTATTAATAACTTTGTATTGTTCATTATAAATTAGATGTTACACTTTAATTCTTTTAACTATTAAATTTTGATTTTTGCTATTACTTAAAACAATAGCTTCATCAAATGATGCATAGAAAGTAAAAATACTTAATCTTTACCATCAATTGTAAACATTTTTCCATATAAATATACTGATATATAACATATTTGTTGAATAGGTTCATGTGTATTACAAAACATGGTAAGTTTTACTTTACTATTTGTTTAATTTAAAACTCGTTTTGTTATATTTATTTAATTTGTTTACTTTAGAATTAAATTTAAAAATTAGTCGCACTGAGTAATTAAATAGTCTACCGGGCAAATATATTTTAAATGTTATATTTTAACACAAAAGAAAACCTTTATGTATAAAAATAATTTGAATTTCAATAAATGCTGAGTACAGAGAAGAATTCGTCTGTTAGGAATATCAGATTATATTCCACTGTAATATGAAGTTAAACAGAATATTCAAAAATATATAAAAATTTATAACATAAAAAACGATGTAAATTATCTAAGATTATTGGAATGTAAAATAATTTACAATATATTATGGAAAATATCAATTGAAAATTAGTTAAATCACTAATATTTATTTTCTTAAGGAAAACACAAAGCTTTTCGGCATTTACGCCATTATCAAGTGAAAAATTTAAAAAATCATAATTTTAAAAAATATAAATTAAATATAATTTCTTAAAAATATGTGATGGTAATTGTGAAAATATGATCCAAAAATATCAGATTTTTAATATTTATTTTCATTTTATTTGTAAAATTGTGTTTTTTAAAAAATTTTGTGGTTGTATATTTTTATATTTTATATTTTACGTTTGGACATCATACATCGCAATAGTAAATGAAAAATTTAAAATTCCAACAGTATACAACTTTTACAGAATCAGGAAAATAATATTGAAGAAAAAATTAATATAAAAAACTAAATTAATAAACAAATATATTGATATTAAATTTCAACAAATCAAAAAAATAGACCGACAGAAGCAGACATCATTTTTGGATCATATTTTCACAATTACCATCACATATTTTTAAGTAATAATATTTAATTTATATTTTTTAAAATTATGATTTTTTAAATTTTTCACTTGATAATGGCGTAAATGACGAAAAGCTTTGTGTTTTCCTTAAGAAAATAAATATTAGTGATTTAACTAATTTTCAATTGATTTTTTATAAAAAATCACTACATTCCACATTATATAAAAAATTAAAATATATTATGGGCTTTACTACAGTATCATACAATTACTGCTATTTTGAATATTAGAACGAAGTATTCTTTTAATAATGATTACAAATTCACTTATTGTTTTCATGCTTTTTTATGAAATTAAATCAAATAAATATTAATTCCATGTAGTTTAATAAATCAGTTTAAAAATACAGAAAAGTAATATACTTATATTTAAATTAAAAATAAAACACTGTTATACATAACGTTGATAAAGAAACATTCACATCCAGAACATAAACGAAATAATATTTGTGAGCTTAAATTTACAAAAAAAAAAAAAACAAAAAACATTAAATTTCTTTATAATAGTTACATTAGTAATTTGATTGGTTATATTAAATTATCAAGCAACTTAAGTTAAATTAGCCAGGGTTTGCGCTTAATATACACTAATACATTCGATTTTATTAAATTTTAAGTAAACCTCAATTCAACAAATATTTTATTTATTTAATTTTTAACAAGTTATCTATACTTATATTTTTACTAAATATATTTCAAGACGTGATTACAATTTACAATACTTAGTAATGAATATAAATACCGATTTGTACAGTATTCGATAATGAAAATACTGATTCATAATGCAGTAATGAAAATATTGATTCGATACATTGTATCGAATAAAAGTATTCAATACTTTCCTGTATTCATATTGATTGTATTGAATACAGTGATGTAACGATTTCATAGTGATGCGCTTAATTTAGATATTAACATACGCATAATATTGTATCCCATTGATAAAAAATTACTATAGGAAACGTATATGTTGCCAAATATTAAAATATCCTGCGTATTGGTCTATTATATTAAAATATTCTGTTATATAAATTTATACAACCTTATTATAGATCAAATAAAAACACTATTATGTTACCATTATTACATGACGGACTGTCAATCCGCGATCTTCTTCTTGATCTCAATGAAACTTGACCCGCATTCTGAAATTAAAAAATATTTGAATCGTAACGTTCAATAATCTTTATTTAATTTATATTTGTAACTGAAATCTAATTTTCAATATTTAGGTTATCGGGTATTCAATAAATAAGTTTAAAAGATATTAACTATAACTTATTGAAATCTACGCATAACATGATTACATGATACTTACGCCTTTACAATGATCCAGATGGTCAATTAAACTTGCGACGTTACTAAAACTAATAACGCACATGGAACATCGTATATTATTAGTTACTTTCATCAAATGAGCCTTTAGATCATTTTGATTTGCAAATGTTGAATTACAGCACAATGGACAGGAAATTGACTTCATTTCTAAATTACATAAATCCAACTTTACCTGTAAGCATGGACATTTACAACATTCGACACATTTAATTTCTAAAAATGCAAACCAAATAGTAAATGTAACAGTGAGAATTACATTTATAAATTACACAAATTCAGTTTCTTAAATATATACATTTACCCTATTCGATAAATTATTTCGAAATTTAATAAAGAAATAATACAAACACTGTTTAATGTCGTAATATTATTATTATTATAATTACAAAATTACTTACGAAAGTATGAAAATAAATTACAATTTACTTAATTCAAATAATTGAAATAAACTTTTCATTTAAGCCGTCAACGTGGGTAACATAAAAATGTGCCAACTGCCAACAACTAGATACTATGAAACAAAACGTGTTATTGTTATTTAAATCAACAACCAATAAAAATGTCAGAAGTATTTTAGTTTTTACAGAAATTTCTACATCAAACGGATAAAAAATATCCGGCACAAATCACATACATTACACAAACATGAGAACTTGAGAACCAATTGAACTTCGTTGTTCGAACGCCATGATTTCTTCCTTTCGACTTCTGTTAACAGGAAAAAAAACACCCGGAAAATTTGTATCATTAATTCAACTTTTCTTTATCAAAAATTATATATCCGAAATATATTAAATTAATACGCTTATAATACCCTTAATAAAATATTTTGGAATTTTAAATTTAATTAACTCTCCGAATACTTAAGAATTAAAAAAAAATTGATCTTTAAAAAGTGTGTACTTGTGTAGGCAGCTTTAAGTACTAAGGAATATTGAAAAATTCAACAAGCGAACAAGCGATTACACTTACAACTTACACTTACATTAACATTAAATTAAAAATCATTAAACATAAAGTGTGAATATAAAATCATCTATTTAACTTTAAGATTATAAAATAATATCTAGCTGATACTTATACTGTTATATATATAGTACATTAAAAAAATTAAAATAATAAAATACCCCATATTCAATTGATGTAATTGTAATCTATTGTTAATTATAGGCAGTTTTCGTGGTTTAATTTAATTTAGCTTCCCTGAATATGTTATGTGAATGTTTATTTGTATAATTATGATTATCCCTAATAAACTGTCGAAATTTTATTTTAAAGTATTTTTATTTCAATACATAAAATGTCAGGTATATAGGTTTAAAGCATTTTGTATACTTGTTCGCTTTCAATATTACAATTTGTCCTATAGATATTGCAACTAAATTCTTTAATATAAATAAGGTTTTTTTAAAAAAGAAAATGATATTTCTACCCAAACAAACATTCCAAAAATATGTGTTATATTGCAAATATAATGCATATTTAAATTTAATTTTAATGAAAGAAAAAATATTGCATTAAACGAATACATTTACGGTAACTTTTCAAAACGGCATTTTTAAAACAGTCCAATTAATGGAATTTTTGGTAGATTTTTAGATAAAAATTTAACTAAATGTTTTACAGTAAAACTAAGTATAACAAAAGGACGAAATCAATTTTTCTTAAAATTTTTGAAAATCTGGTACATAAATTTATCATAATGAAAACAAAAAACTTGTGTTCATTTATCTGATATATATTTTTGGGATAAACTTAGATCAACGGCTAATATGGAGTAAACATATAATTTAAAAACGTAATGAACTCAATATTAAATGGAAACGAATGTTACGGCTGTTAGGAAAAAGATCAGAATTATCGATCCAAAACAAGCTATTATTATAGAATCATATCTTGAAGCCAATTTGGCTATACGATCGTTAATTATGGGGTTACGCGAAAAAAAAAGCAATATTGCTATTCTACAGCGAATGCAGAACAAAATCCTCCAAAATATTGCTAGTGCTCCATGGTATGTAATTAATCTTACACTTCACGAAAATATCAAGGTAAAATCCATAAAAGAGGAAATCGCGATCGTTCCCAAAAAATATGTCAACCGTCTGGAAAAATACACTTATCACATGACGATCTCCCTAATTCATAACTCGCTTGAATACCGTACCTCTGGACTTAATATAAACTAAGCGTATTAATGTACACAGTTATGTTTTAGCATCCATCACCGGATGGAATACTACTCATGATATAGTATGCACATAAACTACAAAACTTACCAAATAACATCAGCTAGGTGTAAGTTAACGATAGCAATAAAAAAAAAATATCTGATATATATATATATATACCAATTTATAATGAAGAACAATCATTCTGAATATATTTATTTTTTTTTTAAGTACTGAAATACATTTTACAGGTTAATGGTAAATGACAACCTCTTCCTTTTTTTTTGCCGATTTCCTAATTATCTTGCTCTGGACCAGGATTATATAAATAAATTATCTTCTCACGCATTATGTGAAATATATTTTTTATTTCTTCAATATACTCCACAATTTAAAATTCCTTCGGTCCAAAACTCTCCTGCTGTAAACTAGTTCGGTCCATAGAACTTTGAGTAATTCCTCTGTTAGTCCACATTTCACTTTCATTTTCACTCGGCAGTTAATGTCCATGATTCTGATCCATACTTTAATACCGTCCAAACGAAACATCATATAACTTATTTCCTTAATTCTAAGGACATTTTACGGTTCTTCAACACATTTCCAAAAATTATTAAGACTGTTTCACCATGACTATTCCAGTTTTAATTTTTGTTACATCACATTCACCATTCTCACAATATGCCGTAATATTCGCTGTTATATTATGCCCGTGTTTGTAAACTAAAGTAATTGTTTAGCGACCAATTAACGTATAGATAAAATAAATATAACAGAGTATCACAACAATCAAAATTATTTAACCAAGGAAGAAATCTTTCAAAATATATATAACTTGTACGAGCGGTATATTTTAAAGATAATTCTTTCATTATACCAACCTGAATATAATAGCAATGCTGTTTTTATAATTGTTTTACTTTTAAAAAACACATATAATACAAAATATAAATTAAACTTTTTTAATTGTCTAGCGTGTTGTTAATTTCGAGATTTTCAACAAATTAAATAATCTAAACACATTAGAAGTTATTTTTGAGGTAAAATTTTGCCATGATTAGTTTTTAGCTTCTTTCAATATATATCTAGTTTTAGCGCCCTGTTTCTTGTATAAAATGTGATTAGTATTGCTTGGATTACTTTTAAGCAACTTCAGTGCTTTTCTTCTGTCTCATATGACTGTTGAACATTTCTTTGACCTTCGATACATAAAGTATTAAGTATGTTATCATCACAGTGTTTTATATTTTTGGTTTCCATTATAATTCAATGAGTTGTAATTTGGCTGAGAATATGTTGTTCCCTGAGAGATCTCAAGAATAACCAAAGGAGTATGATCATTTCCTGCTAAGTCCAGGTGCTAGAATACATTAAGTTTGTTTGCAAGTTGAGCTGATGTAATAAATAAAACAATTGGGGGACCACGATTTATATGAAAAGTTGAAGTGTGTGGGAAACATATTATGTATTATAAGATTGTGTCTATGAATTAATTGTTCTAGAGTCTTCCCTTTTCCATTTTTAATTTTACCATCCCATAGGAAATTGTGGGCGCTGAAATCACCAACTAAAATCAGTGATGAGAGTAAGTCTTGGAATATGCATTGTAACTGATCTATTGAAATTAATTGAATAGGAGGAAGATATATACAACCAAGTGTTTTTTGGTGTTCGACCAAATTCTAATCGCTATAATTTGTAAATTAAAAAGGAGTTGTATTTGGCGACATGGTGTAGAGGACTTCATTGCGATTAATATTCGTCCATGCGCGTGATTATTATTGTCCGGAGTACATATGGTGGATTATGTAGGAAAGTGAACTTTTTGGTTTTATTTTAAGTGAGTTCCATGGAGACAGAATGGTAGGATAGTAAATTGAGATCAGATAGCTTAGATTTACATAATTTGCATACAGCACATTACAATTCATACCAAACATTAACAAATTGTATATAATTTCATCGCACCAAAAAATTATTTGTTAAAAAAATCAATTCGATTTTATTATTTTATCAATAATTGACACATAATTCAGACACTAAAATAAATAACAGAAAACTAATTACGTATTATATTACATATATGTATGTGTGCGTGCGTGCACGAGCGAAAATAATATTAGTTTTCAAAATTTAAATAAAATGTATTTATATAATTATATATATATATATATATACACGAGAAAAAAGGATGACACTATAAAATAATACAAAAATTATCATAGTCTTATTTCGACATTTTAAATATTTTAAAACATGATAGAGTATATACAAAAATATGATTAGACTAAATTTTATAATACATAAAATTATTTCAATTACTTTAATCGAACATAACACTAGTTAAGCTTGTTAATAATTCCGTTAAATATTTCTCGACTGTATGTATGTATCCTGTATTGGCTTTAATATCTGCGATGAAAGTAACAACCATTGGCATTTCATTCATTTGTATAACCTAATGGACAAATATCATATATTTAAATATTCAATTGTCAGCTCATATCAGGTTTTTAACTTGCCCCTTGAACTATAAGATCTTCATATCTGCATGTAGTTGATATTTGTAATATTAACTACACAACTTTAAAATAACATAAATCACTACAATGAAAAATGCTAAAGCACAATTTATTCTAACCGAATTTTGCTTCATACATACACTAATTACAGGTAACGGTATGATTTCCAAAAAAACACAATCTAAAACATGAAGCTCATATACGACTTATTTTTTTTTTTTTTTGTTACAACGAAAAAATGAAGGACAGAGTTCACGTAATTTTACAAACTATAACCAACGTCCGCAACATGAAAAAAATGAAGGTATTACTAAGGTGTTTCAGTGCAGTTTCGCCAGCTTAAATAAACCTACATTCTGGTCCACCGATGAGCAAAAAAATTATAGATCTCCCTATAACAAGGCATATTTCTGATAGGTGCTTAGACGTAAAAATGGTAATCAAATTGACACTCAAAAAACTATTATCTATAATTGAAAAAAATAAACTAGTACATAAGTTTGAATTTAAATGCAAACATTCTACAACTGACCGGCTCAAGATTGCACTAATCATTAAGGTAGAGTTTAAAAGAAAGAAGAATATTTCCCAACCAAAATCTTGGATATTGAACAAGTCTTCAACAAAGTATAACATAAAAGATTAATTTATAAATTAAGCCAGACACTGGCAGGTAACGTATGTCGACTACACAAGTCATATTTTACGAGACTTCAATTTAAAGTAGTTCAACTAAATGTTACATCAATGTTTTATGATATAGAAGTCCTGCAGATACGCAAGATAAAGAAGTTTTTTTTTATTCAAAAAACTTTAAATCCAACGGAATAATTATCCTTTAAAATTCAATAAACCGATTATACGAATTAACAATAAATGGGAAAGTCTGTACATATAGTATTGCATAAATGCATTCAAAAGATGTATCGCATTGAATACCAAACATTACAAATAATAATTAGGTAAAAAAAAAACATGTAAAAATACATTATCCATACCATAAGAGACAATGGTAAAAATTGTTTACAATTTGATAGAATACACATAAATCCTATCATTGAAAATCAGACAACATGAGAAGTTACTTAAGTTTAATGGTTTTTACAAAAGATATTGATACTATATTTAAAACTTATTTTTTTGAGGGCAGCACGTACTCCTGGCAAGTGCTGCTGAGTTCCAAAATCTCTTGTGCTAAAGAATCATTTGTTCGTTTCGCGGTCTATGGTATGAATTGAAGTTTTCTCCAGCACCACATTTCGAAACTGTTAAGTCGGATTAGGCTAGTTTTATTTAACGTCCATGTTTCCGCTCCATATAGTACTATCGAAAATATAAGCGTGTTTACTAATTTTACTTTAACATTCTTATCAATGGTCCGTCCTTTCACATCTTGCTTAGTTTCACCATAGTACAGCGACCCATTTCAATGCGACATTTTATTTCTTTTTCTGCGCTCCGTTTACTATTTATTAGCGATCCTAGGTACACAAAGTCGTTTACTACTTCAAATCCTGCGAAAGTTTTGTCATTAAATTTTACTCATCTTCCTCTGTGTTATGATCATTAATTTTGTTTTGGATTTTTTTAGAAGTATTTTTATTTCGCCAAGGTCAGATGTAATAAGCGTTGTATCGCCATATATATATATATATTTATAAAAGTAGAAAAAAAAACAATACAAAATAGAATGGACGATATTAAACTAAAATTCAAAAAAAAACGACGTATATTTAAATAGCCCTAAGTGGAAGCAGACACTGACTACGATTCAAAAGATGCGGTTTAACGTTTGAATTTATATTTTAAGAAACAGAATAATAATGATAAATAAAATAAAATAAAACTCTATTTAATAACAAAAAGAAAAGAAAATTAATAACCACTTAATAGTGTAATAAAAAGAAAAGAAAATTATAACCCACGTTTGAACTTTCTCAGCATAAATAGCTCCATAAATAACAAGAGACTGGCGAAATTTGACTCTGCGAAAATGAGAGATTAACCTCTGCATATTTTGAACTTACAACGTAAATCCTCAAATAAAAGACAATCAAACAATAAATACTCAGTATCACCACAAGGACAAGAGGAGTCAACACTAGAATTGCAAAAGTCACACTCAGGATCACAAGCAAGATGGAACCTATATAGATAGGAACCAAACTTATCATGGCCAGAGAGAATCTGATCATTATAAATAGTTAATATTAATATTACTAAGTTTAAGACAATCGGACACCTTTGTGAAAAACACATCGGTTTTTCTACGACTGGGACAACTGTCCCATCTTGCCTGTCATGTATCAATTAATGAGGAATAGACAAATTTTTTCAAAATTGAAACACTGTGAATGGAATCAAATGAAACAAGATCAATACAGGCGACATCCGCACTAAACTCAGACACAATGGAGGCACCAATGACAAAAAGAGCCCGGTAAAGACAAGAAATCTTTAGTAAAAACTTCATCTGACACTTGTTGATAAAGCATAAAATGTTTTTATTAATACAAACAAGAAAGTCATATGCATAATGGGACTGTACGAGCCCCTTATACAAAATGATCCTCTCCCTATATGTCAACCCAAAAGTATTGGAGTGCAGTCTTCTAAGCTTAAAGAGCATAGTGTCGAATTTCCTGTGGATATACTCAATATATGGGATAAAAGATACCTTTTAATCTAATATTATACCAAGGTATTTAAGACAATTTGTATGTTTAATTGTCTGACCTGAGATTAAGTTTAAGTTGAAGAACACCCTTACTGGCAGCTTTCTTTAACAAGAACTCATTAATTACCGTCTCAAAAACCTTGCCAATAGAATTTAATAAAGATATAGGCCAATATCCACCAAGAGTAATAGAATCTTTACCAGCCTTAGATAAAACTTTTATATTGGTGAGTTTCCAACAATCAGGGAAAAGTTGAAAACTTAAGCATTTAAATAGAACTAAAAAAGCCAGGAAACTCCCTATCAATATACTTAACAATTTTATTATTAATTTTGTCCAAAGAAGCAGCTTTTTTATTAGCAAAGCCCTTAACAATGTTTACAACCTGATCACAAGTAACTGAGGCAACAACTGAACCAAGAGTTGAAACGACCCCATGCAGTACTAGCATGCACAAATTTATTCCAGGAATTTAATTTAGATTTAGTAATTAATCTTTTATACTCAAAAGTTAATGTTTTGAGAGTAGAGTTATAAACAAATAGGTATACATTGTTTTTATATTTGTTTTTTTTTTCTTTTCCTAACCGAATTAATCTTTTCCTTCAATAATTGAAGTTTCAAATTCCACCAATCAACTCTTGGAACAGTAAACTCAGGCAGTGGCACGACAACAATCCTGATAAATAAGTATTTAATTTAGACTGAGGTATTTAAACCTTGCAGATTCACAGATCTGTTAATCTCATTATGCAAGATACCAATATATTTTTTATTAATATTAACAATAAATTTTTTCCCGTCTAAAGCTTTAAAAGTGCTTCTCAAAGGAAGAGGTAAATCGAAGAACAAGATAGAGCAAATATTTTTATGAAAAATAAGTTCAAAAGGTAATAAATGACTGTACTTTAGTTTGTGACTACGAAATCATTTCATGTATAAAAAGTCAAAGGAAATGAACTTTCCGCTTTAATCCCTGTTGTTCGTGACAACAAATAACTTCAATTGCCAATTTCATACGTTTGAATTAACATGTAAAAGTTATAGAATAGTTAGTATTAGATTTCCAATTGCTCCCATAAACTAGGAATTTATTTTAGTACAAAAAAGAATTTTAAAGTTGAAAAAAATTCAACGATTTCAAAGTGTGCCGACACTGTACTTACTAATTTTTAAATTGCTATTATTTTGTCTCTACGTTATACAAACATATAAATACAAATATTTCTATACCGAATGTTATAACCATTCTCTCCAGAAAACACATTGGTAAAAATATAATAAAAGTTAATAATATTTATAAAGAAAGAACTTATATGTAAAATTGCAGGAAAAATTTAAAATACAAAAAAAAATCTCTCATATTCTGTTAACTAAGTAGAATTAATTTTATTATCAACAAGCATAAGATTTATTACTCGAAAAGATAATGTATAAATTACACGTACCTGATAATTAGAATATAAACACGTAATACTTTTAGTAGTTCCCAAGTTTAATTTACGCGACTGATCAAAAACAACCCCAAATATAGACAGAAACTGAGGACGAGTAGCTAATTCTGGAGCTTTCTCTGAAGAAACTAAAGTACATATAACGTTATATAACTTTATCACAAAATATGTATAGATTAAAACATGAATGTAAGCACCCATCAAAATTTAAAATAAGAAGATAAAATAAGAACTCACAACCAGCGAATAAAATTAGATTATATAAGGATAAAAAATAAAAATAATGAAAACAAGCAATAACTTGAATTTTCAAACAATTGAAGTGAAAAGTAAGAAATATAAGCATGAAATTTGATAAAAAAAAAAAAAGAAAGGAGTAAACTATATGAAAAATAATCTCTTGAACAGATCAGCTATATTGCAATGCACCTGTGGTGAGGTGTAATTAA
Organism: Coronaproctus castanopsis; assembly: GCA_032883995.1. Lineage (NCBI taxonomy): Eukaryota > Metazoa > Arthropoda > Insecta > Hemiptera > Monophlebidae > Coronaproctus > Coronaproctus castanopsis. Next base: position 206,672,387 of record CM065052.1, read on the forward strand.
ATAGACAAAACTTAGAATATCAGAAAATTGATATAATGAAAAATGAACATATTCACACTCTAATAAAATGTCTTCGTACAAGTCATACTGAAATTTTATTGGTATGATCAATTTCATATTAATATAAAACGTATATACTGATATTCTTTTGGTCATTTTGGGAAATATAAATTGTTTTTTATATATAAACAAATAACTGCAACATTAAAGTGATTCCAAATATTCATAATTAAAAACACAAAATACACCAAAATATTAAACGCCATTGTACTAATAAAAAATTAAGATATGTTATAAAAAATTAATTACCTTTAACTAAAGGAACTCCTTCTTTGTCAGATATAACTATGGAGTATAAGCCATCAACTTGATTCAACAACTGGTACAAGAATTTTTTTATTTCCTGCAACATTTTATGACATAAATGACAGAATAATATTCTAAGCTCGTAAAACAAGTATAATAATTCGTAAATACCTCAGACATGATAAAAATAAGCAGTTGTAATTGCACTTGTTTTATTAAACGTATACTACACCATCTAGTAACGTAATAAATTATAACAAAAGTATTATTTTAAAAACTAATTTTTACATAACTAAATAGTAAATAAGCTATATGCATAATATCTGTAATACAATGTATACATTGTACAACAGTGTGTTATGTTAAATAATAAATAAACATTTTATGATATTGGAATTGTATACAATGTAGTGTTATTTCCTTTGATTATACCAAATATTGTATTTAAAAATTAATACGTATTTAAATTATACTAAAAAATAATGCAAACTAAAAATGACATCTTTAGAAAATTATAAACGACTAGAAGCTGTCAAAAACTTGAACTCGAAAATTAATAAATTATAAAAGAAAAATGAAAAATCTAAAATTATTATTTATTTCTTCTTTCTTCGAATTTGTTTTAAAATTTAAAAGCTGAGCGAAATTTAAAACAAAAAAAACAAAATTAAAATTAAAAATACTTAATATTTATTTTTATTTTACAATTAATTATTTTACTTTCAATAACTAATGCAAACCTTTTGAAAAAATAGGCATTTTTTAAAAAGCGGCTATGCGAATACAGTTTTATGGAGTTTGTTATCTAAAAGACGTTCCTTGATTGCTTGTTTGTCACTAGCCTTATACTCACTAATTAGTTTAGTCTCATCTCATTCGTACTTCCAAATGTAACGGTCTGTTGATAATTTCTTATGTTTATGTTTTTAATTTTATCTCATTAATAGTTTTAAAAAGTATGGTCCATCGTATATTCTTTTGTTGTCAAAGATTCTGAAAATTTGCAAATTTCTAAAAGGCTTTTAGTGTTTTAACGTTAGAAAATAATTTGCAAACATAAACTATAGTATTTGTATCAAATATTTTGTAATGTCTGAGGTTCGTACGGTTAGGGGCGTAATTATTTTTACTAAACATGTTTTTCAAATTAATCGTCATACATTTTATAATTACTCCTTGCAATAATGTTATAGGTATTTATGAAATGGCTTAATTCACATGGACATAATTTCGGTCCATTTATCGATGGAATGTGTGTCAAATCGGAAAATGAAGGAACAAAACTCACTATCACGCCTTCTCAGTCAGAAATAAGTGAAAGTGATTCTTCAGAAGTTATTGAAATATCTTTAGTCATAAGTGATAATTTAATTGTGAAAACTATAAAATCATCAGAAAACTCATTCATAGGGTGGAAAAATAATCTAAAGAAAGGACGTATATTGAAGAAGTACGTCTTAAAAAACTAATGTACCGAAAATTAATTTCATTAATATTACTTGTTCTAAAAATTATCGATAATTTCAAATTTTACTATTGTCAACAGTGTTTGCAATGCTCTTAAAAGTAAGTCGGAATTATTTGCTGAAATATCCTTGGAAACCCATGGTATTTGTAAATCATACAGTCTTACAACAGATTTATTGTATGGTGTACGAGCTTTTTCATATTACGGGAATTTGTCAGACAAATTACACTGTTCTAATAGTAAATGGCAAGCGAACGGTAAGTTTAAAATCGGTGTTTTGTGTATTTATAGTTATAATGTGTATTTTAAAAATATTTTTGTATTTCATTTATATTGTTTTTGGATATTATAGGTGTCGTCGGGTGTGCATTTTTGGATGATAATTCTCCGTTAATGACATTGTCTTGGCTCTCAGCACCCCTTCTTGCCGCTGGAAATACGATTATATTGCTAGTAAAACCACATTACTCTTTAATTTCGTTGGCATTTGCCATAACTCTTGCCGAAGCCGGGTAATATAATTTATTTGATTATTTGTATGCGTATAATTTCATTCTAAATATGACGATAAGTTTTGTCTATATTACAGAATTCCACCTGGAGTTTTAAATGTTTTGCCATGTGTGGATAATGAATCATTTCCTACAATAATGGATAGACTTTCCAGTTTTACAGGAATTGTTCCGCCTTCCGTTGAATGTTTTCCTTCTCACGCACATATTTCATCGGGTAACTAATTTTTATATTCAGTGATGGAAAATTAATAGATCTTTTCATTAGTATAGCGTTTTTTTGAACCAAATAAACAAAAAAAGTAATTTCTTTAAATTATTTTTTTTACGTTAATGATTTCTTTAAATTTAGGTTAATATTTTATAATACAAAGTTTTATAAATGCTATTGTGACAGTTGCTTTTTATACCCTGCTGATAATTATCATAAACAACAACCACCTGATTTATAATCAGAATCACACGTGAGTAAACAGGAAGTTAAAATTAATGATAAACAGCAATAATATGTATGTGAAAAATGAAGTTATAGTAGAGTTATTTTGAATACTATTTAATTAGACAAGCGTCTATACAAAACAACAAGACACCATTTTATTATTAGTCATCTGAGTGAATTTTCTGAGCCCATCTATACATTCTCTTGATGTTAAAACACCAGACTTGTCGATTTATGATCATTAATGAAACAATTTTTATGTTGTTATACAGTGTCAAGTTGAAAATTAAGATGACGCTTGCATTCTGATATAACGATCACAATCAATTTATGAAATTCGCTTATTCAATTTTATACTGGAACACTTAACTCGATATCCTAACATTCAGATTAAATGACATCCATCAATATTATAATTTTAATAAATAGTTGACCATGACTGATTTTTAAATATTAAACATTCCCTCACTACCAGCTCCAGTCTATTGAATAATGGTTTACAGATTTGGTAGCTGCGTAGCTCCTGAACCAGTATGCTATATTTTATCATTATGTATTTATTGCCACGTGCTTTCTGTTTCTACAAGGGAAGCAATAATGTATATTTTAGTAATTATATAAGACGTCATCTTGGTGACTTTGGTTTTATATTATTATCCATAATAAAAGTTATTTTTTGATTAAAAAGTATTCTTCCAGACGTCGTGACCAATCATGAAATTTTTCCAGTTAAATTCCGCCATTTATCTCTATCCTGTGCAGCTTCCATTAGCTGCCCATTGACAGTCCTGTCATGCCTTGGATGTAGTCTACAAAACAGGTCGGCTGTCGGCCTCTGCTTCTTTTTCCTGCTATTATTCATTGTATTATTATTTTTTCTAATCCATCGCGTCGTATCACATGGCCAAAGAACTTTAGACATCTTCTTTTTATTACTGGAACCAATCTATCTTTTTGCTCTATTCCGAGTTGTTTCAGTATACTGCATTAGTCCGATGTTCCATCCATGAAATCCTGAGCATGCGCCTATAGCAGCACATTTCAAAAACATCTAGCTTTTGGCACAATGTTTTGTTTAATGTCCACGACTCTGAACCATAACACGCTATCGAGAATACCAATGATTCCATTAATCGTTTTTTCGTTTTTATTTTTATAAAATGATCTTTCCATATTCTTGTTAGTTTTGCTAGAGCGCTTTTGGCCATCCCGATTCGCCGTTTAATTTCACTTTCGTCATTTCCGTTATTGATGATATACGCTCCCAGATATTTCGTTTCCATTTTTTTCTCTATGTCAGATACCAACGTAAATGTCGCGGGCAATTCCCTCGCCTTGTCGATAGTAATTATGGTACATTTAGCCCTATTTAATATTAAATTAGCTTTCTTGCTGAAATATTCTATACGCTTCAGTAATGTTGCCAGTTCTAGTTAATTTGCCGCTAAAATCATTGTATCATTTGCATATCGTAAATTGCATATTTTCTTTCCTCCGATAGTTATTCCGCCGTTCCATTCTTCAGTTGCGTGTCGCATAATCCATTCGCTGTATATATTATATAGTATAGGCGATAGGATACACCCTTGTCGTACTCCCTTTGTTGTTTGAAAACTTTCGGAGAGTTGTCCTATTTTTATATAAACATTATTTCTTTCATATAATTTCCATTAAAAAGTATAAATTAGTATAATTCTTATTGGATAGTATTAATGTTTACAATATCTTATATATATATATATATATATATATATATATATAATTCTTTTTTTCACATATATTTGTCCACTGCTGGGCGTAGGTCTCCCAAATCAATAAATTGGGGGGGGGAGAAAATAGCCTAATCTCTCGTGCAGGCCAGGCAAATTGGACGATACCAACTAACACAACACACTGAGCCGGCGGTCCATCGAAGTACCGTTGCTTAACTTTGGACGATTACACAGAAAGCCGCCGTACTCAACGTGCTATGTCCAATAAGAAGAAGAAGAAGAACAATAATATATTTGCATATTTAAATATTTTCTGTTTACAAAAAAAGTAAAGTTACCATTCAATAAAATTTTCTGTACCGAATATATCAACGATTCTTTCCAGAAAAAATTAATACAAAATATAATCTTATAAAATATTATTTAAATTATGCCTTATGATACGATTGCAGGAAAAATTTTAATACAAAAAAACTGCTCATTTAAAATAACAGAGTGCGTACACTCTTACCATATCAACAATATACTTAAACATATCTTAGCTTATTTATTAACACTAGAACTAGAATTTGTAACTGTAGAAGGATGTGTTTTATACGCCTGTCGTAAAGCTTGGTAATCGTAATCCCCTATAGAATTTACTATTGGAATGTCGGAATATCTACAATCGGCAAAAAAATTTTTCGTTTTATCCTTAATCATTTCCTGTACGTAAGGGAATTTTAACGCATCATGGAGAAATTTTATTGAAGTAAATCGAGGTTTATTCAAAATTATTCGAAGGCAATGGTTTTGCACTCTTTGCACGTGGTTTATATTACTAATACTAGTATAAGACCACACTGGGCAGGCATAGAGTAGCTTTGGTAAAATTACCTTTTTGTGTAATAAAAATTTGTTTTGCGTTGAATGCGCAGATCTTTTATTAAATATAGGAAATAGACAACCCATTTTCCGTATTTTTCTACTTACACAATCATTAATATGTTTTGTAAATGTGTCTTCTGTCCATGATGACGCCTAAATGCTTCACATGTTCCTTCCAGTCAAGTTCAGTGTTTTTTATTTTAACGAAACGATTTAATAAAGGCCTACGTCTGGTAAAAATTATTGACTTTGTTTTCTCATCGTTAACTTTTATTTTCCATTTATGGTAGAATTTAGACATGACATCAATTGCTTTAGTTAATCTATTATTTATAGTGTCTATTCTATAAGAAGATACCATTACAGAGGTGTCATCAGCATAGAGATTTATATCTACTCCTAGTATTGTCGGTAAATCATTAATATATATAATAAAAAGGAATGGGCCTAAGATACTGCCTTGAGGCACCCCAGCTTTAACGTACCTTATATCAGAGTTATGGTTTTTCAGTTTCACATAGAATTTTCTATTCATTAGATAAGATTTAATAGTAAAAACAAGATATGAAGGGAAATTATATTTAATTAATATATATATGATTCCATCATGCCATGTTGTGTCAAACACTTTTTCTATGTCCATCAAGACAACACCCGAATGTTTATTCTGGTTAAAGTTATCAGTAACTTTGTCACAAACACTGGCCAGTTGGATTGTCGTACTTAGCCGTATTGCGAATCAGCTATGATGGATTCTCTGTCACTAAATGCCCTCAATCTTACTAGTATTATTTTTTCAAAAACCTTACTTATATTACTGAGTAAACTCACAGGTCTAACATTTTGAACCGAAGAGGAATCTTTCCCAGCTTTTGCCAAAGGTACCGTTACCGATACTCTCCACGACACAGGATAATAGCATAGGCGTAAACATGAGTTAAATAGAATCTCCAAGGCGACTATTGCTTTTTGTTGGTAGATTTTTGATCATTTTTATGCTAATTTGATCGTGACCAAGTGAATTTTTCAGCCTGAGAGTGAAGATAAGGCGTTTAACCTCTTTAGGTATTGTAAGATCTACGAGTGAAATCACTGCAGGAATGTTAAATTAGTAATTGTTTATCGTCTGCTTCACCTTACGTTCATGATACCGGGTTGACATCAACACATTTTGACTATGAACAGTACTAAAATTTCTGCCTTATCTTCATCGGAATAAGCTATCCTACCCGAATTAATTGGGTCTTTAATATGCGGTAATTCGGTTTGGCCTCTACAGAAGTATTTATTGACTCTCCATAAACTATTATCAATTGGAGAGAGGTTTTTGAGGAATTTATCATACTGTAAATTTCTTTCATTTATTAACTTTGTTTTGACTACCTTATTTAATTTGTTATACAGCTTCTTATACTTGAACTTATTTAGATCATTAGATCTTTGATAACATTTACGAACGTAGTTTTTAAGTTTAATAATAATTTTTATATCTTTTGAGATCGAATTCACTTTCTCCTTTATAAAAACCCGCGGAATGGCACTGCGCGCAGCTTGCATTATGACGGAATTTAGATGTAGAATGTATTTATCTATAGATTGCGGATTAAGTAAAGTTTTTGGTATATTAATTTTTTTCTGAATGTTTTCTTTAAATATGTTCCAGTTTGCCCTGGAACAATTGAAAGATTTAGTTAATTTATTGTACTTTAACTTACTAAGTATAGTAAACATTATCGAATTATGATCCGATGATAGTTCACTTAAAGATAAAGGATTACTTAATTGATAGTAGTTCTTGGCAATGACAATATCAATGATGCTAGGCAAAGAAGTTGAATTCCCGGGGAAAAATATAGGCTCTGATGGTGTTTTTATCTGAAAGTTTAGTCTGTTGCACATGCTTAGGAGTATGTTCCCTGCTCTGTTAGTATTATGACAATTCCAAACTCTATTCTTTGCATTTAAATCTCCAATTACTAAGACATGTGTTGATGTATTTAATAAGGATCTGATATCACTTTCGAGACTAGTAGGTTTTATCGGCGGTCGGTATGCTGCAAAGATAACTAATGATTTGTTTCCTAGCTGAAATTTCGTTCCCACAGCTTTTACCTGACTGGTATGCGGTATAGGCAAAGGGGTGTAGTGTAAACTGTTGTGAACTATTAAGGCTACTCCTCCATTTTGTTTGTTAAATCATTTCGATGTATTTTATAGTTAGATAATTTAAAATTAAAATTTCCATCAATTTTTGTTTCCGAGAGACCAACAATGTGTATGTTATTGCTCAGCATAAACTGCTCTAGTTCTAATATTTTATTTCTAATAGAATTAGCATTCCAGGCAATTACATGCACTTCTTCCTTCTTCTTCACACATATACAGATATACACATTTATATGAACGTGTCGGTTACACATTCGATAATTATGGTAATTACTGTAACTATATCAGAATCACGATTTGACTTTAGTTTTGATATGATACTTTTGATACATCATAATATGTTGCTGAAACCGAGTGATTTAAACGCTGTTATACGATAAGTCACTATTACTCTCGCTATCACGATTGCTTTCTATAATTACTATTTAGAGCCTGTGCATAAGTACGTGTCGTTTTATTAACATTTGTTTTTCTTAAATTATTATTATTATTATTATTATCATAAATATGATTATTTCTAAAATGATTGTTATTTCTATTATTTCTATAGTCGTGATCACTATTACTAGTGCGATTATTATTAACGTTATTTACGGTATTCTTATTTAGTATATTATTCGATACGGTTTCGAGAACTCGGATTGCTACATGTTTTAAATACCGTAACTCGAAAACGGGTCAACCGAATTTTCTGATTTTTGTTTATTGTGTTCATAATTGTGAGAACAGTGCATATATATAAAAACATTTATTTGAAAAAATTTGGACATTTTGAGGGTTGACTTTTTGAATTTTGTTTTTTGTAAAATCTCGTTAAAACCAATTTAATAAGTATTAAAATGACACGTTTCGAAATAAAAAGTTTACCAGAATTAACCGATAACGAGAAATCACAAGTTTAAAATTCGGTTTTCGATTTTTAAAAATTTCTCGAGCGATTTTTGGTCGGCCGATTCTACAATGCTTTGTAATATATCTTGAATATACACTAGACATTATATATATAATACTAATTAGCCTTCCCTTACCCGACGAACTTCGTATCGCCTCAGCATCAATAAATGTATTAACAACTTATTAGCTGAATTAAATAAAATTATTATTAAGTTCGGCATATCATTTAAATTTTTTTCCCGCCAGTATTAGATGTAGTCATTCGTATCTGTTTTCTTGTAAAACGTACCCCAAATATCGCACTTTGCTTTTTTTCGTCGTTATAAAAAATTTTCTCCGTCTAACTCATCTTCAAGAAACACTTAATATACCCACACTTCAAACGCCACTATTTTCTATAGTACCGCTACTCCGAACGTCCATTTTACTCCATACGGTCTAAATGTAACATCTGCTTTTAAATCCATGTTGTTAATACATAGTACGTTTTTTCATTGTTGGAATTTTTTACGCGCTATTTCTATCCTACATCTCATTTCCGCATCCGAGTTCCTCTTTCCTGTTATCCAACTTACGAGATATTTGAAGACTGGAACTTCCTCTATATTTTTTTCTGTTCGTCACTATTCTATCTGTGTTATTATCTTCAATGCTTGAGATTTCCATATTGTTTTTTTTTTTTTCGTTTAAATATTCGCTAATAATATATATTTTAAAAAAAAATAATTCGCGTATATCGTTATGAGTTCGTTCGATATTTGCGAGTTCCCAGTGCTACGAAATTGAGGAGAATGATTAATTCAATTACTTCTTTTTTCAGTGTTGAAAAAGAACACCGGTTTAATCCCGATGCTAGTTTTAACCTCGGCAGATGTAGAATCTGCAGTTCAATGTATTATAGACGCTGTTAAAATTCCTTTTTTGGTATGTAATATTTAAATAGTTTCATTTGAAATAAATATACCGCCTCTTGTTATTTTCTTGAGAAAAATTTTCTTATGGCGTAGTCTGATTGATTAAATAAATCATCGAAAATGAGTCTTTTGTAACGAAATCTTAATAAAAATTACGATATTTCTAAAATTAACGTGGAATATATATATATATATATATATATATATAAAATGGAAATAGTTTGTCAAATGTGAAATGTAGTGGTTTTATTAAAATAAATAATGAAAATCACAAAGCTTTTCTGCTGTTAAGTTATTGTCAAGTGAACATGTAAGACATAAAAATATTTAAATATATACAATGTATAAGAAATATAAAATGTAAAAATACTAATTTAGATATAAAATATCGTTTTGTTTAATTTTTATGTATAGCTAAATTAGTATTTTTACATTTTATATTTCTTATATATAGTATATATATTTATATACTTTTATATTTGAGATAGGTTCACTTGATAATACTTTAATAGTCGAAAAGGTTTGAGATTTTTATAAAATGTTTAGTGATTTTAACTGATTTCTTGTTTATTTTTAAAAAACAGATATATATATATATGTGTGTGTTCGTGTGTGATAAAACTAATAATTGAGATTAGTTATTGCGTCTTTGTTTTTCCTGTATCATTTTGCGAGCACGTGCGTTTGTTTCTCATTTAAATATAATTTTCTATTATGTTTATCTATTGAAATCGTTTACTTTTGTTCTTTATGTTAGACCGCTTGGTTTATTAATTTTATCGTAGTAGAGGAACCGATTTTCGAATTATTTGTGGCGACATTAAAGGCTCAAGTTAATCGGTTTGCAGATTGTCGTAATGAGCACGAGGCGAAATTTCAGTACGGCGAATTTATTAACGAAAAATTGAAAGATGGCTACGAGGCAAGTTACTTAGTACATTTTATAACTATATAAATATTTTAAAATATTAAAAGGTTTCAATAATATGACCATTTTGTAACATCGCTGTTTTGGGCGCAAGGCTGAAAACCTCCACGTGGTGCTCCTGGAACGAAAATTCAAGATATGAATTTCAAAACGATAATCCGAGTCACCCATTGTATACCTGTAAACTTCCGTCTCGAAGACTAAAATCACGGAGAGACTTACTGAACAGCATAACAGCTATTAGAGTTGTAAGCCGGAGAAGATTCGACTGTCTAAGTGGAATGAATCGATTACAACTGGCACGGAACCATCGGAAGATATTAAAATAGAACAGAAATTAAACTGGTGCCAATAAAGAACGCTGAACTGAATGCAGTAATACTAAGAAAAACTTGATAAAGTGGGGCCTCGTAAATAGTATTATCCGCGAGTGTGGCCAAGAACAAGGTCAAAATTATCTATTTCAGTGTTCAAGAATAAAAACTGACCTAAAGGAGTTCAATCTATGGACTGACAAAATTAATGGAAAGATAGTGGCACTTATCGATTATTGGAAGGGAAAAATATAAAATTGCATCATGGACCTGAAGAAGAAGAATCGTTGTTTTTTCGAATGATAATTAATCTTAAACATCTGAAAATGTCGAATTTTTTTAAATATCTTGTACTGATGTACATTGCGAGTAATGTATTTTACAAATAAAATTATCCGAAATTTTATTTTCATTCTAAAATTTTAATAAAATGCGACTGATAAATTAATAACGTATGAATGTTTAAGTGAATTCGACGTAAACATTGTACTTACAAAAATAAATAATAATGTTGATTTTCGGAGGATTTTTTTTATTGACATTTTTATGAAATTTTATTGCGAATGTTTTGGAACGACTTTTTATAAAAAATAAAATTCTTACTAACACTTATTTATTTAGTGAACCCCCGATATTCCCAAATTTAATATTGGAATCTGTTTTGTAGCTTTGTGTTAATATTTAATAGCGTTTCAAATTTTTATTTATAACGTACAGAGTTTTTTAAATGTGATTATTTTACGTTAATACGTTGATTTTATTTTAAATATTTATCTGTATTATTTTTAATTACGTAGGTATTGAAATTGGCCAAAGACTACGTATGTTGCTTATTTCTAATCAACAACGATGAAGCCATAAAATGTCCGGTGATAAAAGACGAATTGCATCCACCGGTTAGGATCATTTCGGTATTATCAGCACGAGGTGTCGACGAAGCTATTTCTCTAGCAAATTGTCCTAATACTACATTGGGATTAGCAGCTTCAGTCTGGACTAACAATAGCGGACAAGTTCTTTCCGTTCCGTTCAAACTGAACGTGAGATAATTTATCAATTTATCACGTCTTTTAATTTTATATATATATATATATATATATATATATATATATATATATATATATATATATATATATATATATTTATCTTATTTTTCACTATGTTTATATAATTCAAAAACGTACACACCATTTATATATATATATATATATATTTGATAGGTCATCTGTTTAAGCGTTATCTGCCACATTACGGGTACTATATACTTCTAAATTATATTGTTTATTCATAATATGTAGGGGAATTTTAGTATCTAGCATTTCACCCACGGTAGTATTGCAATCATCATATGTTGAAAGCTACAGATTTAACTTAACGGTTATCACTGACGGTCGCCATAATTCCTTCTATTCATAGACCATATAATCGATTTATCATTAATTCCAATCAATTTGGTTCTACTTTTGCAACTTGAGATGTTAAACCCAGTACTTTGAGTAGTGACCACTTATATGGTCCTTGTGATTCAATTTTATTCTTGTCCATCTCTACATAACAAGAATCTACACTCCTATATTAGGCTACTTCCCAAGCATAATGTTACTAATTTTTCCTTATTCCAAATTTTTCGTCCACCCCCTTTATTTTCAGTCTTAAATTTCGACATTACTTTGTATTATGCATCATTTTAATACTATACTGCAACATTATACCTTTCGATAAAAACTACCTAACTTAAAAGTTTACGTTTTAATAGATAAGAAGTCATTACTCGTATTTTTTTTCTTACTAAGAAAAAAAGTGATGCTGGGAAGAATTTTGTTTCTTCCATAAATTGTACCTAACCCTCATCTTTTTCATTTGGAATATCCATCCAAATTTCCATCAGACTCATTTTCTTACTTTTTCGATTCTACAGTTTCTGCTTATATTTCTAATCGAACGGAGTTTCCCTTTTTTATTTTAATCGGGTGTCTCCAACTTTCCGTTTACTTTAAGTTTATCTTCTTGCCCACAATAAAATTTTCTTTCCTGGTTGTGATGGTATGGAATATTAAACCAACTCCTCTCAGGATAACACGTCATATCGACCTACGTCCCAGCTTCTTATATTCGGAAAACATATGAAATAATTAAAAAACAGGGTTGAATGTATGGTTTCCGGAATAATATTTTCCAGGTATGAGCCCAAGTTGAAATATTGTCTACAGCTGTTTGAAGAATACATGCAGCTGTATCATAACTGCGACTATGTGAAATTATTGCAGTGTCGTCGGCAAAAAGATTTGTTGTCTCGGGAGTTTGAGGAATGTCCATAGTATAAAGTAGGAAGAGGATAGGACTAAGTACAGAGTCTTGTGAAACACCAGCGCGAATGCTAATGTAGTGCGTAGTAGCTGATGCAAAATGTATATAGAATTGTCGGTCAGTTAAGTATGACATCAGTAGTCTGCAAAAGTTTGGTGAAAAATAGCTTTTAATTTTATGAATTAAGCCAAGGTGCCAAACTTTATCAAAAGCAGCACTGACATCTAGAAAAACTGCTGTAGCAAATTCTTTTGTTCTCAAGTGCTTGAGTTGCAGTATGTATAACACGGTGAATTTGCTCAACGTTGCATGCTTTTCACGAAATCCAAAATGAACATCTGATATAAAATGTTTGTTTACAATAACTGTCCGAAGTCGCTGTGAAATAATGTTTTCAAAGATTTTCGCAAATGGGCCGGTAAGATCCAAGATCCTCGGCTGGTTTCCCTAGTTTGTGAATCATGATCATTTTCGCAATCTTCCAAGTTGGGGCTACATATCGTAGACGAATACAAGCATTTATCTTCGTCGACAGATAGACAATCCCTTTTTTTGATAGTTCTTTGAACACAACATGACCCGATAGGCTTTCTCCTTTTGTGTTCAAAAAACTGTCAAAGAAAGGGATTGTCTATTTGTCAACGATGATACATGCTTGTATTCGTCTACGATATGTACAATGAAACCATAATTATTTTGTCATCTTTTTAAATAAGCGAGGCTTCGTCACTTTGTACTGGTTCCGTAGTATGTTACGTAATGTTCATCGGTATTAAATATTTAAAAATAAATTTAAGATTTTATTGAAGGATGGTTTTTATTTTTAAAGGAGTGTATATATATATATATGTGTGTGTGTGTTATGTGTAAATAATAAGATATGAATATATTGTTGTTTAAAATATGTTTTTGGGTGATTACATGGATCGCAGTACGGAACAGTTTGGGTAAATAGTTATGGGCAATTCGATGCTTCTGTTCCTTTTTCACCTTGGAATGAGTATGGTTTTGGGTCATTTTCCGGAGATAAAGGTATATTTCGTGTTTCGAGAAAGAATATTTAATTTTTATTAAAATAATGTACGTGTTCTAAAAATGAAGTATTATTTTCAGAGTTAATTAAAAATAATTCTTAAAACAAATTTTGCTAGTTTTAAGAGAGATAATTAATTACGATCAATATGCGAATAATATGTGTTTTATCACTCGTATATAATAAATATGATAAAATATTTATGGATTTTTCCAGATATTATATTTCTTTATTAATACTATTTTATTTCATTTTTTTTAATTCAAAATTTGGCCCAGCGTACACATTTAGCAATATTTTTTGTGTTTGTTATCTGTCATGAGGGGATGGAGCACTCAGTGATAAACTAATCCTTTCTATGTAATTTTTAAATTTGTGGTAGGTCATCATATCATCAACTCGAATTATATTTTAATGCTTCTTTTTAAATATATATATGTGTGTGTGTGTGTGTTAAAATTAGTTTTAAAAAACCGAATTTGACAAATTGTTTCAATGAAAACTAAGTAATTATTACGTATGAACAAGGCTTAATAAAAAATTGTGCGCACAGTCAGTCGCGCATGTTTCTCGTCATTTCCTGCGAATTTAAAATTAAATTTTAATTTTTTGATATTTACTAATTCAAACTAAAAAAGAACGAAATAAAATTTATTCTTCGAAGAAAAAATAAACAGATTTTGTTCGATGGCTGCGAAAAGTTAAATAATAATTCGCGATAATTCGTGTATATTAATCGAGAATTTTAAACGATTAAATAAATGTTTTACCGTAGACTAATTATAAATTTCAGAAAAGAAATGAATTGATAAAGTATCAGAATAAAAACATAATCGAACAAAGGTGAGCAGCTAAGTGATAGGTGCCCAAACCCCGATTGTAGTTGCGTATGAATTTTTAAATTTTTATCTATTAATACGACTACGATAATATTAAAATTTTGAAAAAATAAATTTTGTCACAAATGTTAATTTATTTAGCTCGGTTATTTTCTTTGAATATTATTACCCCTTTTTATTTTGCGCGTAGATTTAAAACTAATCAAACCAGTATTAATATCGTTTATATAAGAAATTTAATCATTTTTACTGAATAGATTATTTTATGTATTTAAAAAATTCAGATAACATTTACTCTAATATTAGTTACGATTATATGTTCTACTTTCCGCCATTACTGTTTATTAGTATTGCCCACTTTCCGACGTTAATAATAATAATAATTAGAGATTCTCAAATTTAAGTATTTCGTTTATTTAATTTTTTTTTTTTGCTTTTATCTTAATTTAATATTAAATAAGTTAAGACGATATACTATTTTATATAGAAACTAAATAATAAGTAAATAATTTTTTTTACGAATTTTACTTTTTTCACCTTGTTTCGACGTAATAAACGAATACTGGATTACCAACACACAATTGTTATATATATATATATATATATATATATATATATATATATATATATATATATATATATATGTATATATATATATAATGTTTGATGTGTCTGTATGTATGTATTTTATAGTTATGTTTCGTAACATGAATATGTCGTCAAATAACGTAAACACTAGAATCAAGAAGTACGGATTATACGCGACAGAAAGAAACGACGTGTTTCCCAAGTAAATATTTATTTTATTTCGCTACTTACAATTGACTAAACTTTTTACGATTACAATTATAATGTTGAAATTATAATCGTTCAGGAGAAATGTGCAAAATGCCATCGATAACGCTTATAGTAATTTTCTTTCTCTGTACACGCCCGAGCTACAAGATGGCGAGAATTTTCTTCAGCTAACGGCTGATCAGATGAATAAATTTTGGTCGTCTCATTATAAAATGTGAGTAAATACATTTTTTAAACGTTTTTTTTTTTAATATATATTTATAATAGGACGATTATATTTAACGCAGTTGACGAACGTCAAGAATTCGACTCAACGAACTGTCTTACACGATTAATCACTCTAGATTAAATCGCCAATATAAAAGAAAAATTTTTGAAATGTTCGATTCCGAAAGCATAATTTTCGAACCTGCCAAAAATATTAAATATTTTCTTTTATTTTGAAAAATAAAAAAAAAAGACGTTCGTAATAAGTTAACGTGTGTGTACGATAATGTCTCATTCGTAAATATGGATTACCAAATTTAAACAATTTTTTTTTTTTTTTTTTTTTTTTTTTTTAGATTTTCTAACATTATTCTAGGCTGGTCATGCCTACGATTACCATTTATTTTACCCTGTATACTCGGCTGATGCAAACCTAATCTCCTTATTTTCACCGAGTTAATAATTTCTTTTTTTTTTCAATCGTTGTAGAACTTCGAAATTAGTTATTTTAGCCGTCTAAGGAATTTTTAATATCCTACGATATTACATTTCGAAGGATTGTGCCACCGATACCGTCCAGAATTCGACGCTGCATAGCAGCACGCTAAAAACATGACATTGCAGTAGGCGTATCAGCAAATCTTTCTTCAGAACTTTAGTCATTTTTTAGAAATGTGTTCTCGCCTGTTTCTGGTTCTTATCTCAGTGTACATCTCGCTCGTTGTTGTATCGTCCGCGTAGCGAATGTTATTCACAACCATCCGTTAACTAGTACGCCTATAAGTGCCTCCTTAAAAATTTGTTCTGCGTAAATATTGAAGTAAAAAAGAAGAAAAAACGCATCCTTAACACACCCGCTTCGTTATACTGACTTCTTCTGACATTTGACCATCTGTACCGATGAGCTTTGATTTCAGTATAAATTAGTTATAACTGTCATGTCTCTACTAGTCCTATTTCATTTAATATTTCAATGATCAATTATTCATGTATTCATGATTTTGTTTATATGTTTTATAAATATATATTTCTTCTTCTTCTTATAATAGTTCAATGAGTTTTTCGTGTTCTTTCTCGTATTCCACGGAACACGCGTATATGTCTGTTTAAAATCGCAGAACTAGTACTTGAAGACTAAAAAGAGCTTTTTCGGTAAAGCTATTTCTGGAACAAAATTGTGTTGTTTCGATATTCTGTTCGCATTTTGCGATCTACATTCTTTGATGCACGATTTTGAGAGTTATAAAATTAATTAAGCCGTAAGCACGACTTAATTCGACTACATAAATAAATATCAAATAAAATAAGTAGTAAATAAATAAATAGATAAAATAGAGACGACTGCGAATATAAAAAAAAGCTCAAGAAGACGGGGAAAGATACTATCGTGGTAATAAATCAGTTTTAAGGTTATAGTAATGATGATGACTAAATTTATATATTTATATTCGGCGGTTTTTTTTTTTTTTTTTGGTTTTTTGTAGCGTTTTAACCGAGACGTCTGAAGAGACATTTCGTAAAGTCATAAACTACGTCGAATATTGGGCGTTATACGTGGGAGATTCGTCGGAAGAAACGATATTCACGAAGGATTTTTACGTACTATGTAAAAAAGAGCCGGTCGGTGTTATTGCCATTCTGGCCGGTAATATGCCGTTAGACGCGTTAATTTTTCTAATATGCGGAGCGGTAGCCTACGATAATACGGTCGTCGTCGGTATACCGTCCGACGATAAAACGGCCGTGTTGGCTTTAGAATTGGAGAATATGTTCAGTTTAATTACCGAACGAGTACAGTTCGTCGTTAACGATACCGATACCCTATGGAGTCGATTAGCCGGCGATAAACTTTGTCGCGAAATATGGTACGTGCCCGAATGTCTTAAATGCGTTCCGTCGAAAATAAACGCTAATCTGAAAAATATCGTCGTTTATAATTTAATCGACGATATGAAGATACACACCGATACGTTAAAATTAAACGCTACCAAACAGAAATGTATTTGGCTACCGAAAATTTAATCCAATCATTTATTTTTTTTTTTTTGTTATTTTCGTTTTATCTATCGGCTTTTTTATTATTATTATTTAATTATTATTATTATTGTTTTAATCGGTTATTATTTTACTACATCAAAATAAAATATCTAATTGCTTACATCGATCTACCGCTGCATGTTAAGTGCATTCCGGTCGTTAACCTCGTTCTGATGCTATTACGTACGTCGTCTTCCTAACTAGCGTAGGGGCTACCACTACTTATAAGCTCTTCTCTAATTAAGTAGCGTTAATTGATGCTTCCGAAAGTTTATTAATAATACATTCCTCAAACACATTTATTGCATTATCTCTATATGCTTATTTATGTATATATCTTAATAGATAGATAAATATCAGTATGTAAAAATAAATAAATCTATATATATATTTATGAATATATTTGTATGCGTGTGTAAGTGAGAGATTAAAATGTAATCTCCTTGATTTAAAACTTTTTATATATATATATATATATATATATATATATATATATATATATATATTCGGGATAACCTAGTGGCTAGAACTGTGCCTATGCAAAAATTATCATCGGAAGATAAAAATATAAATAATCCTAATATTATTATCACGTGGAAGGCAATGGCAAACCACCACACACAATACACCATATGCGCGCTTGTAATAATAAAGTACCACTACAAAAACACGCGGAGCTGCATTGTGTCGTGACAACAATCAGTTCTTCATGGGTGTGTATGTGTCTCAACAAAATATGTATAGGTAAGTAGTCGCATGCGGAGACGGCAGTTAATGATGATGATATATATATATATATATATATATATATATATATATATATATATATATATATATATATATATATAGCAGTACTTTGTTTAAATACATTTAGTCTGGAATCGCATATTATTAAAAACCACTACGTACGTAACTCTATGAATATTTTAATCGTGTAAACTTTACGTTTAGTAAATTGCCCCATTAATAACTAAAAATGTCAGTTTTGACAAATATCACAAAGAGAAATTACACCCTTATAATGTTTTCTTAGAAATGATTTTCGGATTTTCTTCCTTAAAATAATTCTTTCGTAAAATATTTTCGAAAGATCCTTAAATCGAAACGATACTCTCTATATATATAACATTTTAAATTCGGTTTACCCGACACACATGATCGTTAAAAAGTAAATTTTTATAAACTTGTAACAATCGAACAAATTAGGTAAGAGACGACAAATTGAAATTTCTAAAATTTTATGGCGTGTGCTTGTAATCGGGGCCTGAAATTTCAAACTTTGTACTTTCCGTACAGACTATTTTCAATTCGTTACCTACCTGCATATACAAAATTTGATTGTTACGGCCGTTTCCGAGATGGCCGAGAATATGTGATATATATGCGTGTGTGTAAATTGCTCGTATATATATATATATATGAACGTATTATCCTTAGTCATTTATAATCTTATTTCTAACACGTTTTTCAAATTGATAAAAAAAAAATGAAGAAATTTTGAAAATAAAATAAAAATTATATAAAACAGCTCTCGACAATCTTTATTATATAATCAAATTATATCTCTCAAAATACCATTGCTAATAAGTACGTCTTACCTATTTACTATTAAACACATTCGTGTATATTTAGCTATTGATAATTACATTGCATCGACTAATATTAATGTTTAATAATTTTGTACCAATCTGGGTGAAAAAACCTTGTGTCCATTAAAAGAAGAAAACATAAATAAATAAAATATTATTATCGCTGTTGTTGTCGAAATCATGGCGCTGATTACCATTTGCAACGTTTTTCTAGTTAACGTGAAAAATCCTGTTTTCTCGGAAATTTCAATTTCCTTCTAGATTTTGATATTTTACCGCAACTTCTCCAAACAATATAACGTACGTTGATAATAAGAAAACGTTCACCTTTTAATTTAATACACGGTACTAGAGACATTATTAATAGTAATAAATAATGGTGAAGACGTCTTTAAACGAATTTCAAAATTACCGCAGTAAATTTTCGGATAAAAAGAAAAAATTAAATTAGTAGAAATACGAAAATCATCGGTCTTCTTTTTAATAAATAACGATAATAATTAATAGGAATAAACAAATATTTTGTAACTTAAATCGAATTTTATCGTTTATTATTATTATTATTAGTTACCGTACGAATAAGTAATGTTCGCTTTCATATATTCGTTTATTAATTTATTTAATCGCAAATTATCGATGTTATTTTCGATGCATTTATAGACTACACGTTCGGGAGCATTTGTTTAAAATATATATTAACGTTTTGTTGCGTTTTTCAAAACATTTTCACGTCACCTTTATACGCGTTTCTTTTTATTTATTTATTTTATATATATATATAATACATATGCGCATATATACCATGGTTAATTGTTTTTTTTTTTTTTTCGTTAGATATTCGAACCGTGTGAAATATTCGAAAATCGGTTGTAAATCATTACAATAACACATCAACATTTAATTTTCTTCTAAAACAAACACAAAACTTCGATTTATTGGTGCTAACTGGATTAATTTTATGTAAATATATGTGTGTGTATATATATATATAGTGGCAAATCTTCCATGTTGCCAGTGTTTCCGGCGGAAACATGGGAAAAGTGAAGTATGAAGCACGTTGTCTTTCTAAAATTAAATTCATAAAACAAATCAAGGATATAAGTTTTCTATACAAGATAATGGCTTAATCTTTTGGCGATAATTATTTTTCTCAATTTATTACGGATTACAGTAGATAACTTCGTTGTGAAAGAGTGGTAGTTGTGAATCAACCTTGGTTGGTTGTGTACTTCTTTCAATTTCGGAAACAATCTCTGTTGTAAGTTTTTGAGTAGACTTATACATCGTTACATATATATACGGCTATCTTCTCCACTACACATGGAAATCTACGCCCGCTATTAGAATGGAACTACCCATCTAACTAAAGAGATCGCGGTTTTTGTCAGTGCAGTGTTATTTATTGTTTCTTGCGTTTATTAATTGGTCGTTCATTTTGGGGATCGGGGATCGTGTTTCCTCTTTTTTCAATAGCGTATTGTATATATCCGTTATCCACCTTTTTTTAAAAAAAACATCATATTTATAAATGTATATATATATATATATATATATATATATATATATATATATATATATATATATATATATATATATATAATAAATGACTGAATTTCATATCAAATTATGAATCTAACTGTGCAATAGAGAATATTTTGAAACGATTTTGAAAGATTTCTACTATAGAGTATATAAGAAAAATCTACATTTGATGATACCATCGTAGATTTATTTTCAGAGAAAAATTGTTAAATTGAACTATGATATAAATTAATACCAAAAATGTATTTTGTTATTACTGTTTTAAGTTATTTCGTAGATAATTTTTGTATATAATTTCTTTAGAATCGACATATAATATTGATAATTTTATTTGTTAGACCAGAGCGTGCTACCCCCATTATAATAGGCAAATACGAATGTAAATTGTTTTCGATTTAATATAATATTTGCGCTAATACAAATTGTAATGAACCACACTCTTCGCCACTATATATATATATATATATATATATATATATATATATATATATATATATATAATTTTAAAACAAAATTCCATTGTTTTAATATTTGTAAGTAAATAATTAAATAAATATGTATATTTATTATATATATATTTATTTATTTGTTTGTATTGCATTTAATTACACTGGAATTTGTTTCAAAATTACATATCTTTTTAAGACAAACTTTCTTATATATGTACACATTATCATGATGGCTTACATTTTAACAATTATTAATCTGTCAAATACGTTCCGGAACAGTTTAGTGACGTTATAACATTGCGCTAAATTTTACATCGATATTCTTTTTTTTCCTCCTAATAGTCTCACACCATCTTACCTTGTATAAAAAATAAACAGCGAAAGAAGTAATTAAAAGCATTAAATTTATTTACATGTATCGGTGGCGGCTCGTGGTTAAAAAATCCAGCGGTTGCAATTACACCCCTCCCCAACATGTGCACATATTTTTTTTTTTATTTCACACAACATCGCAAAGTGACATTAATAATATCAAAGTCAACAAAGTGTAATGCAAATACAAGAACCTTTCAAAACCGTATGAAGTTTTATCAATCCCCAAGATAAAAAATTGTATTGCATTAAACCGAAATATATTACAAATTTATATTTTCGCAAGGGTAAGTTCGAAATGTATTCAGTTAGAAAAGTATAAAAATTTTTAAAATATTAAAACGAAACAATCCTCTGAAAATGAAATGATCAACTGTCGTATAAATGATAACGCTTCAATAAGGGAAAATATATTAATATAGGTTAATAATAATATGGACAATATAAACTGGAGAGAGGCAATGAAACGATTCACACACGGAAATGTACACACTCGAAGAAAGAAACACCGATAGAAATTCGAAGAAGGAAACACTAATCTCGGAAAGAGATGAAATATAAGTCGTAGACTCGTTCGTGGCCGGTAGTGTGCGCATGCAACCACACCCTCGCGTTATGAACACAACGAGAAAACCCTATTCTGCAGTGTCAAGTGTATGTACTTCAAGAATCTAATATAGTCTTATGTAAACTCTACACACACAGTAGCATTACGCGCAAAATCTCCATATAACGCTGTATACGGCTTTTCGATGTCTTCATTAGTTTGCATCCATGCAACCATCAACCGTTGTAACTAGGAATTTCAAAGCATTTAAAATGAAAATTCTATTGGCACGTTATATACGGGGAGTTAACCCACAAAACGAGCCAGCGAGCGAGCAAAAATAACGGACGGAGATATATATATATATCCCGTTCGTATGTACCGCGCTACCAAACCATGTTTTGTAGCGTTATGTAAATTGACTTCTACACATAGTTAGGCTTATCCTTTTATATATATATATATATATCCGCGTAAAAATTAAAAAAAAATATATATCGAATTTAGTTAAAATGTCTATGTTTCACTTCTTTTCTGCGCTGCAAGGCACAGATGCATGTCCAAGACATTTTCAATGATTCCTGTTTTGCAAAACTCGGATACAGTTTATCGCTGTGTTGTTGGTCTGCTTATTTTCCTTTTTGAATTAAATGCGCACCATTGCAGGATATGTTCTGTCCACCTGCCATCGTCTTGTGTGTAATTACGGACAGACGCGTGGAGGTTGAACAAGTCCACCGCGCGAGTAACTTTTATTACATTAGATAATGCGTTCAACTAAATGTCATATGCATGTGCGTGGTATCCTTTCAGGTTCACCTATCTACATCCGAATATTAACATTTCTCAATATCTGTGTATTCAGTTATTTCAATGTGTATACCAATATTAGAACTGCTTTCATATTCAATTTTCATTTCGTCGTTCTAGTCTCGCATAGGACAAGAAATGAAAGCGTGCAATTCGTATATCATTTCCACAATTCTTCTTCCTTTGTAGGGTATGTCGCCTATGTGAAGATGCTGGTTTTTTTTTTCGTATCTTATGAGGCTATGTCACTTTCTTTTTATTGTTTTCTCTTCGTCTACACGAGTTAGAACCGTTTTATTAGAGACCGAGTCTGTTCGAGGAATTTTTAGCAATCTTGCGCGTTTGTTTCGCTAGAAGAAAAATTCGTGACCGGTTGTATTCGATTTTTAAATTTCTCAAAATTGAAAGAATTTTATTATGCGATTTTTCTACGTCATCAAAAACCTTACTCAAAAATTGTAGCGCTAATGATCATTCTCTTATACAAGAAAAAAAGTAACGACAACAAAGCTATTAGACGGAATCGAGAGAAAAAATATTTTTATTTCGAAAAAAAAAAAATAAACAAAAAAGTAAAATCGCTGAGATGCATCTGTAATAAACATTCGACGATTCAAATAAATGCGCAATTAGAAATTCTTTTCAACGACGAACATTATTCAACATTTTCAAGATGTTCATCGTTTGTAAGAACGATGTATTTCTAAAATTCGTAATTATCCAACCATTGCCATTTTTTATCTTTCGACCTGTCTACAATATATTGATTGCATGATTTCGATATCCATCTGAAAGTTTTACAAATATATATGTAATTATATATATACGGTGTCACAATTATATTTACGAACAACGTCTACTAGTTTCGCTAACTACAAAATTATCAGCACTAACTAATATGTAGGAAAATACTAACAACTAAAAACTTCGCTTTATGATATGAAAATGAATTGGGGCTAAAAAATATTTGTGCATTTCAGGCACATTTGTGCCATGAGGGAGAGTGTTCTCGTCGACAGAAAATATTCTTAACCAACAAACGATCTTGTCTTTCGTTCGGGGAATAAGACAAAAAAAATGGTATTCCTTTTGTCAAAATTCAAAATAAACATTTTAATAAAATATTGTTTTTTTTTTAGTTTTCTTCGCATTTTATATTTTAATATGTTAAATTGTTAAACTCACAATTTTTTTAGCGTAGCATTTTTTTTATTTAAGTAAAAAAAAATTTTACGTAATTTAAAAAAACGCATAAATTTGAATTTAGGCCGATCTCGGCAATTCTGAGTCGATTCCGACGATTAATCGATTCTAAGTGGAATCGATTTACTGATTACATTTTCCGGAATCGACAGCTCTCGCTAATACTTTAGTATTTGCGGTATTTTTTTGATATGTAGCACAAACTTGGACAATACACAAACAGGAGATACGGACATGGCGCTGAATGTTCTGAACATTCCATGGACGGTTAAGAAAAAAAGTACGTCACTTTCGGAAAAAACCTATATTGACCGAGGTTTTTTGTGTCATCGAAAAATGTTGAAGCATTTTGAACAAATTATACGAAATAACGATTAGTAGTCTCGGAAAATACAAATTATGTAACTGCCGGACAGACAGAACGGAAAAGAAGTAGAAGCAGACCGACTCTCCATGAATAGATACCACTAACTACAGACTAACCAGGACTAAAGCTAAAACGTGAGTTACCGACTACGATGAAAAATATATGTATATATTTTAACCAGCCAGAAGTGGCTATCCAACAAAAGGCTTCAATGAGTAAGTCACCTGTGCAGAGAACACACTCCATGGTGAGCCCTACTACTTGTTACTGGACTAAGTCCACAATCCTTCAGCCTCTTGAGGTCCAGCTGAGTATGTAGCAGCTGATTCGCCAGAGCATTAGAATGATGCTGCAGCCGTTGTAGGTGTCTCTTAGCAATTTGTTGTATTTTTTCTTGCACTATATGCCCAGGTCCGAATCAATTATATGTTTTGTCATATACCGTGAATATTTGGCGTAAAATTATTCTAATCTATCTATTTTATCTGTGCCAAACCCATAATTGTGAATTATACATCCATAAGGATTTTAGCATGGTTTGGTATAAAAGTACCCGATTATTCTGATCTGAGTCCTAGAAGCAATTGAATTTTTCTAAATTTTAGTTCTATCTTCTTTTTTTTTTTATCTATATGCGTCCCCCATCTGTCTAGATAAAAAATAATTTAAATACTCCGTGGTTATGTTGTCGGCGATTGCTGAATGTAATGCGAGTCGATGGATTTATTTCTATCAACCACCGTTTGGTCTCCGGTCACTGACTATTTATACGTAGCTTTGCAGTTTTGTTAAATACGTAGCTTTGCAGTTTTGTTAACGGCTGCATTTGGATCTTTATCAGATGCGAGTATCGTGGTATCGTCTGCAAACGTAGCTATTTCAACTGTACCGTCTTTTGGCACGCCTGCAGTTATATATAGTGTACAGTAATGAACCCAGTACACTACCCAATATGTTGTAGATGATTCATTGTAATAGTGTCTATTATATCGGTAAGGCGTGACCAAGGGATTATTAAAATAAAAATTATTATTTTAACTATACGAGACTGTAATTTATTACGTCCGCTTAAACTATATTTAAAAATAATCGAATTATAATAAATATACGTGTAATAGAACGTACCCGTGACCTCGTACACACGTTATAAGCGGATATTCCATTTTAAAACACTTCATCTTCAACACGTTAAAGTACGTATAGCCGACCGCTGTGGAAAACGGCGAATTTACCGACTTTAAACAACTGTAAAATGCTGTGTCGCAATCGCAGTGAGATCTGTTTCGAATTTTTTTAGTTTTTACGTAATTAAAACAGAAATTAGATAAATTACTGGTTTATTTAACGTTTTATAACATAAAGTCAAAACGATTTAGAAATACGATAAAATGAAAAAAAATATTTTGGGGAATTCACGTCTGTTTTTAAAGAGAAGAAAAAATAGCTTTATTTTAAAATTATACGATACGCCTATAGAGTACGCGTACAGAATATTCTTAATGTTAATACTTTAAGGCTATGCGCGCACGGACGGTTTTTTCGCCGCCAAACATTGCGGTTGTTTAGCCGCTTTTTATAGGACATATTGTTTTGAATGAATGTGCGCGCACGAAGCGGTTGATTATCCGCCGCGGTTTTAAAATCGCTACATGCTCTATTTTCTAGGCGGCGCGACTGCCGCTTTTAGGAATGAAACACACATCGTCTTATCTGGTAGCGCGCACGACCGGTTAAACAACCGGTTTTTCGACCATGTTTCCCATGCGAATTGAAATTCCTGTCATTCCTTGGATCAAAATGAGCGTATAACAAAAGGTACATATGTATTTTAAAAGTATGTATTTTAAAATTAATATATTATTTATATGTATTTTTTAAATTTTATTATATTGTCAAGATAAACTTCCTTGAGGAGAGATAAAATATTTCGTTAGATAATTGCGTACAGCTGTTCCCCTAGCGACGCTTCTAATTCTAACAGCCTGTAATCTTTGAAGAGAACAATCGTGTAAAGTATCTTCAAATCGTACTCCATCTTTTTTTCGGACAAAATTATGTAATACACAGCATGCTTTTACAATGGTATCAAGAAAATCGGGACAACGTCAATAGGTCGATTAAAAATTCGCCATTTACTGCATAGAATACCAAAACTGGATTCCACAATTCTTCTTGCTCTCGTTAATCTGTAATTAAATATTCGTTGGGATGTAGTCAAACCGCGGCGGGGATATGGCCGTTGTATATTTTCTGATAACGCAAATGCTTCGTTGCCCACGATAACAAATGGCATGGCTTCTTCTTGTTCATCGCTAGGTAGTGTCCTCGGGCTTGGTATATTTAATTGACCGGCCTCTAATCTTCTGAAGAAGTTGGTCTCTTTAAATACATTCGAATCACTTGCAGCCCCATAGGCACTTACATCAATACTAATGAAACAATAGTCTGTATCAACAACGGCCATTAGAACGGTAGAAAAATATGATTTGTAGTTAAAAATAATGAACTGCTTCCATCAGGCTTGTACATTTGTATATGTTTACCGTCAACAGCTCCAATACAATTAGGGAAATTAGTTCTTTCGTAAAATTCGCTAGCTATCTGTAACCAATCTTCTTCAGTTTTTTCGGACATGTACAAAGGTTGAAGACATATCCATATGATTTTACAAGTACTTCGTACAATTTCACGAATGGTAGTTGCTCCCCCAAATATTAAAATAAAAGTATAAGCCTGTCGTATTATTTATTTTTATATAGCGCAAAATGTCGGAATAAGTACACATATCATTAAATAATTTATGAAATTGTCCTTTTACTAATCTTTTACTAACTAATGGATGCACCCACATTTTCTTTTTTTTTTGTTTTTCCTAATGCGTATTAATAACGCAACCGCTGCAACTTTTTTAACAAACTTCATAACTGAAACTAAACTAAAATGAAAGACTCTGTTTCGGATGGCGATTATTAAACCGCTCGTGCGCGCACACCATTTTTCAAAGCGGTTAAATATCCGCCACGGCTAAACAACCGCGCGGTTGAAAAACCTCTCGTGCGCGCCTAGCCTAACATCTTAAAACTAGCAGCGCTGTATTATAGCAAAAACACTTGCAAGAAAATACCTTAATGCGACAGAGTCAGATACACGTTATGTACACATGTAACACCAACACATACATATGATCTGATATACACGCATATAGCCATATACAAGTAACTGTATAAATAAAAGCTGATTGAAATAAACGTTATTAAATTTTATAAAAATAAATTTAACACTTTGAACCCCGTGTCAGTCATGACTGACGTTGTCCATTACAGCCGGCTCATACTTTTTTCTTTTTTTTGTATAAATGTGATTAAATGATATTTTTTTATTTTTACTCCGTATTGAGAAATATCACTTTCGAACCACTGCGACTTAAAATTTTTCTATTTCTTTTTGAAATGGAAATCACAGAAAAAGTATCAGTCATTTATTATGACTGTCATATTGTCTGTTATCACACATATGTTTATATTGAAACTAAAAAGTTTTCATTTAAAGCTTTCATTATTCGGTGGTACCATTATATTAACCAGTCCATGCACAAAAATCTTACATAATAGTGTCAGTCATATATGATCAAACTATATGCATTTTTTGCAATAATTTTCCACGTGTGTGTGTGTGTGTGTGTGTGTGGTTAAAAAACGAACAATTAATGATTATTGGAGTACTCTGGATTCAAATCCTTTTTCTCGTAACCTAATGTCAAGAGATCGGTTTAAGTGCATCCGTTGTATATTACATCTGAATAATAATGACACATGTACCAAAAGGAACGAGTGGATATGATCCATTATTCAAAATTCACCTCGTATTAGATAAATTTACAAATAGAAGCAGATCGTCGTCCGGACCAAAATTTGTGTATAGATGAAGAAATTTACCCATTTCGTGAACGTGTGTACTTTCGGGTGTATATTAAGAACAATCCTCAAAAGTATGGGATTAAATTCTATATATTTCTGAATATGGAAATACAATGCGGTAAACAAAATGATATAAATAACAGTGTAGAACGCGTTGTTAGCAGTGCCAGAACTATTTCGGTAAAAATCATGTGCTATATACGGGCAGATTTTATACAAGTCCATCACTGTTTCAACATCTTTGGAATAACAACACTGCAGCGTACAGTGATTAGTAGTCGAAAATTTTTACCAAGAGATGCTTTTGCGGACAAAATTAACAAAAATGAAATGATTTGTAAAAGAAATGGCCCTGTATTATTGTACAAGATGGAAGGACAAAAGGTAAATAATAATCCTTTCTACAAATTTTTTTTTATTTTTTTTAATTATTTTTTTATGCTCGCAATCTGCCTATTTGAGGCAATAAGCGGCGAGGATAACTTTTAAAAATAAATGTATTTAATGGAGCGTAGTGGCACAGTTCCTTATCTTATGACTGGACTGTTTTCCAAATGGTACGCAATAGGCGCAGTGTTGTACGATATGCTAGTTAATATAATATTACGCCCTTTTAAGCGTACGAATCTGGACCGGTTTACAATCAGATTATGGGCCAGCTGTGGTTAATGTGTTTGTCTAGCCGTTGCACGTATCGTTCCTTATGACTGCTGATCACTTCTTTGATTGACGGTATTTCCAAATCCTTTCGTATATCATCATTGCGCACGGGCCATGGCGCACCGACGATTGAACGCAATATCCTATCTTCGGTTGACCGTATGACATCGATACTCGAATTGCTAGTTGAACTCCAAAGTTCTATAGTAGATATGAAAGAAGTGACAGTAAAGTCAAAAACCTTGAAGAAATCAGCAGTTCAAACCAGTGTGCCATAATCGAAATAATACTGGAGTAGATCATTCTGATCAATTGCAAAGTTATTACCCGTTTCGTCGTAGAACATTAAAATAAAAATCATCTTTTCACGTATTCACCATGATTGTTGTAAATTCATTTATTTTACACTAGAAAGTTACGAATATCAAGATGCAGCTAAATATATTTACGAGGAATTTTTGACTATTCAGTTGGGCGAAAAAGCAGGAATTACATTGGTCAACAATACTACAAAATTTAAGTGGCAGATTACTCGTCATTTTCCTAGAAAAATGATTGGAACAGATAAAAAAAAAAAAGGATATAGCTCGTTTGTGCATGCTCCGAAAAGAGAAAAAATGGATTGATGGGGACGAAAGAAATGCGAATGCGCACAATGTGAAATTTCATTGCGCTCGCCCGAATGTTTTACAAAATTTCACACGATATGTGATTTTTGGAATTAAACTTTTTCTTTCTACTTACATCAATATTTTCTTCAAGTTATATATTTTAGCAATATTTATTATATTTGCACGTCTACTTTATTTCGTTCCATATTTTATTAGTTCAATTAGGGTTTGTAATTTTTGTAATAATTTTGATTATCGGCTAATTATAAATAAACAATTATCGTTTGTAAACAATTTTTTATTTTTTTTTTGTAAAATATTATTAAGTTTCTGTATCATTTGACATTTAAGGTCGAATAAACATCACAAAATGCAATTAAAAATGTTTTTTGTAAAATTTGGTACTTTTGAAATACTACTGTATTCATTTCAAATTTATCTATTTTTTTTTTCTAACGAAAATAAAATGTTGGAAGTTAATAAACATCGAGTTTATTAAATTTTTATTTTAACTGCAAAATTTTGAACAGTGGGCAAAAACAAACAAAAACCTCCGTCACCGCGGGAATATTCGATTTTCCGTGTGAGAGACGGGAATCGTCACATGGGACAAAATAGTTTTAAAAGTGCCGTCATTTGAAACAACCTGCATTGCCGAATTTATTTATATAGAGGAAAGTAAATATGAAGTGCGCAATTCTGAATGCGTACGTTTTATTTGTAAATACTTTTCCAATTTTCAAGAATATGATCTGTTCAATTCTTATCGTTATATCATAATCCGGGTCCTATGTACAATTAACGTTACAGCCTAAAAATGTATTATTTTGATGAATAATTTTATTTTTAATTTAAATTCATACTGTCTGGGTTTCAGTCCCTTTGCTAACTACCGTGACTTTAGTTTTCTTACAATCTATCAATATGCCCATTTTGGCTGGCATTAACCCTATTCACCATCCGTTGTGTTCACGTTTGTTGTCTGCAATTTCTATTTTTACTTGATTCAAATACAAGTTTTGAATTATTCTCCTGTATTTTCCATCTATTCCCGTTTCGCGTAGACATTCTAACAGTTTATACACCGTCAAAAGCTTTCTCAAATAATACCTTTTTCTCGATGATCAAGACATTTCTATATTAGGACTTGCAAGCAGACTGACCATTCCCTTGTTCCTACGGAACCTAAAATGTTCTTTACCGACATTTGCCTCGCATTTATATCGCTATTATGAATTACAGATTTACAAGACTTTAGTGCTATACTGTATTCTGTGTCCTAATATTTTATGACGAAAGACTCTTTTCAATATTAGAAATAACATTTCTCATGTACGCAGGAACAATGCTAAGTATACTAACTTAATCCTTGTGGATTCATGGCAACTAGTTAGAATTCGACATACACCGCTTAATGCTTTATTTACTCGACATGTATTGATTAAGCTTAGGATAAAATATAATATTTCGTGGTTGAGAGAAACAATGTGAAAGCGGTTATTCTATGAACTTGTGGTCTTCCACATTGATGAAATCTTTTTGTAAATAATATTATTCTGAGTAGCTACTTTCATTTTTAACGGAATTCACATTAGCTTTTATATTCCTGAATTATTTCAGATATTCACTGTAAGTCATAATAACTTTCTTTAATTCAGCATTTTTCGCGTGAAACGACATATTTCTTCTTTAATCGGGTGTGAGTTTAATCTATTCATCTAATGAAACTCATCTATCTCGTACAATATATTTTGTAGGTTTTTTTGGACGCTGGATAGTGTTTCTCAAATCATCAACACATAAAAAGTACTTTGTGTACCTTCCAGATTGGACTTAAATTTTTTCATTACTCCGTGTATGTATCGTTATCGACAGCCTCTTGGTACCGATTGTCATGGCGCGTTAATAATAATTCGGATAAATTCTTCCGGAGATGGATTTTCCAATGATGCTATTTTTTTAACACTAGTACAATTTGCATTCTTAAACTTAAATCTCCGCATTAGAAAGAAGCCGCTTTCGGTTTCAGATACACTTTCGAACATAATGGGACGATGTGACGGTGTGCGATATATGTTTTCGGTACATCGGGGCTGATAGATTTTGTCACAAATATCAAATTCAGACTGTATATTCTGCGTCTACCATTAAGCACAGTACCTTTGAAGCCACAATTAAAAATACAAGTGATGAGTGAATAAAGTAAAGTTCTTTGAAAAATACTTAGAACAAGTATTTCGATTGAAGATTTTTTAATGATAATGCCTGTATTAATCGGGGCATTGAACAACAACGAATTGAAGTATGTTTCGCCATCTAAAGTTTTCCGTGAAATTAAAATATAAAGTGCAAAAAGGCGTCCAGATACGATTTAATTACCGGAGAAGCTTTGAAACAATTACCGAAGAAAACTATTCTGAAACTTACACATAAGATCAATGTTGTTTTCAGATTACAAAAAACGTACCAAAAGTTTGAAAATTTGAAAAGTTGCTGTCGCGTTACCGAATCTAGGATAATCGTGGTATGAAATATCACCCTACAGATCAAAAACAAATTTTCAAAAACGTCTTATTAGACCTACGGTATACAGTTATTGGGGAGTCACTCGATAAAACGATAGAAATATTACAAGTCGTTTCCAAAATAAAGTTTTAAAAAGCACCGTATTATGTAAAAAAATATATACATCTATAAAGGTCTGCAAATCTAGCACCTCGATGAAGTGATAAAAAATTTTGCAAAATGTCACCGAATAAGACTCAAAATCGTGTAAATGCTTAAATACGGCGGACTTGGAACGTATACTATATATATATATATATGTGTGTGTGTGTGTTGCGTAAACCGGAAAAATATACCTCGTCCAGTGGCCGTCGTTGTATAAGCCGTATTTCGTTTGACGAGACGGAATATAATAGGAACACTTATCGTGATCTCTACAGCAAGAGTCAGTTTTATATAGAACACCTACATCCTGATAGCTTCTGGCTTTATTACCGTCACCGCACCATTTGGTCCCTGAAATTCGATACCGTCGGGCTTAATTTTCAATTTGAATTTATTTCAATATTATACGTCCACTGTACAAAATGTACGTGTAATAAATAAAACAGTTAGTGTAATATTCGACCAGAAAGAAACTTTATTTCATAATGAGACACGCGTAAGAAAGGCTTGTTATACTTAAGTACCTTATACCTTAACGTTATTAACCCTATCCGTCACACCGTTATAAAATCTTTAAATTATAAATTTTATACGGGGGGGGGGGGAGTTTATTATACGATACCGCTTGTCGGGCGAACCTTAGATAATTTTCAATTTATATAAATATGTTTAAAATTGAGGCTTTTCGTATATAAACATTAAATTTCGTATCCCATATAGTGAACATTAAACGGGTTAACTTAAATAGTACTAGAATGAAACAAATGTTAGCCTACAGGAAAATAACAAAACGAGAAACCCTCCAGAAAATAAATAAAATACGGTAAAATAAAAACGAAGAAAATATATTAGGTACATATAGACAGACGTTACCATATTAACTACGCAAAACAATTACGCAGAATAAATAATTGACGCAGCCACTAAATTAAACCTATGCTTAATTCTATCATGTTTTTTTTTTTTTAACACATGATAAGATTTAACATATCATCGTAATATAAGCCTAATGTGAAATCGTCGTCGTATTGTTCGTTGACGATTTTTTTTACGTACAAAATGAACTAGCATTCAAGACACACACATATACGTGCACATATAACCGGTAAGTATTTCGTTAATAAATATACATGTGTGGGTTTGCTACAATGCAGATAAATTTGTGGAAGGGAAAAAGCTCAATAAAACGTCATGTTAGACAGGGAGATACCATCTCACCGAAATTATTTATCTGCGTTTTAGACATTGTGTTTAAGAACTTGAATCGAACTACAACCGGTATTAGAATAGACGGTGAATATTTAAATCACCCGTCAGGTTCGTGGTATAGTTCTAGCGAGCGGAAGTGCAGAAGAGCTACAGACGATGATAACAGACTTAAATCCGAACAAAATAGGACTGAAAATAAATTTACATAAAAATAATGACGGATAGAAGAAAAAGTAATACAAATAGCGATAACATAGGAACAGATAGAGCTAGTAGGTACGTATGGTCAAAAAGACAATGAAAGACGCGATGATAAAAGCAGAACTGGCAAGGCGGTGCTGCGGGGAAGCGTTCTTAATCCGATATTATACCTAATCTATACGTCCGACTTCCTGACGCTTGTACGTTGATGAACCAGAAATACTATTCGTAGATAAGTGTGAAAACACAGCCATAGAAAAAATACTGAAGTCATTCGAGCATATGGAGACTTGGCTAAGACGATGGCGCAACGTCGTCAATGGAAGAGTAAGTCAACGGATATTTCATTCACAAATCGAAAAATTCAACATCCGCCGGTCAAAATAAACAATGTCGTCATTCCAGATGCTAATAACGTAAAATATTTAGTAAAACTCTTAACACAAGGCTAAATGCTACTCACGTTCGAAAAAAGACAGCATTTAATCAGAAATTGTAGCGGTATAATATATATATATATATATATATATATATATATATATATATATATATATATAATCAGATTTTTAATATTTATTTTCATTTACGTGTAAAATTGTGTTTTTTTTAAAATTTTTGCGTTCGTATATTTTTATATTTTATATTTTACTTTTGGACATCATTCGCAACAGTTAATGAAAAATTTAAAATTCCACCAGTACACAACTTTTACAGAATCCGGAAAATAGTATTGAAGAAAAAATTAATATAAAAAAACAAAATTAATAAACAAATATATCGATATTAAATTTCAACAAATCAAAAAATAGACAGAACAGAAGCAGACAGCATTTTTGGAGCATATTTTCACAATCACCATCGCATATTTTTAAGTAATTATATTTAATTTATATTTTTAAAATTATGATGTTTTAAAATGTTTCGCTTGATAATGGCGTAAATGCCGAAAAGCTTTGTGTTTTCTTTAAGAAAATAAATATTAGTGATTTAACTAATTTTCAATTGATTTTATATATATATATATATGTATGTATATTGTCTTTTTGAAATTTAATCTTAATTTTCGACTTGACATTATTTTTTAACATAGATATAAAGGTTTTATAATCAGATAAAAAATATCAGTTGTAATTAATATTTTAATAGCTGATAATTTTGCAGATCTCGAAATAACATTATATGTTACGTGAATCGTATTATTTATATCGATATAATTTGTTTAAAATTTTTTAAATTTCATAATTATTTACCTCCGTAAAGTTTCCCAAATGAATAATTATATTTTTGAAGTAAATTATTTCTATCAAACATGATATACCGTATTGATTTATGTATTTCTTTAATGGCTTGTACATTTAAAGGAAACGAATAATAACAAATAAAAATTAAAGTTAAGGTGATTCACTATGGGCCCCTTTGAGGTGTTTGCGAGGAATCTTCGCCGAGGTTTTGGGCTAGGCCGCTGGCACACGGAGTTGCGTCCTGTCATAAATTCCGGTTAATTTTAATTTATTCGTACGATTTTCGCGATTATTATTAAATTGTAAATGAGATATTTCAATGTAGTAACGCGCTGATTCAACGACATCCGTCGACAATGATTTTGTACCACTTGCAGTTTTATAAGCGCTGTCGGATACGTGAACACCAAAAACAGGTCACACATATGTTAATCTAGGCCACATTGGACGGTACTATTTTCGGGAAATATTCAAAACAACGTGTGCACAGCCTTACCTCATCTAAATATAATCAACTGGATTTTCTCATCGTTTATAGCGATTTCGAACGGTGGTGCCGATAAAAACGGTATCATCTTAGTTTTTTCTATATTCAGTTTACGTTTCCGTCTGTTTTGTAATACTCGACAATGACGAATAACAGCTTTCTGCATACGCCTACAAATTGTATCATACGACCTACACGATTGTCTATAGATCATCTGTAGTGTTGCGTGCACAAAAATGGTAATTTTTAAGTCTCGTTTAACAGTATTAAAAATAAAAATGCTCCGAGCAAACTTCCCCGAAGAACTACAGATCTGTATCCATTCTGTTTGAATACATATTAAATTAAAACCGAAAAAAAAAAGAGGTAAATAAAAAATTGTGACGTTAAATGCTCGATACGAGTAGACTCGGTAGTGTATAGAAATGTATTACAACAACGGTGAAAATAAAGCTCATACAAAAGTTAGCATTTTCACGAACTTTAAAAACTGTCGGCATAAAATGTATAGATAGTTTTGAAATGTGTGTATGGCGACGGATGTTGAGAACACGGGATAAACAAACGAAATATATTCGCTCTAAATTAGAAATAGATCTACTAGCCACAGGTCATACGGCGACAGTACATGGAAAAACTAAAAGAAAAAATCTCGATGATGAGTACATACCGAGATTCTACAGAGAGAACCACAGAGTAATTGTTCGTCCAAAGGGTACGCGAAATAGAAGAACGATATCAGTGGTGGTGACATCAGTACAACAAATAAAAACATGAAGTATGGTGGCGATATACCTTCAGTGCTTACTATCTTCGATGATGACGATGATGTACATATATATATATATGTGTGTGTGTGTATCGAGGGTGCAGAAACATTATTCTAAAGTTAAAAAAAAATAGTTAGAAAATAATGTTTATGTATTTATAGATTTGAAAGAAATATATATTGTATATTATATATATATATATATATATATATATATATATATATATATATATATATATATATAAAACGTATGTAGAATGTAATATATGTGTATCCAACTCCGATATTTGAAATATATAAATATTAAACGATTTTTTTACGTGACTGGTTCATTTTTTCATTTTGAAGTATTCACACCACCATGATATATATATATATATATATATATATATATATATATATATATGTAATATATATAAGGAATATTTAACTCTTCCAAAGATTACTAGTATTGTTAAGGTAAGTGAACAGTGTTCAATTTGGTACGTCAAGTAATATCACTCGTTGATACGGTTATAGGAGCTACACCTTCCCGCATACACACATACGTATAAAATATAGGTGCTCATACATGTCGATATATATATATATTATATATAATTTCCACAAAAATTTATTTTTTTAGTACATTCTACTATGTGACATACACATAAGCCAGTTAAAAAAAAACCTTTCTATTCATCCACAATTAGCCATACTTCGTTATTTATTTTTAGAATTCCAGATTTACTATTCCTTAGTACGCGTTACATATCTTACACATCTGCTCTCAGCACGGATGAATATGTGCGATCTCACACACATACAAATATATATACATATTTATACACTTTTTGTGCGTTTAATATGTATGTATACATGTATATATACACATATACTTATATACACATATATATTTCACAGTAGAAATAGCCGTTTCTAGTCCCCTGTTATCATACGTAGAAATTTAACGGTACGATTTTTTCAGTGATGCTCTACGTAAAATTGTAACGAATATCACTTTTTTATTACTTCAGTTCTTACATTTCACTAAATTTATTATTATTATTATTATTATTATTATTATTATTAATTAGGCTTAGATATGGAGAATATCTCTGTTTTTTTGTTATGTTTTTTTATTTTTTTAAAGTCATATAATCATTTAAATTAATTGAGAGCATACAGCGCAACGTCAATAAAAGCGCATATTTACTAAATTTACAAATATGTATACTAGTTTGTATATTTTATTTATATATAAATATATAATATGGATGCATATATAGACAACATATATGTTTATGTAGATGTATGTAGGTATGTATTTATACACACACACACATATATATATATATATATATATATATATATATATATATGTATATAGTTTATGTTTAGACGAGATATATGTTTAGATTCCTTTAAAAATTCCTATATCGATATTATGATAATGATGTTTATTTGTTTTTCTTCGAATTGACCAGCTATGGAGCACGTGGTAAAATATCTTCGTGATGGCTGTTTTATTTCTCTTCCTTTCACCATGTATGTTTCCGTTACTTCGCTATGTCTTTCCTTCCTTCTAAATGTCCATTTAATAACAGTTTTTCGTCAAAGCTCTGGAAATTATTAACTTTGCTTCTAAACCGGCTCCTATTCATATCGTCTTCTTCTGTGACGATGTTAATTTGCTCAAGATCTTTCTTAACTTCCCGGGAACCGAGCAATTTGCGTTTTCGAAATATTCGAACTCCATTCTAAGAGTGATCGTATAGTTTAATCTTCTTTTTTACATTGCGATCACAATATCTTCACTATGCCCGTATATTTTCTTATTATTTTTTTCCACATTTCCTGACCACACCTCGGTCCTCGGATTTTGCCTACTATTTTCCTTTCCTTCATTTTGATTTCTCCGCTATCACTCCAAGGATATTTATTTCATCTACGTTCGCTGATAAAATCGCCAATCGCGAATTCTATATATAGTCAACTGTTATCCTTCTTTCTACCTGTTTGAATCTTCTTTTTGATACCTCATCTAACTTTTTCCGTTATTCCCTTATAGTCTTTTCTAAAACACAGTTAAACAGCAATTGAAGATGAAGATGATGATAATAATTATTATTATTGTTATTAATATTACTTTTCAACTATACTTACTACTCACCGGGTTTGATGAGATGTACGTGATTTTGTAACTCTTCTAGAATACTGTGCGTTAACGGACCGATTATCGGTACGGACGACAAATAATCGTGATACGTCGCAGCTGCTACTGTCGGCGGCCTATGTATTCGACGATCGTCCTCGTCATCACTGCGTATTACTTCATTCCATGTTGAATTATTATTAATAATTTTATTATTATTATTATTATTATTATTATTGTTATTAAGTAGCCGTTGAATCGTAGGCCGGGTACGGCTGAACGGCGACGATGATTGTCGGTACGCGAATGATCGGTCGATATTTGCGACGTCGTTACGTTCGGTTAACGACGACGATAAATTCACGTTAACGTCATCTTGTACATCGTGGTCGACGATTAAACGATGACTATCGTCGTCGTCGTTTGGTTGATTCGTCTTGCGTACGACTTGATTTCCATTTTCGTTCGGATATCGATATCGATCGATGTGACGTTTATCGTTTCTTTCGAGTTGTTCGTTGCGATCGACGTTTAACGACGACGGTAAATTATTTATTAATTCGCCTACGGCCGAACTGGCACCCGAAATGACGCTGGCGACGATGCTGCGACGTCGAGATCGGCGTTCGTTATCGTTATTCCGTTGATAATCGGTCGTCGTCCCGCTTTGTAAATTCCGTATCGTTCTCGGACGTAAACGATGATCGCGAATAGTTCCGAGCCGATGGTTCGTCATCGACACGTCCAGTAAAACGGAACGAAATACGATTATTGCGATTAACGCTTCCGACTGCGAAAAATATATATATATAAAAAATAAGTGGTATTAAAAGCGCCCTCAAAAATACAATGACTACACGCATATACAGACGGAACAAAATCCACAGCAAGCGGTGATAAATCACCAGCAGCCTGGCTCTTACCAAATTGATAATATATATTACACTCGATCCGAGTAACTTCTCTGAATGCAGAGCTGTATGGAATTATATACTATATTCAGTACATCATATCAGCTGTACTTCCACATTGAAAAGCATTAATTATAAGACTCCCTCTCCTCTGTACAACTAATATGCCGTCGAGATAACAAGAATATCAACACAAAACTACATAAGGAAGAAACTACGCTTCCCGTGGAAGTCACATCGAAATGTACGATGGTGATACAGTAAATCTTGAAGCTCGGTTTAAGGAATTTTCACCAGTACCAGAATAATCACCACCAACATTAGCACACATGCTCATGAACAACAGTAAACAACCGACTGGGCCTCACAAACAACCTTTCTGAGGAGCATAAAATCAAACGTAGAAACTCGACGACCTGCAGATGGCATAAGCGGAAAAGAATATGGCACCCTAATCCGTGTTTACGTGTGGATCATTTATCTATGTACCAAAAGCAAACTGTCAACCTATGCGGACATTTAATAGAACCAACAGTCGTACACTTAATCTGCAACTGCCAAACACTTACACCACACATGTTAAAACACAAAATACAGTAAAATCCTCCGAAACAACCCTCACAATCAATAGTTAGAATCCTGGCTTTTGCCAGAGAAAGCAGATTCCTGGCGTACATATAAGTTAGTCACGTGTCTCCTTATTCTGTAAGTCTCGGTAGTTACGAACGACGTATGGAGATTTACATAATATAATAATAAAAAAATGTATATGTATTCAACTCGTGACAAACTAAATTTTAAAATGAACGACAAAAAAATACGAGTCAAAATCACTAAACGTTTTTTCTAAAGCAATCGCAAATTTTTTCGGTTACTAAGCCATTAATCATAAAAACATATAATACTTAACACAATATATAAGAAATATAAAATGTAAAAATACCGATTTAAATATATCATTTATAAAACTTAATAAAAAAAAAAAGCAAAAATAGTCTTTCCAACAAGCTTTGTTGAGTGGTTTTAACATAAAACACGTTTAGTGATTTTAACACGTTTCTCGTTTTTTTTTTTTTTTTTTAAATCATTACATTCTACACTTTTCAAATTATAAATATTTTTACACGCGTTGATCGATAATTTACTCGAATTCTATAATCGATCTAATTATATCGTGTTTTCTGATTATAAGCGGGTTGTTATATAATAAAAATATAATTTCTTACTTAGATATATATATATATATAAATATTTTAATTACACAGACGTCTTAAGTGTGATATTTTTTCTTAAAATAAATCAGATTTGAGTATTATACGTTCGCGGCGTTCTTATGGTAAAATAAATTTCTTTCAATTAAAATCAACTCGTCATAGTACAAAACATTATATTATATAAAAAAAAAAAATTAAACGGCATTTATTATAAATTAAAAACAACAAAAAAAGGAAATATTAATAATGAAATAATACGTAAAAAAATAAATAATTTTGGGTAATAATCGATAATAATAATTATTAAAATTATTATGGCAGTTTTGTTTCTAATAATAAAACATTACGTTAGAAAATAAATCATTTTGGTAATAATTAATAATTAATAATAATAATAATGTTATTAAAATTATTATTGTAGTTTTGTTTCTGATGAAGCTTATTAATATTATTATTAATATTATTATTAATATTATTCTCGTTTATTACGATTAGGATTATTATGTATTTTTGTTTTGTGTAAAAAATACGAAACAAAACTGGTTCGTAATTTTTCCTGGTCGCCGCGTAAACTGGTTTCTTAAAGTATAAATTAAATGACGGTCGCTTGGGAAAATAAACGTGAGACGTCTAGTCAAATACCCGGAATTGGAAATTACGATAATATAATAACACGTTTAATTTTTCCTATTGTAAAGCATATTTTTGTGGCGGTAAAATAAATAATATAACGAAAAATAAATTTCCCATTAAAACGGTAATCGATCAATTGAGAAACTGATACTAATTCAAATAACCGAGCATATATATTATATATTATATATATATAAAACTTATATGGGAAATTCGTGTATATATATATATATAAAATGCATAATACACGCCTAACATGACTTGAATGGAAATGAACAATTTTGAAATTTTGAGTCCGATTCCACCCGTAAAATTTTAGAAATCCCGATTTTTTTCACCGTGATCTTTTTCTTAATACAGTAGAGCTTCTTTTTCACCCTCGAGACTGAGTCTGTAACGGATAACTGAATAGACGGATAACAGAAATTCCATAACAAATTACAGAGCTATACCAGATTGAAAATTATTCAGGAAAGAAATTTTTAAAAATCTATAATCGGATAATATTTAGAGTGCTATATTTTTATTTAGATATTTAGTATAACATAGAACAATAGTACAGTTATCTAGGAAAACTGTCTCTACCGTCATAATTGTTTACGTCTTTAAAAAATCGATAATTTTCTTCTGTTCCTTTGCAACTCCAGCTTCCTTTATTGCGATAATATTCGGTATGTTTTTTTTTTTTTGTTTTTTTTTTTAGAAGTAAAATCTGCGCTCCTCTAATCTTTCAAACCAATCGATGCAGTTTGTTAACATTGTTTCAGCTTCCGACTGGCTGTGACATCATTGTCGTCAATTTCATCATTACCGGACTGCTGAACAGAACATATTTTCAACGGTCAAAATTTCTAAACCTTCAACCTGTTTATTACACTCTAACTAATCTGTTAAACCGACTGACTGCTAACGAATGACCAACACAGTTCGACAGACGAACCTTACTGGTGGCGCGACCTCAAGATCATTAACGGAGCTGCCGCTAGAGTGACGGATAAAAGAGTTAAATTTTACCGTACTTGTCTAAATGTACGTTGAAAATTTCGGCTCGATCGAGTGAATCCTTGCAATATTATTAATTTTCTTTTTACAGCGTACGCGTTAGTAGATATAATTAAAATGGTTCTGCCGTTCCGATTTAAAATATCGGATATTCCGGAAATATTTTTTAATCTGCAAAAAAAGTATTTTAAGGAAAACATTCCGAAAATTCATTCCTTGGAATATTCCTCAAAAATTAACATTTTTTGGTTGTAACGCGTGAAATTTATGAAACAAAATTCTCCACGATTTCAATAATTCTAGTTCTCGATAAAATGTGTCCGGATCTAAATGTATTTTAGGAAGAAACGTAATGTTACAAAAAAAAAAAATGAATACCGAGAAAAACACTGTCACTTATACAATATATATATATATATATATATATGTATGTATGTATGCATGATATGCTCCATTTAATAATCGCTCATACATAAATATATACAAATGTATTTATATTTATAGCCGTACATCCGGAAATGAATTGCTATTGCGAAATTTTCAAGACACGTGCATTATGAAAATACACAAAAACGATATTCGATCTCGTAAATATTTATCCAATTAGATGACGTGGATTGAATTATACCACATTAATTATTTTATTATTACGGTTTTTATTATTGTTTATTATTATTATTCAATTTTATTTCACTTGAGTGTTATTTTAAAAAGAAGTTGCTGCTGTTATGTAAATGTGGGATCGACATGTTAAGTAGTTTACTTTTATTTACTTTTAAAAAAAGAGAAAAAAAAAAACGAAAATGGTTATATGTAATCATGTAATTGTGAAATTAATATGTTAGAAATTTCATGAAAGTGAATTGCTAGCTTATATGTATAACTTTAATTTTTTTCTTACGTGCATATTAGCGCAATTCTAGGAACATATCCGTAAGTCCGAATATATGTATATAC
Source organism: Coronaproctus castanopsis (assembly GCA_032883995.1). Lineage (NCBI taxonomy): Eukaryota > Metazoa > Arthropoda > Insecta > Hemiptera > Monophlebidae > Coronaproctus > Coronaproctus castanopsis. The sequence goes on from CM065052.1 coordinate 206,715,623, forward strand.
ATTATACATAAGGATACACAACAGATCTGATGTGATTATTATTATTATTGATACTATTATTATGGCATTTTTTGTACATTTCTAAGCTCGGATGCTCTCGTTAGTTTCCGATGTTTGTACTGGAGAAAATAGTATATATTTATGATTATATATATATTTTTTTTTTCATAATTTTGTTCGTTGATATTTATTTTATTTTCCTTAGTCAACCGATTTTAGTTTGGTTTTTCTTATTTTAATACGGGTAGTGTGCGTAAAATATGAATTTCAGGAGAAAATTTTTGTTTTTTTATTAATCTAACAGATTGATAAAGGAGATTATGCTTATTGTTCAGTACAGTGGTGCACCCAGGATTTTTATCTGGGGTGGGCTTAAACATTTCCACCCCACTCGTAAAAAAAAAATGAATATAAAAAATTCGTAATAAAAATGAATGAAATATACACAGCCGAATGTGTAACAAAATTCGACAGGCAAAACAAACTATAAATGAACAACAACCAAACAAGTAATCACAACAACGAAAAACATACTGGCCACGATCTAAGTCAGATTCGGATGCCGAACGGCACAAACCAACGACCATTTTATTTTTGTGTTGCACAGTCAGCTGGATTTTCAATTTTATTAGCAGACAGAATGTAAGAAATATTTTGCTAACAGCGCTTTCTGCAATGTAGGCTGTTTTGCACGCTCTTCAAGATGAGGTTTTATTCGTGATAGCTCTTTCAAATATTCTGTTTCAACGATCATTTTAGCTGCGAAATTGTTTGGAGCTTACAAGTTACGCGCCTTCTCAATATGTATTTTATAATTTTCTAAGTTCTCTAGGGACTTGAGCCCGACAGCCCCCGTGGGTGCGCTAGCATTGCATAGCAGGGATTTTGATTGTGAGTAGTATGCATATATTATTTTTTCTATTCAAATTGTTATTTTTAATTCGTTCCTACACTATTTTCGAAATTCTGCGAAATATATTGATTTGATTGGGTTATTCATCAATTTTTTACATTATGTCGCATCAGCACATCCATTATTACTTTTTTTTTATTTGAAACCTTCAATTATATTCGTAGTTAAAATTTATTATAAATTATTTATGATATAATTAATATTAAATTCGATCTACCTACCTGATCGACTTAAGCACTCTCCCTGAAATATACGTACACACACACACACATATATATATATTATATATTTTTTTTGTTTACATATACAATGTTATACATATTTTACACCCTACTCATCCTATTTATGCTATAAAAAATTCATATAATAACTTTAAACAGGGTATAGTTTTTATCCGATAAATGGGAACCTTTCGTCTATATTTACCCCAAAAAAGAAAATTGTTGTTTCTTTTTTCCCCAAATAATAATAATAATAATAATAATAATAATAGTAAATAAATAAATAAATAAAAATAATTAATAGATAATAAAACAAATTATTCGCTAAAAGTGATAAATTAATACAACGAACGACGTTACGGCAATTTAACCCTTCCGCGGTCGTAGTGTTCCCAAATGGGACATGCTATTTTAATGCAAACAGAATCGTTTCGATAAATTTGAATTAATTTTTCGATCTAAATGATAAAATCCGATAAATTTCGTATAATTAAATTTCGAAAATAAATACTGTCGAAAAATTAATCTAAAAACCGGTATATAACGGTACAATTTCGTACTTTTTAAATAAAAATTTCAAAATGTTTTAACACGTTCTCCTACTCGATTTTTGATTTCTGACAAATTGTAATTTTCCCGAAAACATTTACAGTTTTCATTTTCTAACTCAAAAATGAAAATCTCGAGTTTTTTTCCGAAACGTCAAAGTAAGATTAGACCGAAAAAAAAATTCTGAACCTGTATTATCAACCTCGTTTAAATTCTATTTATATATATATATATATATATATATATATATTTAATCCGTTATATTTGATTTTTTAATCTAACTAGAAAATACTAACATACCCGTCGCATCTTTGCGTCTAATATACTGGCGCGATTAGAAAAATATCAAAATTCTTGAAAAATATGAAAACGACTGTCAGAAGATAAAACGCGATTAACAATCGGATGATGAAAACGTGGACGGCGTTAGTATGTGCTGTATGACGACCGCTATGACCGTATCCATCTCCTGTTGGGCGATTATTATAACGACCTTGCACCGCGAACAACAACTCCGAAATCGACCATCCGATCCAACTTTAATGCAATAATAATAATAATATTATAACATTAATCGCGATAATATGTTTCGTGTTTATGTTGAATGAGAGCGATCGTTGACTGTTTGGTCCCGACTAACTCGGTGGTTTTCCATCTCGTCGGCAAAACGGAAAAATACGCTTCCCCCGTTATATCCGTTCGTGTATTCGGGATTTTCCAGTTTTTCAGCTAAAATTTACGTATCGACTTCGCGGAACCTTGACATGTTTTCTCTCCAAATCTCCAAACTCCCAATTCGTTTTCCTTCGATTAGTCTTAATTTCGGATTGACTCCTCCTCGAATATGAACGGTCCGTGGAATCTTTTTTTTTTTTTGTTTTTTTTTTTTTAATTAGTACAATCTTATACTTAATGTATAAATTAGTACTAGTGATAAACTTAAATTAACACTGTAGACGAAAGAGGTGTACATTTACACACGTTTCAACAGTTTATATAAAGAATACGTAGAAATATTTGGCTATTAGTTCATATGCTTTCGTACGCTTAACTGACGTTGTTTTCGGTGATTAACAGATTTCGTGCCCATTTGGATGGTGACGGAATAGTTTGTGGAGTGTGTTGGCGAAGTGCCATATTGTTTCGTCGATAGGTGGGATTTCCAAATCCGAATGGACTTCATTTTACGGATCGATGGAATTTTTTTTGTATCCGTTGATCTGTTTGTGGTTTTTTTTGCACAGCCCTACAATTGGACACGTTCAAATTGGTCTAACGATTTACATATACAGAAGTATTCTGTTACGTAGACTGAGCTTGAAATTTCGACCAATTAACCGATACATTTGTCGCCGTTAATTTAGTGATTTGGCGAGAGTATGATGAGTATAAAGAAAAAAGACGTCTACGTAGATTAGGATAATTCGATGATTCTTTAAACTCGTCCACGATATCGTGGTTTACATATTTCGTAGAGTTCGCCTTTTTAGATATTACAAAGTATAAATTAACGAGAAAATAAAAAAAATAATAATAATAGATTCGGATCCTTTCTTTATAGGTTTCGGCTTGCTGGTGATTCAGTCTGTTCGTGTTGTAGTGTAGACGAGATTGACGATATTAAAAACATACTCGGTTTGTCGTATTTTTCCCACTAAACGTAGAATAAACTGTTCAGATATACTGCCTTCGGGTAAGGGGTTTCCAGATTTCCTTTTGTTTAAGCGACCGGGTGTTGAATTTAAAATTTTTTAACTTTAGTACCTAATTCAAACGTTAACCAAAGACCGATACAGTTTTCTATCTTTGATTTGTGTATACTCCTATATTTCCTATATAAGGTAATATTTCATTTTTTTCATTTCAATGCGAAGTCCGTAAGTTACGAATAGTTTCATATATATAATATTCTACTTTAACGTATGTTTAGAGCGTATATTTTAAAATATCTCACTGCCGTTAGGTCTTACTTATTTTATATATATTTATTTAAATCTTGATCCGCGTCTTTAATTGTATACATGTATATTGGTGTTTACGCGTGTATATATATGTATATATATATATATATATATATATATATATATATATATATATATATATATATATATATTATGTTAAGACACAAACTCAGTTTTTTTTATACTTGATGTGTAAGGGGACTGTGTTATTCACCCCCATCTTATATTTAAATTACATATTGCACAGAGCTCCCACACACACACGTACACACATCATTTTTCTCGTTCTATAACTGATTGTTTTGTTTATTTAAGCTACAAATTCAATAAATTTATAAGCACGCAGCTCTCTTTACGAGTACAATTGTTAGCTTTACCTTCATTGTTCGGAATGGTAACTAGGTATTTAAGTAATGCGTTATTATTTATATAAGTATGTTTAGAATTAAAATTCTACGTCGACTAAATATCCTTATTTTAAACCAGATAATTTCGTTAAATAATTAAATTATATTATCGTTAATTAAGAAATCGTATCTTTAATTTGTCAGCTGAAAAATAAATTAACATCTTCCGTAATAATTAATTATCGTTCCAATCTGTTATCCGATTATTTGATGGGGAAATTTATTTTCGCACATTTTATCCGATATCTATGAGTAATACTCGCCGTCAGCTCTGGTATGTACGTTCCCGATTTTGATCTCAATAAATCAGGGAAAAAAAGCATAAACCGGTTTTTCTAAATGATTCTACGTCGGTCTCTTGGCAATCGCGTATAAACACATGAGCTAATGTGTGATCATAATAATTATCGACCAGTTGCGAACACGAGGCGTTATGCTGCGTTTTGCACTTTCAAGGACTCGAATGTTATTACGTCACTGGACGAGGGTAATTAGAATTTAAATAATAACGTATAATTTTAAAGTTTAAATTTATTAACGAGAAAACAAACAAAAATTTATTTAAAACCACTTCGTCCGAATAAATATAACGACTTATTTTAATGCGAAATACATTGTTTTCAATTATTCCGAATAACATTATATAGTATAAATAATTTAACCCTTTTAGTCATTATAAAATCTCTTAACGTTAAATTGCAAATTTGTTCATTATACAATACTGCTTCTAGGGTGTACCTTAGATAAGTTCCAATATATTCGTGTAAATATTTATAAAATCGACGCATTTCACGTATAAAAATTTTTATTAACATTAAAATTTCGTGTCCCGTATAATGGGCATTGTGACCGAAAGGGTTAATGCACCGAATAAATAATGCGACAAACTAAGCCGCGCTGCGTATATACGCTATACCAGCCTACGTAATATAATGTGCGCGTAAAAATATACGCGCATATTTTTACATTCAACTCTTCCGGTTGCAGAAATATCATCGTGCTGTCTATTGACAACAAAACTTCTTATCTATACTACGATTGTAAGGCATGTCCGGGACATGGCAGACAAATGTAAGACTATACGGACTGGCCAAAATAAAATTGTTCGCTTGATAATAAACGCGCCTCGGTATGTAACCAGATCCTTCACCGTGATCTAAACGTTCCTTATGTACGCGAGGTCAACATAGTCACGCTGCGAGGTTGAAAAATCATCCGAATACAGTTTTCATCGGGGCTGTATTCGACGACACAAGACGCTTAAGACGTAGTAAATGGACCTAAACTTAAGGTGGTGGTTACCGTTACCTTTCCTGTTATGGGCACCTCTCTTCTAGGTACTGCAAAATGATCTTGTTGGTCAGCTTGCGTTAAATATTTGTGATTAAAAAAAAAAATACATTTACAGACATATAACTATTTAGAAAAAAAGGATATAGCGTTATTCTAACAGGGGTGTTTTAAAATATACGATCGAAAACTACGATAATCACTCGTGTTCGGTCTGCGTACGATGATTTACAAATTAGAACAATCTCGAACGAAATGAGGCACATCAATTATTAAATAAATCAATATAAGTGACCTAAGATAAAGAATTTCGACGCGTTACCACCGTACATCAGTTCGACAATTATTTTCATTATAAATAGTGTTCGATCGTATTTAACAATTTCAAATTCAACTTTATTTCATATTATTAAAACATTTATTGCGTACAACGAAATCGTAATAATAGTAATTAGTAATTAGTAATTTAGGATACATAGAATAAGAATAATGATACAATCTTTTGTACACTCACGTCACAAACACGTTACACGCCAGTGGCGTGCGGTGAGTTTTTCTAGAGGGTAAGCGATGACCATATGGAGTGTTACATCAAACGAAAATTTATTTACAAGAAACACGTGATAATACGTTTATTTAATACTTATTTAAATACAAAATCCATTCGGCGATCTAATTTAATAAAGTCGGTTATAACAAGATCGTAAAACGTACTCATAGGTTCATTTTGGAGCTGATTTAACAACGGTTTTTCAATGGATATCAAAGATAAGCCACTTAATCGTTCCTGTCCCTGTGTCGATCTCTGGTATGATTTTATTCGTTTCAATGCTGAAAACGACCTCTCTACACTAGCAGTTGTACTAGGTATTGTCAATATTAATTGACCTAATTTATAAACTTCGGACAAGATCTCATCGAACTCAGACGCCTTCATTGCTTCCACTAATTCATGCGTATTCATTTTATTAAGGTCGCCATCCATATACACCGAGAGCAATTGGTTTTTCAGCTTTACATCGTCGAAAAACTCCCATAGCATTCTTTTAAATTTGAAAAAATTTCGTTTGGAAATTTTTTTTTATACTCTTCATATTTACTTGTATCTAGAAGCGATAAAAATTTCAATTGATCAAGATTTCCAAAACGTTCACTCAGCTGAGTTAGAACATTGTCAAAGATTTCGTTGAACAGTGCACGTGTGTGTGTTTCCTCATCTTCTGGTTCTGATAGTTTTCGTCTTTTTCTCACAACAAATTCTTCATTTTCTTTTGACTTTGCATAATTCCATATGCTTTTGAAGATCGCGTCGTTCCTATATTTTTGGATTTCCATTTGAATTTCTTGAATTTTTTTCATACAACATAAAATATCTAGTTGTTTTTTTTGCAAAATATCGTATAAGACATCAGTTAGCGCAAATATTTTGGAAAAAATTTCGATGAAGAATAAAGTTCGAACTTCGCTGAAAAATTTTAGGAACCCATGGGCTGATATTACGGTTTCAGTATCCCACTGTTCCGAATTTTCAATAACAGTTTGAAAAAACTCAGTGAAACAATGATGATATTCTTTAACCGTGCTTATCAATCTGGAAGAGAAATTCCATCTGGTTGGTGCGTTTCTTGGCATTTTTTTAGTAGTAAATTCACTAAGTGCATGTGCGCGTTTGGTTGATTTGCTAAAAAAAGCACCCAATCCAGATAATGTCTGAAAAAAAATTCTACATTCTTTTATATTTGAAGCGGATTGTGATAAAACTAAATTCAACGAATGACTAAAACAATGGACAAATAATGCTTTCGGATACAATTTTTGGAGTTTTGTGCGTAAACCTCCTACTTGTCCTGCCATCACCGCTGCCCCATCGTATGTTTGCGCCACGAGTTTCTTAGCTAAATCGTATTCTTCGATGATACTTTTAACATACTCAAGTATACCATCAGCAGATCGATCTGCACTAACATCAATAAATTTAATAAATCTCTCTCGAGCTTTTGCAGTGTGACTGCATATATAACGTAAAACTACAGACAGTTGCGATTTATTTGAAACGTCCGACGTTTCATCCAGTAATATAGCAACGTACTTCGCGTTTTTGATTTCTTCTTTTATCTTACCTTGAACAACAGCGTGTACCGAAGAAATTAAATCATTCTGAATACGATTTGAGGTCCCATGGAACGTTGTAGATGTTTCTAGGTGTGTTTTTAGAATTATATCATATTTAGAAAGTAATTGAAGAAGGTCTACATAATTCCCACGATTATCCGAATCAGTATTTTCAGAGTGACCATGGAAAGCAAGCTCATAAACACCGAGATAACATACTGCATCGATTAATCTTTTTAAAATGTTTCTATTTTGTAGTACAACTTCATTATGTTTTATCACTTCAATTCGTACGTTATCGTTTAATTGTAAATCTATGCGTGACTTACCAAATTTTTTCAGCTTCATGGAGGAAAAAATATGAATCTGGGAACGTTCATGTTTTTTAACCGCATTGATCAAATTATTCAAGTTATCGTACCCTTGAGTAGGATCATTCCACACACATTTTTCTTTTTCAGTACAAAATAATAGACACGGCCAACAAAACAATTTTCCACCATCTTCACAACCAGTTAACCACAAAATTTTTTCATATTGCGATATATTGAAATTTCTGGTAAAAGGTGTACCACCTTTTTTTTGTTCAGTTTTTAAAGAAGGTAATTCTGGTTTTGGCTTACCACAATTTATAATTTCTAACTGTTCATTAAAATTAAATCGCGAAAAAGGTTTTTCAATCAATTCCCGAACACGCATTTTGCTTTCAAAAAAGATGGGAGCACGCAGCAGATACACAAAAACCGCGTTATTAGTTATTAAACTATCCAGCGAAAAGCGAAATTACAGTCGCTTACCATAGGCACGTTTTCATCACGTTTACGTTTGCTAGTATGTCTTTGTGTTGGTAAATTATCCGAAGAAGGGTGGTAGTAAGTAATAAGCGAAGTTCTAATCGCTGCCCTGTTCGACCAGTTTGACAGACCTCGCCCCTCTTCAGTTTTCAGAACCGTTTGCAACACGTATTGAACAAATCCTTCTGTGTGTATGTGTAACCAAGTAACATGACGCATCTGCATTTGGATAAACAGAACACTTCGTAATAATACTAACATTCTGTTTTAACTGTATATGTGTGTCAACCAGCAACTGTATGTAGCGCCACGCGTTCCGTGCAATTGTTGAAGCAATAAGCGGAAATGTGATCGCTTCCTATTTTAATACTTTTATAAGTTAAGATTAAAAAAATATTTTCTTGGGATTTTTCTGGGTAAGCGGCGCTTACCTCGCTTACCTGGAATGCACGCCAGTGTTACACGCAAATTCATATACGTACACACTTGAAAACCACATCTACAAAAATACAATATTTTTTTATACAACGGGTATATATAATGCAATAAAGCATTACTGAACAAAAACGCGTAAAATTTATACGAATAAGGCTTATTATATAAAAACGGTGAAAGTTCGATGAATTCTATAAATTTGAATAAAAACCAATTAACGTACGATACAAATACATAACATATATATATACATATATATTATCGTATAATAAACGAAATTACAAACGCGATTAACCCTGCATTGCCGATGTTAATTTTTATCGTTCGTTGTAAAACATTTGTCTCCGAGACGTACATTGAATTAGAATTTGAATTCTAGTAGGTTGGAGTATTTTAATGAATTTTGTAATTCTGAAATCTGCATAAGCATCATTTAGATGTTGTTTTTAAAATAATTATTCGACGGATTAAGCATAAAAATTTCTGTATCGCGCATATAAAGACGAAAATAATATAAGAAATGCGAAGTTTTTCACATAATTATTAATGTGTAAAAAAAAAATGCAAAAATTACTTCAAAATATTGTTTAAAAATGGTAAAATTACTTCAAAATATGTTTCTAAACCGGTGATAAACATAATTTTTCAATAAATATAATAATACCTACGAATAGAATATCTAATTAAAATCCTTCAGAAATTATGAACACGATGCAGTAAAATAACATTTCTAACTAAACCAGTTGGCAAAGTTGTTCGAAGATATCAACAGCTCTCCTTTAGTCGCATTATAATTTAATATGATCTCGAATTTGTCGTTTAAAATATTCATTATATTTCATAATTAATTTAATCCTACAGAAAACGATATGAGTTAAAATGATAACGTAAAGGAAACGATTTAAAATTTAAAAATACCATATATTTGCTAACACGCCGCAGAGACGTAATAAAAATTAACTCAAATTTTTAATATAAAATGACTAAATAACGCCTTCGGCTCTTAAGTCATTATCGAGTGAAGATAAAAATAAAATATTAAATATATATATATATATATATATATATATATATATATATATATATATATATATATATATATATATATATATATATATAAGTTATAAAAATAAAAAAACCAAACCAAAAAATAAAATAAAATGCGAGGAAATAATTAATCTAGATGTACGACAGTAACGAATATTACAAAGTGAAAAAACTGATTTAATGATATAATTTGATAGCGAATGTTACCACAACTAAATTAACAAATCAACAATATAAAATTTATACATAAACAATTACACTAAAAAGCCAACAAAATAAACGTTTTCTAATATAAAAATTGTTTAAATTCATATTTCTTAAAACTAATTCTTTCGTGATCTTTTTATATAAATAATTTCGTTGATTTTAACTAATTTTTGGTTTCTGTATTTTTTTTTTCAAATCACTAGACCTACACGTTGTTTAAATTATAAATTCGTTTACGAGTTTAGGAAAATTTAATAATATTTTCTAAGAAATATTCTGTATTTTTTTTTTAAATTTTCATTCTGCATTTTTATAACCATATCTCTCGGTGGTACATTCGTATTAAATGCTAAGAGATTATCACTTTCCCTAGGCGTGTAAACATAGCGAATGCCAACAATACGCTTCTGAGGCGTGTGACTTTTATAAAAAAGAATATCACCAAACGGGCACGAAAAGACAAAATTTCACAAACAAATGGAACGCATTGTCCGCTATGGTTAACTTGACGTGGCGATGACTCGAATGTTTTCGTTCTCAAATCTACTTCGCGCATACATCCTTGGTGCAACTTGAACGAAATAACGGATAGCCGTGCGCGCACGCGCAAGAGAAATAATATGAACACGCAAAAAATATTATTTCATAATTTCTGTACATGTTTTTACGATAAACGCGGATATGAGTGGAGTATGTGGGAAAGAATACTATGAGGATAGACTTGCCTACGTACCTATATCTATGAGAGCCTTTGACTCACTCGTTCGTTTTATGGGTTAACTATCCATATACAACGCGTCAATAGAAGTTTCACTTCAAAAATATTTTACATTCCAAAAAAAATTGTATCGCGAAAAATGTCCTATTATTGGCGTTCATTCTTTTACTATTCCACAATTTCGGTTTTCCCCATTCTTCTAAATACACTTAGTTGTTGGTTAATTTTTAAGTCAATTGTATTTTTAGCAAGAATAATCAGTCGTGCATTTAGGTTGAAAGTGGAAATAAACGTCGACAAGTATGAAAATTACACCGTTATAATATAGTTCAAAAATATGGTAGGAAAAAGTTATGGGGGACATACGTGTAGCGTATTCTATTTGAAATTATTACAACTATATGCTACTAATGTAGTACCATAATTTTTCAAAAGATGGCGTTATTTAAATTTCACTATTCGACAGGATAATGCAACAAAAAAAAACGCGTATAAACGGAAATAAACATCAGAAAGTATAAAAGTTATCATTATAACGGGATGTGGAGGAAATAAGCAAATTAAATAAATCAAGTCTGCGAGGAAAATTAAGGAAACATATATATATATTCAGAAAACTGAACTGGAACTCGAAAGGCATAACGGTAAATGGTGAAAAACTTAATCACCTACGATTTGCAGATGACATCGTTATAATAAGCAGGAATCAAGAAGAATTAGAATCTATGCTGAACGAGCTTCAAACTGAATCTGGGAAAATAGGATTAAGAATAAATAAACAGAAAACAAAGGTAATGACTAATAACACGGATGGTATGTCAGTGAAGATAAATGGGGAGCACATCGAACAGGTACATCGGTATATTTATTTAGGACAAGAAATAACTACAGACAGAGGAGTAAATATGCAAAGAGAGATACAAAGGAGAAGATCTCTCGCATGGGCCGCATTTGGGAAGTTATCCAACATATTCAGGAACAAAGATATACCGAACAGTTTGAAGTGCAAACTTTATAACCAGTGTGTCTTACCGGTATTAACATACGGAGCGGAAACGTGGAGCTTCACAAAGGGAATAATTATGAAAATCAGGAAAACTCAAACAGCTCACGAAAGGATAATATTAAACGTGAAGTTAAAAGACAGAAAAACCATTACTTGGATCAGGGAGCGCACAAAATTGGCCGACGCGGTGGAACAAATTTCAAAATTAAAATGGACATGGGCTGGACACGTGGCGCGTAGACATGATGGCAGGTGGACAAAACATATCCTTCAATGGTGTCCATTGGATTCGAAAAGGCAAAGGGGCAGACCAACAACACGGTGGCGAGACGACATTGCCAAATATGCAGGAATCAATTGGATCCGAGTGGCACAGAGCCGAAGTCGTTGGAAACGTCTGGGACATGCCTACACCCAGCAGTGGGTCGATATGGGCATAACGTGATAACGTGATATATATATATATATATATATATATATATATATATATATATATAATATATATATAGGTGAAGTAGAAACTGAAGGAACAATAAAGAAAAGAATCAGACAAGTTTTAAAGTTATATTCGTGACGATCGTGAGTCATAAAAAAGTTATCTATTAATATGCGGATGTACCGAAGAAAAGATGACTTCATCATTTTATATTTATATTAAAATAATGTGTGTGCATTATTTTTAGAAAACGTGTGGACTTGTAATCGCTACTGATTGAATGTTATTGTATAACGAACAATTTCCTTAGGAACTTTTTGTACATAAATAAGAATAAGTATAAACGTTAACTCTAAATAAAATCGAAATTAAAAAAAAAAAAACTGGGTGGTAACAAAAAACTGGACGGTAATAACTAACTGAACGGTAATAAATAATTCGACGGTAAAAAATAACTGAACGGTAATCAATAATAGGACGGTAATAAATAACTGCACGTTAAGGGTAATAATTAACGCAGCAGGTACAAATTGCAATTGTTATCATTGTAAAAGAACAATGTTCGTGTAGAAATTGATTAAAACGTACGTGTATACTTGAAAAAATGTGCAATCAGAAATATCGTAAATCTTTCAGAAGAAAGAAGTATTGTGATTACATAATTGTAAAAATTAAGAGATGATATCGATAGTTATTACGTTATAAATTGTTTCCGTCTAAAGTGCCATGTACACCGCTATAAAGGCTAAAAGCACGCAGTATATTATTCCGTTATTATAAACGTGGAGATAGGTTGGTGAGAATATTAATTTTTAGGTGAAACTATTTCATTTCATTAAGTGCGCTAGGAAATTGTAACGAAGAACGAATGGATTTACATAGAGACGATTTGAACGTTATACATTTTTTGCATACGAAATTATAAATTTCGACATACCAGGTAACTAAAAGACGTCTAAATACAGTAGTCGACTATATGTTTAAAATGACAGGCAAAAAATTTACAAAACGAAATAAATTTCTTTTTTATAAAAAGACTTTATATAAATGTAGGCGTCGTGGTCGCCAATTTATGCGTGAATGCTCCTATAAATATTATATTATTATTATTATTATTATTAAAAAAAAAATAAATAGAGTATTTATAAAGAAATATTTTATTTTATATTAAAATAAACTATTATATATTTATTAATGAATTAGTTATAAAAAATAATAATTTAATTGAAAAACTAGATTCGTAATTACTCGTCAACCATCCTCCTTCATTTAATCCTAACTGTCTTGATGAAGAAACTAACAACTGAACTTTCAGACTGAAAAAACTAAAACTCTCTCGAAAGTAAATAACCATCCCTTTTTATACCTTTTTCTTAAGCCTTGTTAAACAAAAAATTACTCGATTTTCTTCATTATTTACTGGCTAAATTAATTTTTACTGGCTGGATTAACTAAAATTATTTGGTCAAACTAATTTACTGGTTTTTTCTTCTTGACTAACCAAAATTAATTTTACTGGCTAAACTTTTATTAAAAAATCAATTGAAAAGAATTGTTAAATCTTTTATATGCTCTTCTTCTAATAAGCGGAATAAATCCCCTGGTATACGGTCCGGCCCTGTTGCTTTCCTGGGATGCATTAGTTTAATTGCATGCATTACTTCTGATTCCATAATTATAGGTCCATCGTCTATAGAATATCGCCGCCAAGTGGTGTTACTTCGATCATCGTGGAACAGTTTATAAAGATATCGTTTCCAAATATCTTTTTTGGCGTCTTCATCAACAACAGGGACACCACGATCATCTGTCAATCTTATAACTCCGTGTTTAAAAGTTTTACCTGTTACCGCCTTAATGTTCTTATGCATTTGGAAAGAATCGTGTTTCTCCTGTAAAGCTCTTATTTCTCTACATTTTTCTTCCATCCATGCGTTTTTTGCGCATCTAATTTCCTTCTTAATTTGTTTATTTAACGCGGTATACTTATTTACATCTTTATTCTTATATTTCCTTCGTTCGTTCATCAATTCCAGTATTTCATTTGTCATCCATATCTGCTTTCTAGTTATGTCACATGTTAAGTATTTATGACAAATTGTTTGCATAGTTTGGTTGAAATGTGGCAATGTTAAATGCGCAACTGAGTCCTTTTCCTTAAGCTTTCTTAATTGGGCATTTATCTCTTGCGATATCTTTTCTTTTACTTTTGGTAGTCTTAATTTAGTTATGTCCAGAGTTCTACATCTATTCGGCGGTCTAATTGCTTTAAATCTTAATCTAAGTTTCGCAACTAACAAAGAATGATCCGAATTAATATCCGCTCCTGGGTAAGTTGAAGCTTTTATAACCGCGTTCTTAAAACGCTGATTAATTAGAACATAATCAATTTGATTTCTCATTAGATTCGCTTCGTTGTCTCCAGGCGATCTCCATGTATATAGGCGACGTTTTGGTAACTTAAACCATGTATTTGCTATGACTAGATTATTTTGTTCGCAAAAATCGAACAGTTTATCTCCTCTGTCGTTGCTGTCGCCTAGTCCAAAAGATCCAATTGAGTGGCCTCGTTTACCACATCCTACTTTAGCGTTAAGATCACCCATAATTATTAGCATATCTTGTTTGTGAAGCTTATCTATAGTATTCTGAATGGAGTTGTATAATTCCTCCAGAAGTTCATCATATTTGGACTCGGATGTTGGCATATAAATTTGCAGGAGATTTATCTTGCATTTTGCGCCTTGAATTTGTAGCATCATGATACGTTCCGAGATAGGTGTAAAGCTTATGACATGTTGCTTAATACTTGATGAAACGATTATTCCAACACCATTCCTTGGCCGAAGGTTTTGGTTCTCGTATCCCGAATAGTAAAATGTTCCGTCATTTTGTTGACAGATACCTGTCCCCGGCCATCTGTGTTCA
Source organism: Coronaproctus castanopsis (assembly GCA_032883995.1). Classification (NCBI taxonomy): domain Eukaryota; kingdom Metazoa; phylum Arthropoda; class Insecta; order Hemiptera; family Monophlebidae; genus Coronaproctus; species Coronaproctus castanopsis. The sequence goes on from CM065052.1 coordinate 206,730,647, forward strand.
CAAATATCTAAAATGTCTAATTTCAACCGTTTCATTTCCAGAATCGCATTATTAAGTTTTCCAGCTCCATATAACGTTCTCACGTTCCACGTACCAACATTGTAAGTCTGGTGTTGCACATTGGTGACTTTACTAGGGATATTTCCAGAATCTACGACACGAGTGTTCCCTCCTGCAGAGTTCCATGCCACTGAGGGCATGGGGGAACTCGAGTCTACCTGCATTACTGCAGAAGACCGCCTGTTGCCTGACATTCTTTTTAGGGAATGTCCCACAGGTACAGCAACTTTATTTTTATCTTGTCGCATCATATTTACCGGAATAATAATATACGGTGGTGGTTTCCCGTTGCCTTCCACCGGATTTTCTGTTAGGGTTTACTCCCTTAGCCTTTGGATAAACATCCTAACCGCAAGGCAGCGGTTTTGTTTTCTGTTAGGGTTGTCTCCCTTAGCCTTTGGATCAATATCCTAACCGCAAGGCAGCGGGCTGTTACTGAGGAGGTAACGATTTTAGGCTTTTACTGCGACCTAAACCCGCCGAGGGAGAGACAGTCACAGGATTTTTGCAGACTTTTAATGGACAGGTCCTCAAGCTGTCCATCTGCATCCTCGTGTCTCCTACCCTGCCACTACTGGAATCGTCTGCTAGAGATTTTCTACCAGTAGCCGCTGTTGGTCCGCGACTGTTTATTCGACTGACGTCTTATTCACAGCTAACCTACATATCTGTAGGCCATTCCACTATCCGCCACTTGTGGACGCGCCCCGTTCCGGTTACAGCTCCGCACCCTGGAAGGTACAAAGTACCCCCCAGGGGGGGAAACTTTTATTTACGAATTTATTATTATTGTATAACAATAGTCTATCCACTACAAATCCAGTCTTGTTTTACTATAATAATTTTAATATATTTTACTTTCATTAAATAAATAATTATATATATATATATATATATATATATATATATTGTTTTATTATATTGATTAAATTAATAGTTTTCCACCTTCAATTTAATAAATTTAAATTTATTATAACGTGAACATACGACGATCGTCGTAATATGTAAGGTAATTAATCATTACAGCATTTGCGCTAGATTTGACTAATTTCGATAAAACATTTTGTAACTTATTTTAAGTTATTCTAAGAAAAATTCACCCTGAACTAGCGCTGTCAATTCCGGAAAATGTACACAATTAACCGATTTCGGCAAATCGAATCGATTCCACATTGGAATCGATTAAGTGTTGGAATCGACTGGAAATCGCCGAGATCGAATCAAATTAAAATTCATGCAGCTGTTTAAATTTTATAAACAAGTTTTTTTTGCAACAAAATTCTATGCTTAAATTGTGAATTTATTTTAACATATGAAAATTTAAAATGCAAAAAAAAAATTAAAAAAAAACAACAATAGTTTATTAATTATTTTAAATTTCGATAAAGAAATATCAATTCTTTTGCCTTATTAGGCGAAAGACAGCAGATGCTCCTGGTGAGAATGTTTCCTGCTAATGAGAATGTACCTGAAATGCCAAATATTTTTTAGCCAATTGGCTGACGGTTGGGATTTTTTGGAGTACGATCGCCACCACTCCAAAGTATTGTCCTTTTTAGGAATCTGCTCTTCCTTTAAATATCGGTCAAATTCCGATCTAGATTTTGAGGAGTCGTCCTCCGTGGTCGACAGTAGTTCCAATGCCGATTTCTTTTCACCCATTTTTCCCACTTTTTTTTCTTTATGTTCGAGAACTTAAAATTCTGACTTTATCCTCTACACTAAATCCGGTATTTTTCTTTATAACGAGGAACGAATAATGTATTAGCAAACAAAGATAAAAAAGTTTATGGGGAATCCGTTTTTAAAACCAGCTTTTGAGATCGTCAATTATTTTTGAATTATTCTCATCATTTCTCCCTGACAATGCGTCTCTTACATCAACATCAATAATTAGCTTGTATTAGCGGAATTGTGAAGGAAGTAATAGTGTACGATTCATTAGTTTGAAAACAGTATTTTAAAAATATATTTATATTTACACGTTTCGTTTGGCATTAGAGTGAAAAGTGAAAATTGATGTAAAGTCTCAAACACGGCTAAAATTGAAAAGAGAAAAAAAGAGAGTAGTCAGAATGGTATAGATCTATGTTAAGTGTTCGAGGAAAGGATCATCGAAAATACATTTATCAGAGGAAAATTTAAAAATACGGTAAAATGTAAGTGGTAAAAGTGGGATCTGCCGGACGTGTGGAATTTATGAATAATAGATGGGCTTACAGGATAAAGAAAGACTGTATATTAGAAATAAAAGAAGTAGACAATTTTTGAGATGGGAAGTAACTAAATTTAACGAGAGGATTCCCAAGATTTCTCAGAATGGGAAAACTTGAGGGTGGGTCTTAGCTTAGAATATGGGCTTGGTCAAATTTTATTAATTATTAATTGTAAGATATAATATTACGCGTGTTGAAGGTCTAATAAATACTTTTATTACTGATAATCTAACGTTTATTATTTTTCACACACACACACACATGTTTAAAATTCGTTTAGCATTATTAATATTAAAGATTACTATTATTATTATTATTATTATTATTATTATTATTACGAGTATATACAATTGCAGATGTACGACTACACTGATCTCTGTATTGTATATACGTTTACACGGATGTGTTTGTCATACTTGCGCACATGTATATAGATGTTTGTAACAAATGTTTATTTAAAAAAATGCTTAAATTCTAACATTGCATATTATATTTTTATCGTTATTATAATTATATATATATAATGATGTATGTATATGTAAACGCATAATTATAATCCGTTGGTGAATTATGGTCGTTAATAAAGTCCACTACTGCGACAGTGATCTGTACTATAAAACTTAAAAGTCGAGTGAAAAATTACGAAGCGGAAGAAATACTATACTGCGGTTTGCCGCACTGATGAATTATTTCATTGACAAGTGAGAGGATACTTTAGAAGTTACAAAAGTAGCAGACGACAACTTGGCGCCTGCATTCCAGACGTATACTATTATATATTGTTCTTACTGGCACGAACAAATAGAGTACTTTTATTTTGTAATCATGACACTTAAGCGTTTCCTTACACGTTATATATATACATATATATATATATATATATATATATATATATATATATATATATATATGTATATATATATAAAAGCTTCCAGCCGAAATCTGAGAAGATAGCTCGAAAAGAAGCCTAAAAACAGTTTGCTTTCACCCTAAAACTTTCACCGTGTTTTTATCACCACTCTATAATATAATATTCCCGAACAGATAAAAAAACGACAAATTCAAAGTAATATATACATATATAAATTTACACGCTCGAAAATACCTGGAAGTATTTATATATATATATATATATATATATATATATATATATATATATATATATATATATATATATATATGCTTTCTAGACTATGAAAATCCTTTAACGCGTGTAAAAAATCGTAAATCAATAAACATCCACAAAAGACGCTAGATTAATACTTTAGAGCCCAGAATAATGTGCAGAATATACCGGAAACAGCTAAAATATTAATCGACTGAAAGGAGGCTGACAAGGTGGAATAGAGAAGTACGATAAGTTATCTTTGTTCAATGCTTACTCTGACGAAATAATTCATAAACGGGGGGTTAAAAGATCAAAGAAACTGGCAGTCGAGATATAATCAGGAATCGATGCAAACTCAACTACCATACCAAAATATTATGTAACTTAAAAGATTAAGTACTCTCTATATAATTGGAGGAGAACGAAGCTGTAAGACGACTCTTAGAGTCTGAATGTATAAGGATATTTTTTGAAGAACTGTTGCATAACGCATATTTAAGAATCGCCATAGATTCAGCAGTAAAAATTGAAGAGAAACGTTAATACTATTAATTAATTGAATTAAATTCTAATATTATATTCAGGATTAAAATTTAAAAAATCTTTTAGCGGGATACTTAGTGTTTTCCCCAGCGAGTAAGTAGGAGCACGGTTATTATAACTACGAGACGAACGGACAAATCTGTTTTATCGAAGTTTTACCAGACAGTGTAACTCAAGGGTTTGAAGGTTTCTTTAGGTGATACATATCTGAATTAGAAAAAATATTTTTAGTCGAATTTATACATTTCCGGACAAATTCTTTTTTTTGGGGGGAGTAGGCTCTTTACAACCGATTATGAACGAGGATTCCGTGATTACTCGGTAATTCTTGAAATGTACATAGATTTTAGTGATTATAACGTTTCGATGAAATACGTATTATTGCGAGATGTATATTGCGAGATACGGTATGAAAGTGTATTTATTTTATTTAATTTTTAAATTAAAAATACGTATCACCAAAGAAGCGCCGTAGAAATACTCGTTGATATTCAAGAATTAGTGCGTTTAAGCAGTGATGGATGGAATCGAGTAGTAACCGATTCTTAGAAGAATCGATATTCGTTTATATTGAAAATTAGTAACGAGTACTGAATACCGAATACAGAATACTCCATTCGATCTACTAGAGTTGATTACTCATTCAAACCGGACAAAATAATTGAAATAGTCGTTAATGTTCCACTAACTTCGTCAATATTCGTTGTTCGACCACTGAAGTATGGATATTTTTAAAATTCATTTCAATTTTTTGAATAATCGAATAAAATAATTTCCTTAAAACACTACAATATTTATGTATAATTCGATTTTTGCATTTGTTTTTTTGAAGCACTTCATATATAATTTTTAATTACATAATTACGATTATTCATACGTATGTATGTAATTACTTTTTTTATTATAAATAAGCTATATGAATATATGAGCTGTTTTATATGAAATTCCATTCTAGTAATACGCATTAGTTCGTGTTACTCAGTATACAACCGAGTTTTAACTCGATTCCATAGTAACCGATTCCTAAAAGTAATCGATTCTGCTCATCGCTACATTTAAGATCGATTATAAACTAACGATGCAATTGTAGCCGTAATAATAGGAACTAAAACGATCACACTTCATTAAGCTTGAACAATTTTTCGCAGTCGCAATTTAAATTAAAACATACTTTTATACGGTACAGAATCATGGACTTTACACACACGCAAGAGAAAAAGTTGAAGAAATAATAGTGACTTTTGAAATGCAGGTTTATCGTTGTATGTTAAAAAATTAGCTGGCTGGAAAAAGTTTATAAGGCAGTTTTTAAGAACGTTTGAATAAACGATTAGAAATACTTGACAAAGTTAAATAGTAATGGATGCAGACTAGAATAACGGGCTAAAAACAGACGAGGCCACGTAGAAAATTTTAGTCAGTAGTTTGATAAATGGACGATAGAATTATTTCGTGTAACTGCAACTAATAAGACAACGAGTTGAAGATTAATCAACGTCAGTATGAGATTGACGAAGATTATGAGCTACATGAGGACGAAGAAGATATAAAACTAAAATAAATGCAAATAATTTAAATAGACGCAAATTTCGATAAACATAACGTCATTCGGGTCTGAGATGAGACTCGACGCGTCGTTACTTGAGTAACGTTATTTTGGAACGTTATTATACACTGTAACGTTCTGAACCATTCCGCGACATTGAAATAACGCATTATTGGATGAAGTAACGAATAACGAAACAAAAAAAATGAAGCTTGTCACTTCTCTTTATATTAAAAATTTATATTAAAAAGTTGTATAATTCAGTCGAATGTACCGCCAGTAACTTTCATGTATGAACCGCACCATTTTGCAATCGCACACTAGTTTCTCACTTATATTGCTGTTTACGTGTTAACAAAGTCGCGTTATTTGGTAACGTTACATACCTGGAATGTAATAGTAACGTTTCGTAGAATTATTGGTTATTACCATATCCGGTTGTAATAATCGCCCATAATATGAATCAATTTTGTTCCGACGGGCTTTGCAGGCATATCGTATAACAATCGCGAAAAATTTTACAACATTTTTAAGCTGTTTACGAAACGATTTCAGCTTTGCGCATTATTAGGTCATCAGACTATCAGACTGACGAAAAGTATTCGCTCCAAACACTTTTATCTTATTATTATTATTATTATTATTGTTGCCGGTAATTATGGTAATTTTCGATGTCTGTAAATTCGACCCTGACGGATACAATTTATGTAAAGAAGACGGTGGAAAATACGTGGAATTACAGGTGTCGTCGTTCGTTTCTCGTGTAAATTATAGGATAACGAATGCGGAAATGTTGTTCTCTTCCCAAGACCGGAAGTATTACAACCGTGGTCTCGAATATAATAGATCGAGATAGACCCGATAATGGACGACTTAGGATAAGCGGAATTTCAGAGGGTGGTCGTTCAGTTAATGGGGAGAGAGACAAATGAAATGATCTATTTACCGACCTCGCGTATTCTTTATTATATCGGAAGTTCATGCGAAATGTCGCAGGTTACGAAATAATGTCTTACCCTCCGGACAGGAAACAGAACGAGGAAAGATGTCCAATTCCCTACTTTATAAATAGCCATACGAATCGAAACAAGACCTTGGCACCTGTTATAATGACACGCGTCAAATAATTGGTCTTATTGTGTAATAAGAAAGCATCTGCTTAAAAGTAGAAAATAAGTATTTAATTTTTACAGTTTTCAGTACTTTCATACATATATATATATATATATATATATATATATATATATATATATATATATATCAACATAGACTCAAATATGACAGGAATGTATGATTTTAAAGTGTGATATTTTGTTAAAAAAATTACACGCGTATCATTTCAGAGGTAACGTACATATCTGATTTAAATCATAGGTTATATATTATAAAAATTAACAACTTCGGCGATTCATTTGAGGTGCCATACGGTGTGTGCCGCAGGTTACCACGTGCTTGGCCTATACTTATTCCTGACATCATCATCATCATAGCTGTATCAGACCGTTGGCTGGTTCGTGTCATGTATAAATCGTTCTCATCCAAGCCTGTCGCAAGTTATCTTGTTTAATTCCGGATAAGTCGGTATTCCATTTTCTTTCAACACTATGCGAACAAGGGTTGTCCCTCGTCTTTTACCCATTATCTTGCCTTCGATAACACCCTTCAGGATATTTTTAAGTCGCCCCTTGCGGATATTTTGTAACATACTTTTTTTCATTTAATCTTTCCATTACTAATTTGTTTTTCATTCTCTTTTTACGCCATCTTCGATCGAAGTTTCGTGAACAACATAGCTTTTTTTTACCAACTCCGTAGAAGTTTTATTGTACCATCGACGCAAATCCGTGACATTATGTCCCTCGATGACACCATTCAGGACAAGTTGGAATAAATAATACCTTTCTGGATGTCTATTTATATAACCGTATTATTTTAATTTTCAGGAGCGTATAGTGTAGAGCAGTTCCATTTACTTCGACACGTTTTGTAGCACATTTGTATTATTAATATGGTCTCTGTATGAAATCTTTAAAATATGGCCATATATATGTACATTTCCAACGATTCGATATCTCTTTTTCAATCGTGGATGTGAGAATCCAACGTACCGGCCATGCATAACATCGGGCCAACCATAGTATTTACTGTAGGTTAATGTGTTTATTTTCTCCCTTGCTTATTCTATGCGGTGATCGTATCTCGATCGATTGATCGGTTTCAATGAAACCAGGTTCCGAGATACTGATATTTACGAACTTTGTTTGCGACTTGACCATTTACTGTAAATTTACATTTTGCTACGGTTGTAGACTATTGCTAACCATTTTGTTTTGCTTAGATTTTAAGATCGTATTATTGGTTTGCGACTCGATTAACCATTTCTTGTAACTTATCAGTGTTATCCGAGATTCGAACTGTATCGTCTACATTATATTTAAAATATGACGGTTTTTCAACGTTAACACCATCGTGCTCCAAGAGTGCTTGCTTAAAAATTATTTCTGAATATACATTAAGAGTAACGGGAACGATAAGGTCTACTTCTAGTAAGAATTATTGACTCAGTAGTTCTCATCGCTAACTTTGATTTTCCATTTATAAAAAAATTTTGATATTTTATTTATTGCTTTTGATAATCTGTTGCTTATTGTGTCTCTCACACACCGAGTGCTAGATAGCCTTAAAGCTAGTCGTACATTCGCGGAAATTAAAAAAAAAATCTATAGGACGATACCGATAAAAAGGTATCATCAGAATAGAGATTTATATCTACTCCCAGTATTGTCGGTATATTATTAATATATATATATATATATATATATATATATATAATATAAAGAAGAGGGCATAAAATACTCCCATGGGTTACCCCGGCACTAAAGTATCGTATAGAAAATAATTGTAGTTTTTCAGTTGTATATAGAATTTTCTATTCGTTAAGATTTAGTAGTAAATACAAAATATAGAGAAAAATTATATTTAATTAACTTATATATAATTACTTCGTGCCATGTCAAACGCTTTTTCTATACCCGTCAAGACTAAGAATATTTATTGCGGTTAAAGTTATCAGTAATTTTGTCACATACTTTAGTGAGCTGTATCGTTGTACTTAATTTTGGTCGAAAACCAAATTTTAGATATAATAGATTTCCTCTCGCTATAAACTCGTAATCTAACTAGGAGATTTTTCAAAAATCTTACCTATATTACTGAGTAAACACACGCTGGTCTAGCATTCTGAACCAAGGAGGCATACTTCCAAATTTTGCCAGATGTACCGCGACTGATATTCTCCACGACACATGATAATAGTACAAACGTATGCATAGAATTTCCTAGCTGACTATTGCTTTAGTTGGCAGATTTTTGTATCATTTTTATACAAATTTTATCGAGGCCGAAAATCGTACCTATAAAGAAGAGGATGTCTGATTGATACGACGAACGGATTATATATATATATATATATATATATATGTATATATATATACATATATATATAAAAAAAAGCGTATGACATTTCGGGTCTAATACTGCAAGGAAGAATTCATAGTAAAATACCAATTGATAGAAGAAGAAATTCGTGGATAAAAAAAAGAAGGAGGAATGGAGTAACATTAATGATATCGGTTGATAAGGCAGCAATGGAGATAAATTATTGGATATAGCCTGAACTAGACGAAGATATATCCGATTGTTAATGCGGGTACTTGTTTAAAAAAAAAAAAACACAGTGGGTTCATTCGTTTAATTGCATATAAGTATAAATTTGTATTCGGATCCCTATAATATGTAAATATTGAATAGGACACAAATAATAAATGTAGGCATATACATGTACACAGTTGGTTCGAGTAATTGTGCGCGTATTTTATAATTATTCTAAATACATTCCGATCTTTATCGCCTATATTTACGTTTTGTTTTCTTTTGTTTTCAAGCTCGCTGTTGCTCATTCGTTGCTAGTTCAATGAATTACGAGTGTATTGTAATTTTAAGTAAACAAATAAATAATTTAACTGAATTATCCAAGAAATAAAATAATTTGTTCCTCTTAAAAAATCTTGTTTTTTTTTAAATTGAGCATTTTTTAATCTTTGTTATACTATATATATATATATATATATATATATATATATATATATATATATATATACACATATATATATATACATATATAATTACATCGACGACCATTAACTGAGATTCCCCTTCTTAATAATTTCTATATTCTTCTTTCGGGATTCCTTTTTTTACCTTCGATTTTAATTAACCGTGGCTATTAATACTTCTTACGACGCGTTATATGTGTTCTAAATATGTTATCGTTCTTTATTTAATCGTCCAGATTAATTCCTGCTCTTCTCGTCACCTCCACGTTAATTACATACATGCGCTATAACATTTTCCTGAAATTGCAATGTATAGAGTACTATTAGACAAAGACCTATCGAGCCTGACTCCCCGTTAGCGAGATAGACAGTTTTAGAGTAACGGAATTTTATAGTTCATGCTTATAATCCACTATTACTGATAGATAATTTCCGGATGCGCAATCTAAATCGATTATTAAATCGATTATTAAATCGATTATTAAATCGATCGTTTAGTAATCGGACGGTTTCAGCCTGGATAGAGGCGGCCACATACCGGAAGTTTAATAATAAAATTGAACTACGGCCCTATTAAATAGACATTTTGTTTTTCTTTTAACCTAGTTTATTTCGGTTGTTCCGGTTGCAAAAAAATAAGATGAAGGTACCAGATGTTCACTAAACACAATTCTTCCGTCGCTAATAAATAATGTCTCTTTAATTTTGTAACAGGCTGAAAGAAATAAAATATTAACAGACGGCCTGAATTCTCTCCCGAGATAATCTTCAAATAAGTCGTACATTTTCATCAAAATGTATTACTCTCTCCGTAATACGGTTTATCATTCAGGACCACCGATACTAAATCATCTACTAACTTACTAAACGCCCTACACATGCCCAACATATGAATATATATATATATATATATATATATATATATATATATATATATATGTGTGTAAAAGTTTTGAACAAAAAAGAAATAAAAAAAAAACGAAATCGGAAACACGTACAGGTGCATCACACACTCATGGTGGTGCCCTGTCTGTTGATCAAATTAGAACTTATCTCGAGCAGATGTCTATACTTCTCAATGATAGTTTTAGTTCTGTGTACATGCTGCATCTTTAATAAGCGAATATATATATATACACGTATACAAACGTATACATGTTCACACAATGGTCGCGCAAATTTAATATGCGTTATCGGTTTAATTATATACACGCTGTTAATACTTCCATACATTGAAAATATTGAGCACGTGTTCCTCGTCTGTTCCTTTACCGCGTTTTATTAAACGCTGTCGCTTGTTTATTTGTGTATGTTCCATTTTCAGACTTTCATCATTTCTATTTCTATCGCAAAGACTTCAAGATTGCGCCTCCTCCAAGTGCGCTCAAACATATAAAAATGCCTGTATATATTATATATATATATATATAACGTATTTGTGTGCACGTGTGAATTAAATATACACGAGCGTATATTGTATTTTTTTACTCCTACAAAGTGATACGTAATTATCTAGATCTCCATGTCCGGATGTTGATTGTATTTCCTTTCTTTTTCTATCAGTCTTACGGTTGTTTCATTAAGACGCATCTGCGGCTAAATAACTTCTTCCAATCGTCTCTCAAAGTCTGCATCTTTTAACTGGCCGACGCGGACGAATGTTTAGGATGTTACGCACCTGCTACTGCTACTACTGACGATCGGTCGATGGTCGATAGTAGTAAGTTACTGCACGCAGTTTTCTGATCCAATAAAGGTCGAAAGAAAACAAACCCTAATATCGTGAACTTTGGTCAGTGTCGTATTCAGTTGTGTATGTGTATTACTCGCGTTATATTTCGGAATATATATATATATATATATATATATATATATATATATATATATATCCTGAATATTTTCACATTTAGATTAAAGTCTGAAACTTCGACATCGTCAAAATTTGTTTGCGGCTGCTATCTAAATTACTTCCTTCCCAAGCTACACCCTATATTACCGCCTATATGATTAACGTACTTAATTTGAATAAATTACCACCGACTGGCTGGCTGGCTGGCTGCTACCGACCTAAAAAAAAGTCCGCATCTATTGTTGGAAATCGATGCGTTATTTTCTTCTGCTGAAAAACATTATCATTAATATCCGAGAAAAAATTAACGTTGGAATTGATTAGTTTCATCGCACGCGTGTTTAAAATTCGAATCATGACCAAGAATTGATTCGGAAACATCGACGCTAAACATAATCGACACCTAAACTTATTTGGACGACGTATATTAGCGTTTTTTTTTTTTTTTGTGGATGGGTTTATCACATTCAATACTTAATTATTGTACAGACTCACTTACAGTTATACAAAGTATCAATTAAAACAAGATATGAAGATACCATCCTGTAAGTAAATAAATTCACGCTGCCGTTTATAGATCCAACCTAAAGGTAACCTTCTGCTGGATTCCGAGTCATTCAGACATCACTTACAACAACATAGCTGACAAAGCAGCGAAACAGGCATCAACTATGTTTCCAGCTCCATCGGTTGCTGTTGAACTGCAGCTGACGTCATTAGTCATATAAAGCATCGATTCTTTGATACGTGGAAGAAAGTATGGATAGATACGCGTACCACGAATAAGCTACGGAGTATCAAATCAGACACAACTCCCTGGAAAACGTCGATACAACCATCGCGCCGTGAAGAAGTAGTTCTTACCCGGTTCCGCATCATACAGCTCTTACACATAAAAATATATCCTCGATCGAAGGGGCGACCTATCGTGCTGTTATTGTGGCCATCAAACTGCAACTGTTGTCCATATTCTCTATGAGTGTCCTATCTTCCAATCTTATCACATAACCCGACCTTCTTCATTCTCCCATTTACTACTTCTGATAATCTTAACATGATCGATCACACCTTCCAATTTCTGAAACGTACTAAACTCTTTCCCCCTAATATAAGTATCACAAGCGGTGTCTCTGGCCACAGTAGCAGTACATGGCGCAGCTTTAAATAAATTTTAAAAAAATATATATATACGCGGTTAGTACCTATATTGTATAAATTGAAACAACGTGTTACCGTATAATACGAATAATTTATAACGCAGTGTGGCAATCACGCTCGGAATTCGCCATTTCAATGTAGGGTCAGACAGATACGAGTAAACTAGTAAAAGCGTCACCCGCAAAAAAAAAACCATGTCTGAAGTGTGCGATGTTAGGAAACATGAAAGACATACAATAAGGGTTCTTCTAAAGATGTATAAATTTTGAGAAATGTGTTTTTTTAGCGAATATTGTTAACTTTTAAAAAAGTAATAAACAGTTGAAGGAGGACGAGGCTAAACATTCTAATCGATACAAGGAAAAACCGGTGAAAAATAGGGACAAATAAACTAATACATAGGAAAAATTAATACGTTATTCCATTAATGTATAACAAAATACCGTAAGAGATAGACAAGTTACTGGGGAAATTGAAAGCTTGGTTAAGAGAAAATATAAACACGACGGTATAGTAATGGATTAAATAAATAAAGTGAAGTGAACAAGTACTTAGCCGCAGAATTACAGTCTTGCAAATATATTTAAACATATAGCCGAGGGTACAATTACAATCGCGACACAGCAGCGTGGAAGAGTGTTAGAAGCACATTCAGAATTTCGCAGGAGTCTTACAAGACATGGTCAATAACGGGAAAAACGAAAACCGACAATCTGTAGACGATCAGTGGGGTAGATTAGAACCCGTTATAAAGATCACCGTGGAAAAAACTACGGATGGGATACAAACAATCCGCCAGAAACCGTGATTCTCGACTGAAACTCTGAAGCTCATCAACGAACGAAAGATGAAGACAGGAAGTCGGAACATGAAGAAAAAACCATCAATAATAAAATTAAGAGCAAAACAATTTCATCAGTACTATATGCGATGAAATAATGCAGACCATAATGAGACGAAAGATCTTCTCCAAAAAATTAAAATTTTAACAAGAGTTTATAGAATTAAATACTGGGCAATAGAGGATTAATACCGGCCGCTTGAAAACAAATTTACAGGAATGTGGCGGAAACTTAGAGTACCGACGAAAGCGAAACCAATGCAATAAATCCTATATATCCGAAAGAGCCGGAGATTATAAAATGTGAAATATTGCAATCAATAGCTCCTCGGAAAACCGATAAAGCAGTCCGAACTGATAGGATACCTGCAGAAGTATTAAAAGTCACTGAAGACATCGGAATTTATGAACTCCATTCATTATGCAACTCCATTTAGAATTCGAGAGAATAGCCACGTGAGTAGTACAGTTTATTATACGTACCACTTTTAAAAAAACAGAAAAGAACAAAATGTGAGAATTATAGAACTATCTTACACTTGTCTTATGCGAGTAAAATAATGCTCCATGTAATCCATAAACGCCAAGGAAAAAATAGTAAATTCACAGATTACTGAAGAGCAAACCTCGAACATAAGACTGATAATAGAAAAATCTTTGAAGTACAATATGCCGGTAGTTATGTGTTTTATAGACTACCATAAGGCGTCTGACAATATGGAGTCAGTCTAGCGTTAACTAATATGGGTATATCAGAACACATCGTGTAACAACTCATTAAAAGCCTGTATAAGCATAATAATAACGATATCGTGCGATTCGATTAAAGAATCTGATGAATTTTATACAAAGAAGGGTGTGAGACAGATACATTCTGTCGCCCACTTTCTTCAACCTTTATGGTGTATATATTATGAGAGTAATATTAGATAGGACGGCGGAGTCTCTCTGGGCGAACGTAAGATCTCCAAGTCATGCTGATGATACAATATTAATGGGCGAACAATTTGGGTGAAATAAAAATGTTGCTAAAAAAAAGATTTGCGCTCGAAATAAAGAAGGCTAAAAAAATCACGATTATAGACAGAAGGAAGCTGTTAGCGTTAAGTGATAAAGTCTTCGCACGATATGATGTTATAGATAATTTTATATACTTGGGATCACTACTAGTAAAGGAGATTCAGAGCGCGAAAATGGACCGTTGTGCTACGATGAAACGGACTAAAATATGAAAGATGGTTCCATTATTAAATACACGAAAATAAAATTTATAAGGACGTTGATATTTTTAGTAGTATTATGCGCAGCTGAATCGTGGACTTTAGATAAAGTCAACAGTTGTGAAGCACGGTGCTGGTGAATATTGCTCCCCGTACCGTGGACAACGAAACGAACGAATGAATCCATAGTGCGTGAGTTGAATCTCTAACAACGGTTATATTGCTGTTCTCCGTGTGATGAAATATCTCGGACGCGTCATTCGCTCGCAACTGCGGAATTTAGAAACACTGGTGATACAATCGAAGGCCCAAGGGAAAAGACAGAAAGGTCGGTCATCCACAGCTTTAGACTGATATGATAATATAACAATATCTGTATTACCTTTGTATCAATGTGTACACCGAGCTAAAGATCGGATTGTATGGCGCGTATAATGACTCAGATTACTACCGGGGTGAACGACCTGTTGATAATGATGATGACGATGATGATGATATATAAGAAACTTACAAATATCGATAGGGTGGTGGGGTCTTTGAATTTGATTCTAAAGCATATCATACAGAGGGTGTAGAAATAAGTTATTCCTAATCGGGATTAATTTAGTACGCAGTATAATTAAATGACATGAAAAAAATATATATATTTATTTACTATAAGTACCTGAATATGTAATTTAAGCGTACAATAATCGCGATCGTACATTTCGGTTAATAAACGAGATTGCTTGTCGGTCCGATAGAAGTCCTTAAATATAGCATCCACGCGACACAACTGATTATAAGAACACAACCACCTACGGATTAGATACGACACACATTTAACAAACAAAACAAACACTAGCATTAACCACATACACATACACATACCAATACACATTATACGCGTGGAACTACACGAAAAATTGTTACATATTTAAGATTAAAATGCCAGTCGAAATGTAAATGGAAAGAGGTAAAACCGACGTGAATCACCCGAAAAAGGAAATAAATCGAAAAATATGAGCTGAATTCATTTTAGCTCATGAAACGAACCGGATTTTACACAGAAAGATACGAATGATTACGATTGGCAGTTTGATCAAATGTTAATTAATCATCTGGCCAGTACAACTGTTAAGACATTAAATTAGTCTATAGGTCGTACTTTTGCGATTAGCCCATTGTACATTATTTTTACGCTCGAAATGGGCTAGAATTCAACATACTAGCACGGAGTAATGTACCACTATCTCGTCCGTGATGGTTAAGATTTTTTATTTTAACTACGATTATTATTTGATTGTTATATTATATATTTTTATTATTATCGTTGTAATTATTTTTATGATTATTATTATGATTATTATTATTATTTTATTATTATTATTCTGTATACGTGAATGCTTGTGTGTGTATTTTTATATATTAATAATTTGGAACGTGTGGGAATATCTGTGCCTTTCTTGTGGATACCGGGTCATAGAGGTATTCCAGACAACGAATTTATTGACTTATTGGCTAAAGACGCGTCGTCTAGTGGTGTAGAGGTCTCCTTAATAACTCACAAAGATATCATTCACTTTATTCAGCTAGAGCATAGGGATCAATGGGAGCTAATGTACACTAAGAGCATTATTCAATCACCTCTGACTTATTACTATCACCTCCAGCCGTCTCTTCCCAAACTCCCGTGGTTCTATCTTTTTAAAAAGATTAGTCGTAAGGGAATTGTACTCATCAGCAGATTGCGATTTGGACATCATTTGTTGCCTGACCGTCTTTTCCGTATGCAGCTTAGAGAAAGTCCGTTCTGTCCCCTCCATTCTGAACAGATAGTCTGCAGCCCCGATCATGTCTTTTTTGAATGTTCTGTTGTAGCACCGTTGCGCTCGGAGTTTTACCTTATCTTGTTGCGTTCTTCGAATATTACACCTCCGTATAATGTGTCGTCCCTTTTACATCTGGATAACCTACAATTGTTCCCCCATATAACGACCTTTTTAGAGAAGTCAGCATGCTTGATTAAGATGTAGATAGTTCCCACAGTATCACGTTGGGTAGGCTGTAAAGGCACCCCCATTTTAAAAAAATGGAAGCTTTAGCCCGTGGGCTAACGGCTTCACACTCGTTTGTATCACGTAATAAGATATGTTCTGTGTTATGTGATAAGCTTTATAATATAGTTACTTATTTAACGTTAAGTTAAGATTGTAACAGGTAAATTTAAAAAAAAAAAAAAAATTAAAAAAAAAATATTTATATATATTATATGTGAACGTATGTTTATGTATAAATATGTATGCTCAAATTTTTATCGTTGTAATCATTTTTATGATTATGATTATTATTATTGTCGTTGTTTTATTATTATGTATATTGTGTGTACGTGTATATGTTATATATATATATATATATATATATATATATATATAATCTTCTTCTTCAGCGGCAATTTCTCGTTGGAGCGGGGTCTGCCATACAAATAGACCGTTTTCACATTCAATTCGGTTGTTTGCTAGTTCTGCTGATATATCTGCATCTCTGAGATCGTTCGCTATAACATTGTTCCATCTTTGCTTTGGCCTTTTACCAGAAACTTGAAACGTGTGCGCTGCCAATATCAGTGAGCTCGTACTACGTGGTCATACCACCTCAACCGGCTATCACGTAGTTTACTTACGATAGGGGCGATTCCCATTGCTGCGCGAATTCGTTCATTTCTGATTCGATCGGGTAAACGGATACTTATTCACCATCTTAACATACGCATTTCCATAGCATGCAGCGATTTTTCTTGTTACCGGCCAGCACTCACCGCCATACAAAATAACTGGTGTAATAACTGTTTTGTAAATTTTTGGTTTCAGTCGAATGGGCATGCGTTTGTCGCCAATAATACGCCGGCCACGGATTTCCATTTCAGCTATGTTGTACTTATTCGATTGCGAACTGCTTCGAATGTGCCACTGTCACTTTGCACACAGGAACCAAGTATCTAAAGCTGTTTGTCCGTGGTAGTTGTTCAGTCGATAATTATACGGACCCAATTGTATTAGCATCAGTAGGTATTCTGTTTTCTTCATATTTACTTCGAAGCCGAACTTTTCCAACCGGTCCACCCATATTTGAGCTCTATTTCGGAGAGCATCCTTTGAGTTTTCAATTAAAACAACGTCGTCTGCATACGTATATATATATATATGTATGTATGCATATATGCACGTATATGTATATGTATGAATTTATTTATTCTAATGAAGCCCACGGAACAGATTATAATGTAGGCTCAGTTTATGCATATGTACATATGTATATACGTGTTGTGTGTGATACGTATATGTATATGTGTGTACATATATATATGTGTATGGGCATAATACGAGTTTGCTTTTGCACGAGCGCGTGTGCGTGTATTGATGATTTGATTTTCCAACCACTCTATCGGAATTATTTTAAAAGTATTTAGTTTAATCGGTATTTTATCTACTGGCGGTATATTCGCATTTATTAATTTTATCTGCATTTTCGTTATCAATATAATATTCGGTTATTATCATCTATTAATACGATTATACTCCGCCGTTCGAGTTGTTTTTTTTTGTTTTTTTTTAATTTATATTTAATTAAAACTTATTTTTTATTCCATTTATTTAATTATTCGATGTTATTATTATTATTATAGCTATTATATTAATCGCTAACTAACGAGCGTATTAGTAATAAAGCTGCCGTAGGTTCAACACGTCACCATCGACACCTGTGCTAAGTCAATTCCGTTACAGAATGCGCGGAAGCGGAACCAACTTTTAGGTTGTACAGCGAAGAACCATCTGGTGCTTAACCGCTATTAACTTATTTCTCCCCACTTCAGTTCGGGAGGATTACTTTACTGTTCCAGAATTTACGAGTGATATTGATATTGATATTGATATAGATAGGTTACACCGTCGCGCGTTTAAACCGCACTTATCAAATGTTTACCGTCTCTCTTTACCTACCGCGCACGTTCCGAAGCTTATCAAACGGAATTACACCTGCGCGCACCTTCTTTGTTGTTTTGTATGTTTTTCTACTGTTTTGGACGATGAAAAAAAAAACGCAAAAAGCCAAAAATACAAACTGTAATAGCGTTATTTATAACTTTTTTTCGGTATACTAAGATTCTGATTTTATTTAAATTTTCTCTTTCATCACGACACGATCTTCCTACGCGACTTATATTTAAATTTTGTCGAATTTATTAAGGGGGTCTAGGAGGCAGCGTTACAGTGCAGAATTCCGGAAATCTCCAACGATGTCTGGTTTAGTCTTTTTTTTTTATCGAAATCGTACTTATATATACACGAGAATAAATAAGCGATTGATTATTCTTCGTTGGACAATACATATGACAGAATGCAAGTACGTCGAATCCCTTGAATAATTGCGGTATCGAAGACGTATGGTACGTGTTCTAATGAGGAATAACGAATCAATAATGAAGAAGGTGGCCGTTAACCTAAATGCCTATTAACGGAAGTACTGAATCGGGATTGGACGGTTTTAAATGGACTGGAGGCACTTTTCACTTCGGGAAAATCGCAGGTAAAACGACATCGTGGAGGCAGTATGCCTTCAAGATGGTCCGACGTGACTAAAAAAAACTTACCGGGAAGAGTGTCGGTGATTGCGTGCATGGAGCATAGAACAGAAATGGATGGCGCGAGCTACTGAATTCTGAATTACGATAGCATTTCGATGATGTCCCCTAGTAGGGACATGCGATTTAAAGAGTGCTGTAGATCGAACCTCAGCTTATTTATCTTTCTTCTAGCGCTCAAAGTTTTAATATTATAACTCAAAAATGCAGAATAGACATACCAGTTTGACGATAATTCGAAAACTAAAATTTATTTTTTCCTACGTGTACTATTTATTTTAGAAAAGATCCGAAACCACGGATGCCTATTCTAATATAATTAAGGCGGGGAAATTAGATTTTGGAGCGTAATTAATCTATAAAGCTGGACGCAGTAGATGAAATAGAAACAACTAGACTGAATATGGGAAATAAAATGAAGCGAATTGGATAACGTAAATAACGAAAAGTATATGAATTAATCGTTTATGGAATTTATTAAAAAAAAAATAAATAAAATTGAAATAATTAAAATATAAACGAATTAGCTACATATTTTTCACCTATACAAATAATTCGTGTTAAAATTTTAATAGTAATCCTCGATAAATAATAAAGGTAATCGTTTAGAAAATTACAAAAAAAAGTTGCGCTATATTATTATTATTAGTCAAATCGATCGAGTTATCCGATTAGAGGAAAGATTGAAACCAACTTTTACGCTTCTGCATTTCCATAAACCTGTTCTAGACCTCGTTCACAAGTAGATTCAAATTTCTAAATGTCATTGTTAGCTATCTTTAGTTTCGAGTCTCGATATAAATCTTCATCGAATTATCCGATTTATAATAACTTTATTTCGAAACTTTTGGACGATGATAAAGGTTGTATTTTGTAGCACATCGTCTCACAACTGTGTAGTATGTTCTCGTGAGTTCAAACGCGTTATATATATATATATCGTTACTTTCTCCTGTTACAAAATTTTACCACAAAAAAATGTGTTCAAATTTTACAAAAATTAAAATTAAAAATTTACGACCCCTATAGTAACTGGCGATTTTTCTTTTGATTATTTTTTAGAAAACACGTCGATAATCTCGTCGGCATAGCCCATAGAGCGGACTTCCATACGGAAGGTACAAATAAGACCGGGCAAGCGTAAATTATCATCAGAAAATAATAATATAAATAATCCTCGTATTATTATCGCGTATAAGGCAATGGCGAACCACCATGTACATTAGCATGTACATTAGCATTTACATTAGCATATACGCGCTAGTAATAATATAAGTACACTACAAAAAAAAAACACGCGAGGCTGCATTATGACGCGACAATAGAACGATTACAATCAGTCCTCTCGGCTGTGTGCGTGCATCTATCTACGCTAACGCCGACATTACGATTGCTTTGCACGCTACTTAACAACAAAATGTGTATAGGTAAGTAGTCGCCTACCTCTGATACGGAGACGGTACTTAATGAATGAATAAGTCAATTACAAACGTGTTTCAATTAAAGTATTAGACATTATTTCAGATCATACTTGTTCGTCGTTATATAAATGGGGGTACTCGCCTGTATGAATTTTGCACCTTCAACCCATCTAAAGATGATAATTAGATCCGATTAAATTGAAAATTATTCCTGAAATTTATTTTAAACAATCGATCATTCGCTTTAATTTATTTTTAAAATTTCGGAAAGATTAACATTTTTATCTGGTGTCGACACTTCATTCATTAGTCGCATCAGTCCTTTGACTGGTAGCGCTGCAGTCTCCTTTTCCATTCGCCTCTATCTGCTGCCGTACTCCTACACTATCCATTATTTGTCCGATGTAGCATTTCCTTGGCCGGCCTCTCCTATCATACCTTCCAATATTCGTAGGACCAATCCACCGTCTCTTATCACATGACCTATCCATCTATTTTTATAGTGCAAAGATGGTTATAAAATTATATTCTTCCTTTCACTTTTTCCATAACGTTCTTGTTTGATACATTTTCAGTCCATTTGATCTTCATCATGCGTCTCCAGCACCATATTTCAAATGCTTCCAGTTTCTTTAATATCCGAATTATTTAACGAATCAATTATATCCATTAAAGAAAATTAGAAAAATTTCGAAATTGTTTGCTCACTTCTCACTTTCTCTATACATACATATATTAATAGTAATTATTATATATATATATATATAATATATACATGTATGTAATCATCGTTCAAAAACGGACGGTTAATTTCACGTGTCATCGAAAGCATAAATAAATCCGGACGAGCCAAGATACGAAGATACGAAGACTAAAGACAGAAACAAGATAGAACGGATGAAGAGTTTTGTGTCGTAGGCGTTTGATGGTTCTATCGAAAAAAAAGTATAAAGACCGTCAAAAATGTTGCTTAGCACAATTACGATGACGTGAAAGTGGGTGGGTGTAAGGATACGTGTGTTGGTGTGTAAGGATAAGTGTGTGTGTGTGTATGAATTATTTATGAATAGATTACGCCGATTATTTACTGTTACGTTTCCTGTGTAATCAAGTGTTGTTAACATCTGGCTTAATATGTGTACGAGACACTTGACTGTTAATTTGTTTTTTGTTTTTTTCTTCTATTTATTACGTATGCTACGATATTTATACCTTGTTTACTGTACGCGAGATGGCGGTGTTATCTATGTTGTGTATTTCTTTTATAAATATACATCATACGTATACTTTCTTTAGTTCTGGCTATCTAAAGTTCACTTTCAAAAGCATCCCACACGTATATATTTTTATTTCGCTTTATTTTATCGCAATTCGAATTTTTTATTTCTATTCTTTAACGTGCAACGTCATCTGTTTACTTAATTAAGTTAGTAAACATACAAGCAATTTGTGTGCGTGTTTATAAAGAATCTATAGTTTAAGCTTAGTCATATCGCGATATTACGATGATATCGTTGCTGTTAAAAGTTTTGTAGCAATAATTTATATCATTAACGTCCCTTTCTAGATTTGTCTTTTTCAACAAAGTAACGAATTCAATTTGCCAAAAATTTACATTTTATTTCATCGCAAACTTTCTCACTTTCCTTCCCACCATCTCAAAAATTATTGGTCTTCGATACGCTAACTACACTATTTAGTTCGGAGAAAATATACGACGATGGGACGAGTTTATACTACTGTCAACGGTAAAGTAATACGATGGAAGGGGATTTTGGCGATTTATCCATTAAACTTTATAACGTTGTTTTAACGAAAATAAAATAATTCTTATTTTAACTATATGAGTGTGTTACAATTAACAAAATAAACCTATATAAACATATGCGTGTGTATACATGATACAATTGTCACAAAAAGATTAAATGTTTAAGATGTAGCGGTGAGCATTCGGTTAAAGACTGCACCGAAAACGAAAAATTAAAATGCGCTAATTGTGGTAATAATCATACGTCAAATTCAAAAACTTGTCGGGTCTATAACCGAATTTTTGAAGCAGTAGTAAGTAATGGTTTAATCAGTAGCCACGAAACGAACGTAAACAATCGCAATAATAATAATAATAATAATATTAACAATAATAGATATAGTGTAAGTACGAATAATAACAGTATCAATAATAGTAGTATTAATAGTAATAATAATGAAACCTGTACTTATACGCAAGTACTGTCTAGAAACAGGACTGCCACTAGAGGCAACCGTGATAACGAAAGTAACGACTTATCGCAAATAATATTGACGTGTAAGTCATTAGGCTTAAATAAAATTTTAAAATGTATGAAAAATATCATATTAAAATTAAGATCTAATCATGGTTCCGATATTTTTACCATAATTACCACTATCGTTGAATGTGTAGCTGACACGTTTATGTAATAGTATTTGAATGTGCACATGTGTGAAGAAGGAGTGAAGGCAATTGCTTGGAATGCGAATTCAATTGCAAATAAGATACTAGAACTAGAACAATTCATGCTGAGCTGTAATATACACATAGCTGGACTTTTTGAAACAAAATTAGATACAAACACCACTATTAGAGTACCAAATTACCAAATATTTCGTACTGACCACGCAAATAACTCAGGGGGAGTTGCTCTTGCACCCCAATGCCTGTACCGCGCTTGAAACAGGTGCAGGCAGTAGGAGCTAAATTTCTAATAGGAAATAAGACCATATTAATATTTGCTGCCTATAGACCACCAGTTAAGCCTACATTTTTTTTGAGACAGACATAAAGTCATTATTAAATACATCAACGCATGTTTTAATAATTTGAGATGTAAATGCGAAAAGCAGAGTTTGGAACTGTCACAATGCCAACAGAGCAGGAAATATTTTACTAAACATGCGTAACAGATTAAACTTTCAAATTAAAACACCATCCGAGCCTACCTATTTCCCCGGAAATACAAATTCTTCACCTAGTATTATTGATATTGTTATTGCAAAGAACTATCACGGACTTAGTACTCCCATATCTGTAAGCAAGTTATCATCTGATCATAACCCAATAATGTTTAACACGTCATTAAATTACAAAAAACCTATTCAGTCTTTCAACTACTCCAGAGCAAACTGGAATACATTCAAAAATGCATACAAAAAGACATAAACATTCCAAAATCCTTACCTAATTCAAAAACTATAGATCAATATATTACCTACTTTAATTCTATCATAACAAAAGTCGCACATAACGCTATCCCGTAGGTTGTATTAAAATCACGAGCAAATTTGATTTCAAATAACACAAAAATGCTTATTAAAATTAAAAATTACGTTCGTAAATGTCATCAGAGATCTCATAATTTTAATTAAAAAAGATTGTACACTAAATTAAACAAGGCAGTACAAATAAGATTAATCATTGAAAGAAATCAACAATATGATAAGTTCCTTAAAAACCTATCACCAGCTGATAATAGTCTTTGGAGAATAAATAAATACTTCTGCAAGAGTCAAACCGAACTGCCCCCTATAAAAATCCCAATCAGTGCAGATAAGGTTGCGTACGCAATTGAAGATAAAGTAGAAATCTTAGTTGAACACTTTAGCACTATTTATGACCAAAATGATCACATGTCAACTAGATGTCATGAAAGGAAAATTAAGCAGACAATAAACAATTATTCACTTCATACTTCTGCAACAGTTTTACCTAGGAATTTTACAACACCTAAAGAAATAATTAAAAATCTACCATTCAAAGCAATAGTTGCCTTAGTCAATATGTTCAACCGATGTTTACGTCTGTGTTATTATCCTCTGTCGTGTAGATTGTCGGTAACGATACCCATACCAAAACCGGGGAAGGATGCCTCTCTGGTACAAAATGCAAGGGCAGTGAGCTTACTGATTAAGAGATTTCAGCGTGAGTCGATCTATCATATCTGACTCACAATTTGGGTTTCGGCCAAAACCCAGTACTACAATTCAATTAGCTAAAATTTGCGATAAAATTACCGATAATTTTAATCAGAATAAACATGCAGGAGTAGTCTTGATGGACATTGAAAAAGCGTTTGACACAACCTGGCATGATGGAATTATCTATAAATTAATCAAATATGAATTTCCTCCTTATCTAGTATTCACTATTAAATCTTATTTAATGAACAGGAAGTTTTACGTGAAAATGAAAAACCATATGTCTAACATGAGATTTATTAAAGCTGGGGTACCTCAAGGGAGCATCCTAGGTCCTTTCCTTTTTATACTCTATTTGAATGACTTGCCAACCATTCCGGGAGTAGACATAAACCTTTATGCTGATGATACTTCTTTAATGGTATCCTCTTATAGAATTGACACAATCGGTAGCAGACTAACAAGTGCAATTGATAAAATATCAAAATTTTTCTACAAATGGAAAATCGAAGTCAATGATGAAAAAAATGAATCAATCATTTTTACTAGACGTAGGCCTCTACTTAATCACTTCGTTCGAGTCAAAAACAATTACCTCGATTGGAAGGAAAATGTAAGATATTTAGGCATAACTATGGATAGACGACTTACATTTACGAGGCATATTAATGATTGTGTAAATAGAACGTTACGAGGCATATTAATGATTGTGAAAATAGAACGATGCGCAAATTGGGTTGTCTATTTCCAATATTTAACAAAAATCTGCATTATCGGCGCAAAACAAATTCCTCATTTACAAAAAAGTTATTCTACCAAAATTATCGTATGCGAGCCCGGTCTGGAGCTATGCTAGCAATAGCAGTATAAATCAGATGCAAAGACTACAAAATCATTGTTTAAGAATTATCTTGAATAAACTAACATTTACTAAAATTAAATCTATGCATGATATTTTAACGTTTCCTTACATATAGGAAATCATTAAAAATACAGCGAAAAAATTTTTCGCCAACTGCAGCTCATCTGATAATGTACTAATACATTCGATAGGAGATTAACCAGTCTCTGCGACACAGATATAAGAGGTACAAGCACAGACGTATAAAACATCTGTTTACAGTAAGCCGGCTATTAAATTCCTAGTATCAGCAAATAGACTAAGATATTTTTAAGATATTATATTGTGATAGAGTAAGTTATAATTTTATTCTAATATATTGGAACAGGTTTTTTATACAAATTTTTCCTGTAATTGATACATTTGATATTTATAAGCCTATCATATAAGCTTTTCTATTTTTTGTTTGCCTGGGAAGAATTTTTGTTTTATATTTCGGTACGGGTAAATTGTTCATTTTTAAAATTTAATATGCTTATGTGCATGTAACTTAATAATAAGAAGTACAGTGCTTCTTCTTCTTCTATACATGAATGTTAGTAAGAAAGAAATATTGATAGAAAAAAGGAACATGTAGAGATATAGGTGTCCAGAGAGGGGCGGTAGTGTGAACATTCCAAGAAAATATGATTTGCTTCTGCCATACAGTGGATATGGATGTGAACAGAAAAGCAACGAGATGCATTTGAAAAAGCGTAGTTGGTGGACGATTTTTTCCAAAGCGTATACATATGAAACTACGAAGCAGACCCACTTGTATTTCGATATTGTAGAACAAGGGTAGGCAAGGAAGCTCACGCTGGAGCAGCTTGTATTGTGTAACATAATAGGGATTATTCCAAGTAGCTTCCCAGTATTCCTTATGCGCTGTCTTAATGATCGACAGGAGATCAATGCAGAGTGTGTAAACAATAAATGAACCAAGGTATGTTCGAGTATTATTTAGAGATTGTAAATAGAATAAATATGCAAGGGTGAATCGACTAATTTTATATGATGTTGAGGATGATATTATGAACATTCGAAAAATACACGATCAGCATCGCTATCATCGGACGAATGAGCGCAAAATGAAGACGGAAAAATATATATTTTATATAATGAAAGTCGAAGTTGATCGAGATGGAGTCAACATGTTGTGCGTATCTTATTCTGTTTGATCGGAATATATCTAGTTTATAAAATCAAAGTATAGAGCGTATCGGGTTGGACAGATTTAAACAACCGTATAAGAAACTTGACCATAATGTTTGGCAATACTCTTTATGAGCGACTTTGATATTAGTAAAGTAAATCAATAGAAGGAGATCTGAACGAATCAACTAGTTATCGGTGTACGTAAGTTTCGAAGTATATTTCCAGTCTTATCTCGAACAAATATGAACTTTTGTCAATCGAAAAGAAATCTGCAAATTTCTATTATGTCGTTGTTATAAAACACCTATCAATTAAGTATTAGTTAAAAATTTATAACTTTCAGATTCCTTATACAGACTATATAAGTCCTTCGAATTATTTTCATCCAACTTCACACACACACACACACACACAAAAAGAATTGTAGTCATTCACTCTCTAATTATCGTTAATAATAATCAGTCCCCTTCAGCCCATATAATTATTCTATAGCACTAAAAAGAAGGTTATTATTGCAGCTGCCAACGACTAAAACCATGATTTAATTCAGGATCTCATATCCAGAAAAGCAACCAGTTTTTTCTGAGAAACAGATATACTCTTTTTCCTCTTTATCGCCTTAACCAATTAGTTAGTAAATTTCTGTCGTAGACCAATTTGTTGATTTCAACATATTTTCTTTATATATATACATATATATATATATATATATATATGTATATATATATATATATATATATATATATATACATATATATATATATATATATATATATATAAAACTACAGATACGGCTATGGGATACTTTGTATTGTGTTTTTAGATTTATATTGTAATTATTTATTTTATAATAAATTATTTAAATTATATAAACTTCGAATGATATATTATTTAAAACTTGCCTTATTTAATGCGTCGTTATATTTATTCAAATGTACATTTACATATACAAATATGATCGTTCTAATAAGATAATTTGAATAAAAGTTATTAGCTTAATGACTAAATACGTAGGACGACCCAGAGAAGACGGACGGTTGAGTTACTCAAAAAGTACTGGACCAAAAATGTTGAAAGAAATTTTATTTAAACGAAAATTGAAATTACAGACATTTGTGAAACACAATATCGTTCAAATGACCCGACAATACATTCATTCAGTCTTTACAAAATTTTCGAAGACTTTTTCGAGCATAGGTCGCTGAATTTTTTAAATTTCTTCAGAAATCCCAGTTCTCAGGTTTTCCAGATCTCGTAGACTTGTTTTGTAAACGCCGATCTTAAGGTATCTCCGCAAAAAATCGCGTAAATTCTTTTCGAAACTCTCCTTGCACTGTCGTGATCCATTCACGCCGAAAATAACGTTCCACGCAAAACGCGCGCTCTCTTTGTCACCCCTTAATTACTCGCGTTATCTGTTCAACGTCTTCTTGAATTTTGGTTAATTTACCACGAACGTTATCACTTTAATTAATTTTCAGTCTTTTCCCTCGGATTTAACCATCAGCTTACTTTTTCTTCAGTCACTGCTAACACCAGAACAGAACTAGAACGAATTAACCAACTCTAGCCTATTCTGTCAGATGCGTGCACAATCATGCGCTTAATCGTTATCTCCATTTTTCGGGTGATTTATATAGCACTATTCTAACAAGATTTTACGCACTGTCTATTCGATTTTCTACATATACACACATACGTGTATCCTTAACAACTGTTTATATACCTTCTCAAATGTTTTATAATACAATTAAAGCTTTAACGATTAATAAAACTGTTAATTAATATATATATATATATATATATATATACGTGTGTGTATGTGTGTGTGTATGATCACGTACGGTAAGAAGAAAAATGAAGAAGTGTTAGAACCGATACGAATTAAGAACTAATCGAATAACAATTAGTATAATCAAGGAAAAAATTACGAAAGATATGGACATTTTGCTCAACTGTTGCAGATCATTTAATGAGAACATTAAAAGGCGAATATAAGCGTCTGTTGGCTGGATAACGTCGAAAAATGAGAGCAGCGCATTTATTCAAAATACTAAGGGCCCGAGGATTATTTCATCGCAATGCGCGGCGATCAAGCAATACCAAGAGTAGTATTAGAAAATTTTATTACACGTATCAGCGACGCTTAATTTTAAAATATCATCGATATCAATAAAATATGTGATTGTGAGAAAATTCGGAGATCTGTAGTATAAAACTCTCGCCGGTAAAATCGCGTTTAATAAATCGAACGGAGAAAACTGTAAAAATAGTATATTTAATAATTAAATTACCTATAATATCGATTATTCTTTATCAAAAGCGCTGAAAAAGATTAAAACCTAATATCGAGTTATCGATATAAACGATATTAAAAAACATTCTATACCGGGTAGTACAAGGACACAATGGGGCTTGTTACGTAAAATCGAAGAGTACGAATTACCCCGTTTAATATAATTAAAAATGACGGTGTGGAATTGTAGTGATTTATGAAAAGTAGTTAAAATCGGAAAATTTTATATAAAAATATCTTTATATTCGACAAAATGGCGGAAAAATAATTAAACCAACAGCCGAGGGTAAAAGTCTCGTATAAATTAACTTTTGACTTATCGTACGGAAGATAATACAGCGGAAATAGCGATTAATTTAAAGTACTCGATTAATTAGAATTCCTCGATCTATCTATGAAACGCGTTGATGTCAAATTTGTCCGGATTTCCAGCCACTCAATCTACTGGAATGACAGCGTAGACAATATTGCTAGAAGCACCCTCGAGAATGGCTCATATTCTAGTTCGATACATCGGTTGCGGACATTGCATCTGAGATTAAGTTTTCGCACGAGGAATTTTGGAACCGCGCTTGGAGGTGTATTGCCATTCGGCCGAAAACAATTTAAGAATATTCAAACTTCGATTCCAGTAATTCCTTTCAATATCTTCCTAGCAACATGGAAAACAGGATTTTGATTATTCGTATTATGTGTCGCCTAAGGCTTAACGTCGACAACATTCCGTACGTTCTATTCGCGCACAAATTAGACTCATTCTGTACAACTCCCTGTGATGGACACCAGATCGCCGATGAAAACCTTCTATTTTTCTGTTGCGGTCGTTATAGAATGTACCAATGAAAATTCCTGTTACCTATTATAATTAAATAAATCCCTCTTCCAACTAATCTCAAATGCTTGGCTCACAGAACAATAGCGTATACACGATCGTATTCAATTACATCCTCTAGTATAAATATTTAATGAAACACTTCATTTACAGGCCTGGTTGAAGTCACAAATGCCCATATATACATATATATATATATATATATATATATATATATATAAATGAATTCCCGATAAAAACCCTTACGACACGCCTGCTGTACGGAATATCGACAATTAAAGACGTGTATATCGAAAATATATATGGGACGATTCGACAGTAAACCTATAAATCACCTAAACTTATTAACTAATCTTATGGAAAACAGTTTGATATTGTTAACGACTGAAGTGAGGCAATAGCGCATTTTATCAGGAATTTTTATATATATATATATATATCTATGGGCATTAGTGACTTCACCCGAGGCTGTAAATGATATTATTAAATATTTATACAAGATGCTAATATGTAATTGTATATGCCTGTAAAACGTGGTGATAATCTGATTAGACAATTAATCTTATGTACGTACACAGTTTACGATAACGTACACAATTACATACGTCCATACTTGTAAGTCGTTCGATTCGTTTTACTATATAAGCGTAATAGTAGTTAGAAATAGTACGTTACACGATAAAAGGGAATTTGTCTGAATGCGCATCGACGCTTGCGTGCTGATTAATATTGTCATTTATCGTCTAATCGATCAAGTCGCCGTCTTAAGATAACAGTATAATCATAAATATATACATATATATGAAATATATCGGTTATTTTATACCGGTATAATGCCACTATTGGCAAATATATATATATATATATATATATATATGTATATATAAAATATATGTAATTTTAACATTCGAGGTTACCATATTTATTCCTGTGGTATGCGGAAAGAATTCAAACGTAAATTATAAAATTACGATAAAATCGATATATTCTACGTTCAGACGGGCGAAATTATAGAATATTAAAAAATCGAACAAGGATAAATTCAAATTATTAACGATAGAAATTAGTCGCTGAAAATTAAATTATTATTTATAACGAAATTCGACGACGTCCGCCGGGGAAAACAGCCATTTTTTACCGGAACATTATTAATGATTTTTGAAAAATTAATAAAATCAGTTAAAATCACATTTTCACGTATATCTACAAAGCTCTTTAAGCAATATCGAGTGAACTTAAGAAATATAATATAAAAATATATATATATACAATTTCTAAAGAATATAAATGGAAAAAGATCGAAAAATAAACTTTAAAAAAAACAACTTAATTTTAATGTAGAACATTATAAAAAAAAAAGTGAAAAAATGTATAAAATAATCTGATTGTGGTAAGCTATACGTATTACCTCTAACCTAACTTGTGGTACACTGCACCTAAAAAAAAAAAAAAATAATAATAATAATAATAATAATAATAATAATAATAATAATTGTATTTTTGCTGTCGTTCCATTCAAAATTTTTCATTTTTGTTGTTGTTGTTTATTACTAATAAATAATTACATTACCCGGCGTTCCATTTTTACATTTCGGCGAAAGTTCTTATTCTTAGATAGTGTTAAACCAACACAGATTATTTAACTGTTTAATGGACACAAAACTACTCGAGTTCGTTCCCTTCACGTGTCATCTATCAAATATCAACTATTTGATAGCCTCCAGCTTAGGTTAGTTGTAGTGCAAATTAAAAAAAATATATTTTTCAGTCCTTTAGGCTATGTTTATATATATATTTTTTTTTAAGGTTAATGTGACGATTACTTACCAACAATTACAAATTATTCGAGTTATCGTCTCAGTTCTATTTTATATAGCAAAATTTCTAAGACGACGTATTAAAATTTTTTAATAAATTCTTTAATAATTATTCGATAATAATAATAAAAATAAATTTATTTATTAATTATTTCGTACGTACAACGTATAACAACATTCCTAACTTAGTGTCGACGAAGTCTAACTAAATTACGAATAAAATAACTGTTATTTTCCTACATTAAGATTATTCTGACGACTTAAGTCTTTCACAATATTAGATCATTTTTAATATTTCTGAAATTTAAATTTTAAATAACGTCCATCAAATGTTCTTGAAAGTTCGCGCATTGCGATAAGCCGAATTACAAACCGCGTACTACAAAAAGAACAAGTCGCATGTGACAAGAAAGAAATGCCAATTTTCTACTTCACTCGATTCGAACTAGAAAAATAATTTTTATGATGATTGATTTGGAAGAATTTTATCAAAGTTCCATTATTAAAAAAAATTACAAAAAATTTCGTCGGTCACAAAGCTGTTTTCTCAGATTTAAAATCACATTTTAGTAATGTACGCTGGTAGCGTGTAGAGTTAAATTGATACAGTGTGTACTAATTAAATTAAATGAAAAGATTAAAACGAAACGGCACACGCCATTAATTTGTTCATACACATTAATTTACATATACATATCTATATATCTATATCTGTACATATATATATATATATGTATGTGTGTGTGTATTTATACACATGATATATTCTACATATGCTTGTACTTACACATTTCCTAACATCTATTTATGCGGTACATAATAGCGTGCGCATGTATAACTACAGTTATTTATATGTAAAGCAGTTGCCAGCGGGCAATAATAAAAGTTTACCGGTGGTGGAATCGAACAGATGTTGTCTCGGTAACTACACCTGACGTTTCTGTAAAGGAAACTATTTTGGAAGTACGATTAAAATGAGGAACATTTTACCGGTTACCGACGCCAGAGCTTGTCGAAAATTTTTTTTATTTATTTATGTTTTAAATTTTTCATAATAATAAACAAAAAAAAATATCCTAGAAAAAGTTTGTACGTAATTTTATTATTTTAAAAATTAAAATCAATGTTTAAATTTCTAATTAATTCTCGAACGACAAATCGAATAAAATGTGATAAGGTAACAAAAATCTTTTTTTTTTTTTTAATTTCATTATTTAGGTTTTTATTTGTTGAAAATTTTACTACAAATTTCTCGCCTCTAACTATTCAATTAATCGTGAGAGATACTCTGGTGGCGGCTGAACGAACATGGTGGTCGCATTTACAACAGCAAAAAAATAAACTCAACACCCGCATGAAACAAGTTTATTGGCTATTAGGTTATCATTCTAAGCTATCGCTGCAGAATCGTCTGTTAATATATATATATGTATATATATATATAGAATAATATTACATCTAGTATGGCCCTACGCAGAGCAACTGTGGGGTCGCGTAAGCGCTTTCAGGACAAGGCTCTGCGACTAATATACCGTATGTCACATGGTACGTGTCTAACGACGTTGTACATCGGGATCTGAAAATCGATTCAGTTGGTGAGATTATCCGTAGGCTCGCACAAAAACATCTGAAGCAGTTACAAAACCGGCCAAATTAGCTGGTAGCCGAACTTTTACACTCTGAACCGTCACCAGGACTCAAGCAAACCAAAATGAGAAACTTAATCTTATAATCGTTTTAAGGGGATGTATATCATTGAATACTCCCCCTACACGTGATTATATATGTATTTTATATATATATATATATATATATATATATATATATAGTTTTTATGATATCATTTATTAGATAGCCTTACTCTTGGCTAGTTATAAAATAGCAAATATATGAAAAATAAAAATATTGTCAATCGTCATTTTATAGGTTTGTATGTACTATACGAACGAGAATTTAAACAGAAAGTTTCCCGACAAAATTTTATACAATTGACAAATATTTGGATTTGTTCTTTTCAGTGTTTTATTTTTTTTTTAATTATATTTTCGAACGTTCGACGGGATAAATAAGACAGATAATTTTCCACCTATTCTAAAAGGTCGCGTGTATGTGTGTGTTTATGTATGTACACATATGAATGAAAAAAAAAAATATATATATATATATATGGATATGTATATACATGTATACAGTCTATACCGTATGTATTCCCAGTTATCGTGCGTACGCTATTAGTAAGTAGGCGAGAAAATCTTGCGTACTTTCGTTCGTACGCACATGTTCAGGCTGGTTATCATGTTTGTGCGAGCGTTGTGTTCGAGTATAAGTGTCGAATTCCAATTGTATTGCGCGCCGGGCTTTCATGTTGGTACGTACATTTCGAAATGCCATTCTCTTCGAAGAGGGTAGTAGATGGGGAACTTTTATATATTGGCTGAAACGCAGCAATGAAATGACAAAAACAAATCTAATAGAAAGTCAGGCGCCTTATTGGCGTCTTCTTTGCCATCTGGCACCTCTAACCGCCAAACCGGCAGCTAGCGGCCGAAAACATTTCTCTCTGTATGTCATATATATATATAATATAAATACACACAGATTGTTTTCTGTTTCTATTCTGCATCTTTTTCATCGCTATTATTGGGTTGCCTGCTACGTTATGGTATTTTAGATTTATCTGTAGCAAATTTCGCGTATGTTGTTATGTATACACGACTTTTATTCGTATATATATATATATATATATATATACGTAGTTAAAGAACTGTAAGTTGGTAATGGTTTGGCATTTTGTCAACATAATTTACTATTTGTTAACAGCTGTTCGCTTTCCATTCTTTTTTCTACCACGATCGTTCTTATATCGCGAAAATACTATCCAAATTTTCCTCCCAACCAACGCGTTTCCTTCCAAATCTATGTAGCAGCGGTTGAGGGGTTAGCCTTATTTTCGTATTGTATATTTCCTATCGTTTGCAGATACTTTATCCTCTGTCAACATTCGCGTGTGATAAATTTTATAAAACCGTATGTAATACGCGAGCCTCCTCAGGAGATGCATCGAAATTTCAAGATAAAGTTTTAAGTAAACTATTCCACAAATTATTTGCATTGAAAACCGCTCTATTATAATAATTTTCCTTTTTTTTTAGAATATCGCAAATTAAGTAACAGTTACAGAAATATTTTTTGATACTGAGAATTAATTAATTATTATTAATAAAAATGAATGTTAATACGTTACGTGTGACCATCATTGTATTCGGTTCTTTTTTTTTTAACGTAATAAATAAATAAAATAAAAATTTGTAAAATTAAAAAAAAAAAAACGTGTAAAACAAAAAATAATACACACATACACCCACACTTTTATATATATATATATATATATATATATATTTATCACGCACAAATAGAAAATCTGTTTTTAAAAATTTTTCTCTGTCTGTCCGATTTAAGTCAAAAAATATTAAAGCAATAATGATAAAATTCGCGCAGCACATAGCCTAAATTATGGGATTGTATTGTTCATTGCCGAACGTCGCGACTAGCTATTGTACGTTTATTTTTACGTACAAAATGAGCTAGTCATGGCACTATTTATATGCGACACAGATGCGCATGCATATGATGTTATACGGAGTGTGGTGCCA
Organism: Coronaproctus castanopsis; assembly: GCA_032883995.1. NCBI lineage: Eukaryota > Metazoa > Arthropoda > Insecta > Hemiptera > Monophlebidae > Coronaproctus > Coronaproctus castanopsis. The sequence continues at coordinate 206,765,914 of CM065052.1, forward strand.
CTGTCTTCTCCGTCATGATTAAGAATTAAATAATGATGAAAACTTTTTATGTCGCGTGTTGGCTTCGAACCCTCTACTGTCGTCTAGCAACTACGCCACCGCGATAATATATATAATCAATTTTAAACAGTTCATCAAAATTTGAAATAAGTCCACTGAAATAATTTCAAGTCTATTCTACACATTTGCCGCAGGCTATAGATAATATCCAGAAGAACCGCGATCAGAAAGCTATTTTGTAAAAATTTACTGAAATTATTGTATTATTAAAACGTTCTATTAAGAAAAAATTGATCTATTAATTTATCTTTCGTCAACGAATATAATTTTTATATCAAACTGGTTGAGGAATACTTCACTTACGACATCGTTGTCTTATTTTTTAGCGTTAAAGATTAATGATTAAACGTTAATGATTGATGATCGGTTCGATAGCAATTTTAACGAGATTGACGATTGACTTAAAGTCGACGTTTACAACCAACTTTGTTGGGAACAAATTATAATTAATGATTAACTGCATTACGAATGTTATAAATCGAAATCCAGCTTCTCGATCGAATCTTTCGCTTGGTCAGTTAGATCCTCGATCTATTACCAGCCATTGTTTAAAGCGCGCCCTCGACATTTTATCAGTATGTAATCGATAGTTCGATCTTCTTCGGCGCAGTCGCATATTGCGTCTTTCTTGATTTTCCACATTTTCTATGCTCCGTCCTAAACCTGGTGCTTCGTTGCACGAGTCTCGAATAAGATTACGTTTATCTTGATTTTATCTATGTCGTTATCTTCGATTAATTGTGTCGAACTTTTGTACGCTGATTGCCTCGAGTTGAGACGATCTACTGCGTTTGCATTCGGATTATCACGATGGCTTTGTTACTGATGTACTTTTCTCATTCGTTTACTGCAGTCTTTTATCTTTTCTGCTATTAGCAGCAGCAGGAATGAAATGGACTTTACAGTACCAGTTATTGCTTGCCGAGGTCCATATCAACTTTCTTAACGCGAGCGCTGTTCCACTAAGCTGAAGCTGCGAATTCGGCGACAGAGTATGCCAAAGCTAAAGCCGGGTGTAACGGTCCTCACGTTGTTCGCGCCAGCTTCCAGCTTATGTATGATGTAATTGATGTATGATGTTTGCTCTCACGTCCTCGTTGTGAGCCTGGATAACGCTGAAACCTGTTTAAATCAACCTCTCTCTCTCTATACAATTCAAAACCTGTAACTGAAACAGGTATTTTAATATATGCGCGTGTAATTGTACATACATATAGTTATCTTCTTTTATTCCTAAATCTTTCGATTGGTGAGAAGATTTTGAAAAGTACAATAAATTTTTATGTTTCTATCCTTTTCTTTCATTTAACTTCTATTTTACTGGTTTTTCTATCTTCCATTATTCGAGGGATGAATTTCTGCCCCAGTCTTCGCCGCGTTTCTTTACCATTTACTTAGATCGTCAATTATCGCATTTGCGTTATTTCTTATCGCATGTCCTACTTTCGCTTTTAAATTTCATCGACACCTTTTCACTCGTATGCTACAAAATTTCTACTACATCATATAAAACCTTTTATTTTAGAATCTTCTTTTCCTCTAGCGGACGTTAGCGACTAAAACTATTAAAAAGTTCTCGATTTTTGACTAAATATAAATTTCCGCCCAGCATGTTCTCTATCGATTCCATCTTTGGTCTATCGCATCACCGTTCCCCCTTGTATTCTTCCCGGCGGTAATATCAATTGTAATATTTCGTATTCAATAATTTTTATTCTATTCTTATTTTTATAGCGCCGTGTGTAACTACCTACGACACCGGTGATTTAAGTCGAGATTAGAAGAGGAAAGAAATTGTATAATCGAGGGAATAGTTGAAGGACTGTTGGATAGAAAACCAGATTGGTTACGCGGATAAAATATGAGGTCGATAGGGGTGGAATTTTAGGGCAGTATAGTAAAATATAACAAATAAGAGAGGGATTTGGTAAGCAAAAGAGACAAAAAGCAGAGGGTTTAGTACTTTAGAGTAGATGGCCATGGAAGAGTGATATGCGATTAAAACGGAGCTTGCTGAGTGCCATATAGTTGGAACAGGATAAATTGGCAGGTGGTTGACAGGCAAAAACAGTAAGTTATGATAGTATGAGTTCCACTTCTGTTGCCAGTTGTGGTGAATGAATAGGGCAGCCCATTTTATACTATGTCCGCCTACGACCTATAAAGTCCCGCCATCTGCAGTACTAAACACAACCCTCAAATACGATAATAGACTGCCGAGAGTATCCATGTTTGCGTCGCATGCAGCATTGTTTGCCACAACCTCTGTGACAAGACGCAAGTTTTAATTTCACGTTTATATCGTTACAGCGTAGTTTAAATTTTTTTCTATATCCTGCATCTGACCTCTGTCCGAATTTTCATTCTCAATTATATCCTAGATAAATTTTTTATTTTCACCACGTCATTGCGACTACCTTTTGTCGCAGATATTTTCGTATATTTCGTTTTCTTCCGTGTTAATTTGAATTCACGTTTCTTCCGCGTTTCTCTATATATCATATGTTCGACTAATTTTGCCCGGTCTTTGTAAAAGTCAACTAAATATCCTTCATTACGATTACTTTTTCCCGCATTAAAGATGTTTATATTATATAGGAATACTACTGTTGAAAGATATACTACTAGAACAGATGAAAATACAAAGCGTTATTTCGAAATTAAAACATTCCAAATTGCTAAAATTGCCTGTACGAATCCAAAAAAAAGTTTAACGTTTTTTAACGAACGTTGTCGAGCACTCGCGTATTTTCAATTCTATCCGCTTTTTCTCCAGCGCCAGACTTTAAACGCTTCTATAATCGTTTTCTTCGCGTGTTCTTTTGACTCAGAGAAGACGGACGGTGTTGTTTTTTGAATAGCGGACTTGGTAACGCTGCTACAGCGCAAGCCGCGTGCTCCACGTTTAATGTATACAATTCGTTTTTGTCCCGTTTCAGTTATCATAACATCCTATAAAGGGGGAAGGAGAACGCGGTTTATATAGAACGTTATTTTCACCTTAAGAGCCTCGTTTAACACGTTTACGAAATGTGTGAAGACCTGAAAACTCGGATGAAGAAATTTCAAAAATTTAGCGATACTCGAAAAAGTCTTCGAAAATTTTGTAGACTGATTGAATGTATTGTTACAAATCATTTAAACGATATTGTGTTCCACAAATGATTGTAAGCTAATCTCTCGTTTTCCTATTTTTAAATCAAATTTCATTTAAAAATTTTAGTCGAGTATGTTTATTATACGAGTACAATATGTTACATTATTTTAAATAATTTTCGACGTTTTCATATAAATATTTTAAAAATTGACACATTTTCTCGTTGAAATATACAATTTTATTAGGGCTAAAATTTCAAGTACCATATCGTTTCTATTTTATCGCATCTCATCCTTAAGGGAGGTTTTCTTCATACTTTATTTTCACGTCGCACATCCGATGATATTGCGGTCGCGGAACGATAATGTTTTTTTAAAGGCCGGAAACGACTAAGAATTAGTATCAACGTAGAACAGGTAAAAATAGACATCGATTTTAATACCTAAATAAGTAAACATAGTTTTCAGCTAGTACGAGACAAGCAGCTGTGCGATAGTAGAGTAGATAGTGGTTTGACTCTTAGAAAGAAGCGACCGTGTCGTCTAATAAAAAAAAGTAGCAACGATAATGATGATGAAACTAGTAAACGGGCCAAAATAGAGGGTATTGGAAATACCGTTCGGCAAGTGATACTTCAGTCAGATAGACGGTAGTAAATAGTCAGTCGCTGAAAAATTTTTGGCCGACTTCCACCGGACGACATGTAGTTCGTTCTTGAAGAAACCTCGTCGCGAGTTAGAATTAAAAAAAAAAAAAAAAAAAAATTGGAAGGAAAAAGGGGAAGTATCGCATTCCTTTGTAAGAAGTTGGCGCCACATCTGTTCTGTCGCGCAATGAACAAGAGATGATGTAATCGGGAATTTATCTCGTTTATCCTTCTTGATCGATATTTAACGGATATTATCCGTCCTCTTTTTTTCACTATTATTGATAAATTATTATTATTATTAGTATATTATTATTATTGATATATTATCATTATTATTACTATTTATTATTATTATTATTATTTTTATTGCTATTAATATTTATCCCTATTATTTTAAAATTTATCGATAATTCTTATACGTAATTTGTCCACACATTGCCGCTTTTTATCTTATCTTTTAACTATTAAATCAAACCGGTATCTGAAAATATGGAAGCAATAAAATATAATATACTAATACGCGATTTAAATACGATCGACAGCGATATTGTGTAATATAAATTTCGTATAGATGTTTCACAGCTAATAAAGACGAGGCGATACGGGGTCCGAGTATTTCTCGGTTAAAATTTATTAATCTGCGATAATCTGAATATAAAATTTTTCCCAGAAAAATATAATCATTTTTATTAGTATTATTATTAATATTATCGCTAACATTATTATCACGATTTATCGACGCCGCGTAGTCGACTATGACGCTGTTTTGTTTATTTTGTACATTAAGTAGAAGGAATTTTGCTACCCCCCCGTTATATGTTTCGAAGATGGGACAAAATTTAACTATTTATTACAGCAGTTAAATGGACACGTTTAAACTAACGTTAGATGCGAAATTTTTCCACGTGCATACACGTTAAAGACTTCAATTTAATAAGACTACAGCAGACTCTTTCGGGTAATAATAATGATGTCGTATAACTAGTGCGATTTTACGAGTTTTAGCGTGAAAGATATTTTTTAAATTTACAAATGAATTACACACTTTATCTAACGTATCAATTATAACGAGTGATATTATTGAAGTTTGTCAGTCACAAAGTAGAGGTAGGTGTCGTTCAGATGGATTCGACCTCTCGTAGGTCTCATTGTAAATGTTACAAAACATTTATAAGAAGAAAACGTTTATCGAATATTTAAAATTCTTAAATTAATACAATATATATTTTTAATGCTAAGTACCTTTAATAACCTAAGCAAATAATTTTATACAAGAAGCCGCTCGATCGGGAAAAAAAATTAATAATCTAGATTAATTGATGTATGAAAGAAAAAACCTGCAAAAGGAAACGCAATTATATTTTTATCAACTAAATTATATAATAACCGACAATATGCAACTAGTTAAAATAATATAAACGCTTAATAATCGTATATAATAATTAAGTTGAAAAGAACATCCCGATCTTAAGGTATGTATTTGTGAGACCGTCCAGATATTTACTGATCATGATGAAATTCAAATCATAATTACATTTTATTCCGTTTGTAAGAAACGGATATGCCGAGATAGTAAATATTATTTAACAGACTTTTCTTTCGACTACTACCTGTTTCATCGAAACATTTTAAACTAGATGATACACGACATGCATTCTGGACGTATTAAATAAATATAACCAGTTGATCATCTGACACCTTCTAAATACAACGCTGATTATTAGGCGCCATATATTGGAGTTAATCGAAGAAAAATTATCTTGGCGCAGCGGATTACACTATTTTAATTAGTTCTTATCAGTCGGTTAAAGAAAACCGGTTTAGTTTTTAATTTGGATTATACCAAGTATCTAATTTATACATTACAATTCCCTATTTATTAGATGGTCTGAAAACAAATTATTCCAATTCCCTATTTATTAGACGGTCTGAAAACAAATTTAAAGAATAATATCATCCCGATAATTAAGATTTTCTTCTTCTTAATCCCCCTGAACCATTAAGTTTGTCGGTAATATTTCCGTCACCTTGTAACTTTCTGTCGTGGATCGATTTTTTGATCTCGACATATTACCTTTTCTTTAGTAGGCTCTTTCCATACATTTTGTTATTGGTCTGCCTTTCGAACGTTTTCCGTATATATATATATATATATATATATATATATATATATATATATATATATATATATATATATATATCTATATATAGGCATCATATTCGATTGTCATCTTACCTGGTGAAAGGAACTAATTACCTCGCTATCAAATTACGAAAACTTAATATTTTTTTAAAAGAACATTTATTGCACTAACTAGTTTTGTCGTGTAAAATTATACATTAGTTGGTGTTACCACATTATACAGTTTTGACCTGTTCAAACATTAAATGGAATAATCAAACTTTCCTATATATATATATGAAACTCAACTATTAGACGTCTGTATGAAAAGAAAAAAGAATTTTAAGATCGCTACTCGTTGCGGTTTTATAAAGTATGACGGTACTAAACTTTTGTATCGCGGAACTATCGAGCGCCGATAACTTTCTTAAACATACTAGGAAATCATATGGCCGATCTAGCAGCAAAAGAAGCATCCAAAATGCGCCCATGCGCATTAAGATCCCACTCGGCGATATCGAGGAAGCAACCAAGGGCCTATTTTGGAGGTTGTGGCAAAAAAGATGAACGGAACAACAGAGTACATCACACTTGCATACAATAAAACCATCAGTTCGCGAATGGAAGTTTCAACCTGAAGACCTACGAATCGGTCATATGCAACTTAGACGCATATTCCAAAAACTGGCCCCACCAACCTGTGATAGATGTGAAGCTCCAATTACAATCCACCACCTCTTAACAGAACGTCTCAAAATCCCAAATTCTTCTTCCTTAAATACTTCAATTCTGGCCCAAGATTCCCCATCCGTCTCATCCTTTCTTGCTAAGTTCCGGTAAACCTGTTTAATAAAATTTAAATTTGCTGGCCGCACTCCTAGCCTATATGCTATACATAGTGCGGAAAACAAAAAAAAAAAAAAACAAAATGACTATTTATAAAGAAGCAGTTACGTTTAATACAGTTCGTCTTAAAAAATTTGAAGGTAAACTATTAATTCAACGTACATGTGATCGCTCTATTCAGTAAATTCTTTATATATATATATATATATATATATATATATATATATATATATATATATATAAAAGAATAGGTGTTAATTGAAGCACAAGATTGTGAGAAAAGAAGAAGTAGAGTAAGTGAGAAGAAATGATAGTAATAAAAGTGATCAAGTACAGTAGTTATAAAAAGACACATCGTCTGATGAAATAGGAGTGTAAATTCTAAACATTTCTGTCGAAATTAGTTCCATTTTTTCTTGGCAAACATCCTGTTTTCACGTTTCTCAATTTACATCTTCCCGCTTGTAGATGGTGCCGAACGGTAATTCTCGACCTACCGTCTAATGTATTGTACTGTCTTAAATTCACTTCATTTTTTTCCTAACATGCATCTGTTAATCATTTGTCCGAGTGCAAAAAATATATTTATCATGACCCGCATGTAGAATGAGCTGATTACATTTCAAGGTACGCACGATACTTTGAATCAGTATGTCGACATGTGAACATTACATGCGCAGATTTTTTTTTATTAAGTTTTTTCTTTCAGCTTATCGCTTTTTTATTACAATCGAGAACAGTCTTCAATTTAGCTGTTGTTGCGTAGCTGACTCTATCACTAACAGAAACTATCGCTGTATCATTCGCAAATGTTTCAGTTATTGTTTCATCCACTGACAAATATTTTATAAACAGCGGATACAAAAGAAAGTTAAGTAATGAATAGCGTTTTAAGTGCCGATTCGTTGTGTACGCCTAGCCGTTCTGCCACACCGTTGACTAGACTATAACGCATATTTTAATTTTTGCGATAGTTACATATAGTTGAATGTTTCGCAACCCGTTCCACTTCGGTCTGTGTTTTGCACGTTGTATTTCCTATTCGTAGTGAGGATGATTTCCAAAAAATTATTTAGCTACTTTTTCCGCATAAGTCTATCGGGCTAGATCGGTACTACGTTTCGAAGAATAGATACTAAGTGTGCGCATACACAACGCACGTCGAATTAATACTGCCGTAACTTGTATAGAATTTTGTAGAATTATTTGAAACGAAATAATACGTAAATTTAAAGTAGGTGATTAGATGGATATTTAATTTAGTAACGGATAAAACTATTTTGCAAATTTCATTTGAAGGCGTCCCTTCTGAAATTAAAGAGAACTGTAGAACTGTGGACATGGGTAATAACTAGACCTCAAACGACCTTTCGATTATGGTGAAAAATCAACTAGAGAAGTTTTGAATGTAAATGTTGAGATTAAAAATGAATTTTAAGTATTTTCATTTTTAATTGTATTTATCACGGTGAAGGATACACAGTTATCTATACTAGTAAGGAGGTGGTGTTAATTTTTTTTGTTTTTTATTTTAACGACGATACTAGAATAGATAAGATTTTATGATTGGAAAAAGAAATTAATTATATAATAAAAATTTATGTTGCCCGCATGAATATAAATAATGTTTAGAAAATTTTTGAGCGGGTAAAATGTCGTTATTATAATCCTGTATCCAATTGACGTCGTCCGCAAAAAATCATCCATCAAAATTACTTTTGTCGAGATTAAGTAAATCCTAATTCACCTTGTGAATATTATCAAAAAATTGTCCAATACGGTTTAATATATATATATATATATATATATATATATATATATGGCGGTTCGGTATAGGCGTTTATTTTTAATAACGTCGAATATCTATACGAAACGTTAATTTATTAATCAGCAAGTTCACGATACGCTTATACCGATCCACTGTAAGCGGTTCCTTTATTTTCTTCCATCTACGGCGATCATCGGCCTCTTCAATCCACTTTATACCTGTTGTACTTTCTATATCGCCCTGCTATCTTGCGCTCGACCGACCACGATATTTACATCCTGCCGTTGGGAGCCATTATAACGTTGTTTCGCCCATTTCTTTTTGCTACATAGGCTGCCCAGTTTACTGCATCCAACAATTTAGTCTGCTGTTCTACATTAATAAAATACCTTATTTATTCCTATTTTTCCCCTTGGGGGTACTTATACATTGTGCTTGTACTTTCAACAGCTCAGAGCTCTAACCGCGAAGGGGCGCGTCCACAAGGTTGCGGATAGTGGAACGGCCTGCAGATATGTAGGTTAACTGCGAATAACCAATAAGTAGTCGCGGGCAAAGAGCGACAATGAAAGAGGGTGTATTGGGGCAAGAACTGGTAAAACCTGCCCCGAGTCTCCGCCGTTCCTTAAATGGAACAGGGGTGTACGAAGAATGAACAATGAACAATGAAGAATAATATATTTGCATATTTAAATATTTTCGGTTTACAAAAAAGTAAAGTTACCATTCAATAGAATTTTCTGTACCGAATATATCAACGATTCTTTCCAGAAAAAATCAATACGAAATATAATCTTATAAAATATTATCCCGCATGTGAATCACAGGTGGAACACAGGAGAAAGGATATATCTGAGGAAATGACTATCGGGGGAACATTGGAATGTTAGATCACTAATGAAGATGGGAAAGTTAGAAAACATTAAATCAAAGATGAGAAGATTGAACATTGACACACTAGGTCTAAGTGAGACAAGTTCGAGTGATATAACACAGTATATGTCGGACGAATTTTTAGTTGTGTCTACAGGAGGAGAAGGTAGCAGCAATAATTTTGAATGAAGCGTGGTCTCCAGAAGGATCGTAAGTATTGTACCAGAAAACGTAAGGATAATTATCGTGAAACTAGAAATAGGGATGTCTAAAATTACAATTATCCAAAAAATATATATGCCAACCAGCAACGCGGAAGATGTAGAAATAGAGGAGATGTATAGAAAATTAGAAGAATTACTAGAAACTACAAATAAAGAAGAAATATTGATGATATTAGCGGACTGGAATGCGATTGTTGGTGAAGGAGAAGAAAGAGAAGAAATAGGAAAATTTGGCTCGGGTATTAGGAACGAAAGAGGGGAACGACTGACAGAGTTCTGTAAGCAATATAAATTAACGGTAACGAACACGCGATTTCAACATCACAAGCGTACACGATATATGTGGACAAAACCAGGTGACGCAGGAAGATACCAAACTGTATTATTTTCAAGCAAAACTTAACCAGGTGTGCAATAATAAGGCATACCCAGGAGCAGATTGCGACAATGATCATAATTTAGTGATCATGAAATGCAGGATAAATGCAAAGAAAAGAAGAAATATAAGACATATACATAAAGGCTGTTATGACAGAGAGTTATTACAAGATAATGAGAAAACTAAGAAGTTTAAAACAAAAAATGGAAGTTGCATTATTAAACCAAGAAGGGAATAACAACTTTGGAAAGAAGTGGAATGTGATTTAAAACTCATTGGGAAAAGCAGCAATTACAGAAAGAGAAAACCGCCAAATTAAACGGAAAGCATGGATATAACGGAATATATTTTGCGAGACATTGAAGAAAGAAGATTAAACAAAAATAAAATCGGGGGAGCCCGAAAAATATATAAAGAAAGTAGTGGTTAAACGATATTTGCAAGGAAATCTGATGAAGGACCTGAAGGCTTACGGGTTGATAAGGCAGTTTTTAGGAAAAGAAAGATAATTAGGAAGTTATATATTAGAGACAAAACTGGAAAAATAGAAACGGAAGAAGCGGGAATAAGAAATTGGCGGATAGAATATTTAGAACAGTTATATCAAGATAATGAACAACAAGAGGAGGCAAGCCGAGCACAGACAAATGAATTGATTCATGTAATTATTTCTAAATTTGAAACAGCGTTAAAAAAACAAAGAGAAGAAAGGCAGTAGGAATGGACGAATTACCGGTAGAACTAATAGTCAATGCAAGTGAGAAAGAACAAGCGGAAATGAAGTAATTATTCAATGAAATATTACTGGAAGGAATAGTGCCTACACACTTAAAAAAAAGGTAGACATGATACCTAAGAAATCAAACGCAGATAAATGTGAAAATTACAGAATTATTAATTTAATATCGCATACTTCTAAAATGCTAGCACGCATTTTATTAAATTGGATACAGCGGAAGATTGAGGAAAACCTTGATTTTGACCAATTCGGTTTTCGAAAACAAAAATGATCAAGAGAAGCGATACTAGCTCTAAGGTTAAAATTGTTTCATATCCTAGAAGAAACGGGAATACCGCACACAGAAACCAGAATAATTAAAGCGACGTATAGGATCCAGATAACGGAATTTAGAATCGGGAAGAGTATAGGTAAAGAGTAAAAATACACAAGGCAGTTTGACAGGGTGTGCGCCATGTCACCCACCTTGTTTAATATTTATATAGAAAAAGCTTATAAAGCAAGAATTAGAAGAAAAGAACGTTGGCGTATACACGCAGTAACAATATGAATGATCGGGGTTTGCGAATGATATAGTAATTTTGGCGGAATCAGAAGTAGATCTGCAGGAAGCATTTTATACATTATAAAAATACATTTAGAAAATTACAATATGAAAATAAATGAAGATGAAAATTCTGATATGCGAAAGAGCGCACTTCCAACAAATAAAATCGTTAATAAAACTAAAGAGGCGATATATCTCGGAAGTCTGATAACAGAGAAGGGATAAACCACGGAGCAGATGAAACGTAGGATCAATCTGGCGAAAAGTGCTTTCATGCAGAAATATGCGTAACCAGTAAAAGTACGGATATGAATTTGGAGAAAAGCTTAATCAAGTCGCATACGGGTGCGAAGTCTTGACGATAAACGCGAATGATGAGGAGAAACTAGAAAGTGCAGAAATGTGGTTCCGGAGGAAAAGGTTAAAATTAAAATGGGCGGAAATGATCAGAAACGAAGACGTTTTGAAGAAAGTAGCGGAAACTTATTGAATACCATCGAGAAAAGAAGAGCTATTGGAGCATATAATAAGGAATGACGAAATGTGAACGAAAATCATCATAGAAGGGGAAACAAGGGAACACCGGATACGGAGGAAAACAGAGGAACAGCTCTATATATCGCAAATAGTAAAAGACACGAAATGTACAACGTACAACCAATTAAAAATCGTAGCATGGAATACGAGCGAATGGAGAAAACGAACCTACGGGTTCAATGATTGATGATTCCTATTTGAAATGATAAAGTACTTCATTTGTATATATTGATCGGCCTAAATCGTCAATGCTGTTTTTATTATCATCTCTTACCTCAGAAAATTAGCAAAACATTATTTTCAATGCTGAATCAACAACGATCTTTTTACTGTCTACTAAATACAAGTAATGCGCAATCGTGCTTCATATCGTTATCAGATTCGAAAAAAGTTATCGTACATCGTTAAAAAAATGCTCATCGCCTTTAATCCTCGTTCTCCTACAATTATACGCGGAATAAACCATTTCATCCGTGATAATGATGGTCTAACAGTTGATTTTGCATTAGTTCCTTCAGCTATTGTGAATAATGCCCTTGTTGACTTAAGTATCTTTTAATGCTTTAACATCGCGTGTACAGATCTTTTTACAATAGATCTTTTTCCAATTATCGAAACTGTTCCCTCGCACAGAATATTGATAAGTATGTAGAAAAAATGAACAATCGAACGCTAACTTTCCCACCAAGTTGAACTCTCGAACACCAATTGATCTACCTACGTTTTTATTTTCCTATTAAGACTTTCTCTTAATAGTGCTCGAATTTCTCTCGTCTTACTTTATTCGAGGTAAACAATATAGTTGTTTGATGTATCCTTTTCGTCATCTGTTTTTTCCCTGTCCTTATCAATTACAACGTATTATTTATATTGCGAAAATTCAAAAAAAAAATTAAGTGTCGTGTAAACTGTCGTGGAAATCAAAGCTCATTAAAATAGTAATTATAATCATAATTTTTCGTCATCGTTGATGATGTGATATTTTTTTCTGAAAGGATAGACTTCACTTGTTCAAAAATCGTTTTTGCGCTTTTATCATTTTGATTAGTTTCGTATGAACTCTCATCGCCCGATGTTACTACTACATCGGGTGGTATGTTATCAGAATTTTTTGTTGTTATATCAGCTCTAGAAGATGCCTTAATTGCGAAAACCCTTCATTGTCATATCCGGGATCAGATTACGATTTCGTATTCGTTTCTGCTTCGATGTCACTCGAAGTTGACAAACCGGATATATATGTCTTTTGACTGGAATTTCCGGTAATTCCTTTTTAGTGGATTTCGAAGTTTCGATGAAATCAATTTTAATTGGAGATTTAAGGGTAGAGAGATAAATTTAACGGAGTGATCTCTGCTGTATCCAGTTACTTTTCAACACGTGTACAATCTTCTGCTTTATTTATTTATTTTTTTTTTGCATACAATCTATCCTAGGTGGATAATAAGTAGCACTGTTATCAGATGAATTGAATATTAATAGAACGCTGTCGAACAACAGCCATTCTTTATTTGATGAGCATTAGTTAAGATCACCTACATAGCTCCTGAAAATGAGCGCTGTTATCCTTGAGATCGGCTGCCAGTGGATTTACATGGTGCTGTAATCGCTGGATATATCTCTCATTGTGGATTTTGAGAGTTTCCATTACAGTCGGCATGTGAAGGTGCTTATGAAGATCGTCACTACGAACATACCATGGAGCACCCACAATGCTGCGTAAGACATTTGCCTGAAACCGATGAAGTATTTTTATTCGCGAATCGCTGGCTGTTCCCCAGATTTCTGTTCCGTAGGTCCATATTGGTTTTAGAATGACTTTATACAGTAGAAGTTTATTTAATACAGACAGTGATGAGTATTTATTCATCAACCAGCTCATACTTCTCAGTTTCAGATCCAGTTGTTTCCGTTTGGCCAGAATATGATCTTTCCGAGTCAAACGTTGATCTAAATGCAGTCCTAAATATTTTACTTTATTTACTGTTGGAATGGTTCTTCCATTTAACTGAATCATCACATTTGAAATTTTTTTATTTAATGTAAAAAGGAGATGATTAGATTTAGACTCATTAACTGTAATCTTCCACAGTTTAAACCACTTTTCCAACTGCAGAAGATGATTCTGGAGATGCGTGGTAGCAACTGTTAGATTACAGTCAGTGGATAATATCGCCGTATCGTCCGCAAACATGGCTGTAGTAGTGTATCTATTTTCCGGAAAATCATATGTATATATCTTGGTACAACAGCGGACCGAGTACACTGCCTTGAGGCACACCCGAGCGTATAACATATATTTGTGATCGAGCACCGTTTATAATAACTTGAAAGTATCTATCCGTTAAGTATGATTGTAATAGTGTATAGTACTGGTGTGTCAAGTTAAGTTTTAGCTTGTATAATAGACCCGTATGCCAAACTCTGTCAAAAGCTTTCTCAATATCGAGGAACACTGCAGGACAAAATTTTTTGTTTCCGAAACTACTGTTGATTAAGTTAACTATTCGATGAGTCGGGTATTATTTACCATCAAGAATTGATTTTATTCTTTTCAAAATTAGTTTTTCAAGCAATTTTGACATAGTCGGTAGTAGGCTGATGGGTCAGTATGATGTGACCAGTTCTTGCGGTTTGCCTGGCTTCTGCAGCATAATTATAGATGCGAATTTCCACTGGATAGGGTAGTGACCAGTACGGAGAATCGCGTTAAAAATATATGTTAGGAGGACTATTGCTTTCCGTGGCAAGTTTTTAAGCATTACTGAGGTTATCAAATCATAACCGGGTGATTTTTTTAGTTGAAGCTGTTTTTGTATACATGCTTTCACTTCCATTGGTGATACAGATGTAATAGGTGGGCACATCTGAAATGGCGTTTCCAAATAGTTGTAAATATTTTCTTCTTCGGAGGTTAATGTGTTGTAATTATCGTGATGAAAAATTTTACAGAGGTATTTACCGAATGCCTCCGCTTTTTCTTGATCTGCTCTTGCCCATTGGCGGTTTTCCACTATAATTGGTGGACACTGAGGTACTTTATATTCTTAATAGCATTCCATAAAAAATAATCTGTATCTGCCGTTGGTGTAAGATTTGTTAGATATTCATGAAAAAATTCATTTTTCATGCCCGAGAGTATTTTCTTCAGTTTTTTTGTCATTTTGTTCGGTGCATTTTTGTTTGCTGGGGTCCTATCATATTGCCAAACTTTTATTAGTCGCGGTTTTTCTGCAATCATGTCTTTTATCATTTTCGGATGACTTGTTTTTCTATCTGACTTATTTATAGGAGTAGCTAAATATGCCGATTTGTGAATACATTTAATAAAGTGTTCGACACCCATTTCGATATGTTCTTCAGTTTTTAACGGAATATTGAGATCGATTTCACTTTCGGCCATCTGCTGAAAAACATGTCAATTAGTTTTCTTGTTTGTTAATTTTGGTGTAATGAGGATCTGTATCACTGTGCTGCTGAGGCTTAGTATTTTTGGCGAGTGATCAGAAGTTCCGGCCATGGACGTTTCAACTAGTGTCTGGCTCAGATTAATTGCTTTGTTGACGAAGAAATCCAACAAATCAGGAAGTTTATTTATATCACTTGGTCAGTATGACGGTTTTCCGTCTGACACTTCTGCTTTATGATCGGTTATTTTTTTCTTTTTTTACATTTGAAGTAGACGCGATCGTCGTATGTAATACAAAATTCTGTACAGTAGTCCGGGGTAGTTTAAAACAAACGAGTCTGGTAAGTTCGTTTTCTTCAGCCCAAGTATAAGCCCGTCTTTTCCAGTTAATAACGTTATTAATGGTACTGTTGTTGTTGGGGCTGATCTTTAGCAAAGATATCCCAATTTTAGTTTAAATTCAAACGAAGAAAGTTTGTAATACATTGTTGGGTTGAAATATGATTCGTCGATTGTTGACTAGTTCAGCACGTGAGCAGCTACGATAATGTTTATTTCATTAAATCTGATAAATAGTTCTCCATTACGTACGTCAAAATGGTGTCGAAAATGATTCCGTGATCTTCAGTCGGATATGGAAACGTATTGCCGACGAAATCGGTTTTAATTTTTTCGGCGGAAATAAAAGTATTATTACTATTACTATTATTATTATTATTATTATTATTATTATTATTATTATTATTATTAGACATAAGCGTAAGAGGATAATCTGGGCGTATAGTGCCAGAACTGTGATAATACATAAGTGTAATTATTAAGATAAAACCAGACGGCTAAGTCGAGATGTTTCGTTAGGCGAAAGCGATTAGTCGATAACGCCACGATGAAATAAAATATGAACGTATATCGAAATTAGCATAATAGAAATGGCGAACACGACAATATAATCGTACAATAGAATGTTTTGTTTTTTTATTCTATTTTTTATTTTGTACGATCGGAACAATACGACACTGTGTGTATATATGTATATCCTACAAGTAAAACACTATGTACATTACGACGATAGTGGACGAACTGGGTGTACAGCAACATGCGCCTAAATTGTCTATCCTCCGAGTCCCTTTTAATTTATTTAATAATTAACCGGATTTTTTTTTCCTAGGGCGGGGGGTTTGTTAGGTTTGTTGAAATTAGTTTTATTCGTTTAGAGGCATCGCACCCAAACTGGACGACATAAGTGATCGCTAGATCGTTTATTTATTATATTTCGTATCGCCCGTTATCGCTTTTGATCGTGATACATTTTTTTTTCACTCCATGCGCGCACCTCTACAAATAGACAATCAGCGCGTGAGTTCGATTAAACTTGTGTAAATACAGCCTCTGTTTCAATAAACAGCGAGCATTCGTCGATTTAGTCCTTCGGACCGGATTATCTGGCAGTGTCGACATGTAAATTCGACGAATTTAAGTATTTAGATATTTTACAAAAAAACGTTTTTCGCAATTTATTCTGATAAACCTGCGCGACTGTGCGCACTTTCAGATCACGGTGTAACGTATCATTACTGACGTAGTAAGTTACGTGTCAGTAGTTTTTGGACTGAAATTGTTGGATACGTTCGTAATTACTACTGATAATTCGATTCCATATTATTATGTCTATATGACCGATAGAACTTCACTGTAGAGCCTGTTTTGAGTTTTAGCTTTTCTTCCTAGAACTTATACTATAATTGGCTGTTAGCTGTTGTGTAGCTTCGTTAAATAAATAAATAAATAAAACTTTAAGAACGGTGTAATTCGCGAGAATTTAATTTATTATCTTTATTTCCAAGAAACGGTTCTAAATTTTCGTCCGTTTCTTCGCTCATCATATCGACGCTCGTGCAGATATAATAGTCGAATATTGTTTCGTTTATTACGTGCATTATGCAATATACAAGTGTAAGAACTATTACTGCAGCTCCCTGGTACGTCTCAAATCTTACCCTCCATAACGACTTAAACGTTATGTTTGTGGAAGATGAAATAAAAAAGACAAGCAAACAAACATGTTGCACGAATTAGCGTTCACACGAATCCACTTGCTACTGATTTGCTGAATGATTCCGGTGAAATACGCAGGCTGTGGCGAAGTAAGCCTCTAGACTTTGTCCAACCAGCATAGATTTAGAGGGAGTACTACTGCCCTTCCACAAAATATCATTCATCTCACTAAGTCGATCACTAAATGACCTTTAAGATTGGTCAGTTGTGATGGGAAAAATTAAAAAAATAAATAAAATAAATTTTCCTTTCGTTCATTTCTATTTTATCCATTCGCATTCGTCGCTAAACATACAAAATTATTATATATTCTTTATTAATGATTATTATTAAAATGTTATTTTCATCGTCGCCGCCATGTTTATAATTAACGATAATTTATACATTACTCGAATTTCTTCGGCCTCAACCGTTCGTAACGTAAATTGCCTAATTTTAATTTTTAATTATTGGGAAAAAAGGTAAAATTTTATTTCTACGTACATCTGGGAAAATATTTACTCCGCCCCACACAAAAATAAAAAAAAAATAAAAAAAATTATTAAACATTCTAAATCTACCGCAGGCGCGATTTAAACAATCCGACTGGCAATTAATTTTCGTTTTTATAACCGAATTCGAACATAAAAATTTACCGTCAAACTATAATTACGCGAAACACGCACCAGAATGTCGGAATGTTAATTTTTCTCTTCTATATACTCACTATTCCTATCTCACCTCGAAACTAATAGTGTGACGTTAGTTTAATATTAACGCAATGTTTTTCTTCACTATTATAAAACGAATTAACTCATAATAAATAAATAATATTAATACCGAAATTTACCCAATAAAAGTAATAAATTACACACCTCTTAAAACTATATATATATATATATATATATATATATATATATATATATATATATATATATATATATATTTAAATTAGTTCACGCGATTTTGTCTGGAGGCCTATGTTCTACAACTTATTTACAAGCTGACGTGCTTCGGCGTTTACACGATTTTTTTAAGTCTTATTCGGTGACATTTTGCAAAATGTCTAATTACTTCATCTCGAGGTTAAATTTTTATGGATGTGTATATTATATTGGCGATGTTTCTTAAACCTACATTTTAGAAACGTCCTATAATATTTCCATTACTTCGTTTAAACTGTATAATGTCGTTTTCAAAATTTATTAGCCTATTAACATTTTATTGTAAATTGATAGCAAGAAGAATGTCTAGCAATCGTCCGATATATTTTTTTGTTTTTTTTTTATATTTTATTTCCAATTCGTCTTCTTTTCTTTTCTTTTTTACACGAACGTTCCAGCGAACTTTAGCGTCTTCATACCTGTAGGTAGTTTAGCTGGATCTACATACGGTATGAAATTATTACGAAAATATATAGCGGAATACGTGCAATAGGCTTATTAGTCGAGTTCGCACGCGTTCATTTAGTAGGAATTTAATATTCCATTTTCTAGCCCAATTATAAATGTCATCCACCGCAATTTGCAACTTTCTCGTTGACAATACATCATCCTCTGCTACTGCCAGGATTGCTGTATCAACGGCGAATCTTGCTAGGGTATTGTTTTCTAATTGATTATCTGTAGATTACCTGTAAATTTACGTGTCATGTACTGCACCTAGGCCAGACGCACGGGAAAGGAGAGAAGGTAAGGTTAGTGAGAATCAGTAGAAAATTGGAAGAATAAATTGGAAGTACGGATTGGTTAAATTAGATTATATAAATTGGAGGATTTAAGAAAATTTAATAAACTATCGGAAGCATCTTGCGAGTAGGAAAGAATGTTTAGATGCCTGAGCGGTTTGTCGAGGATAGAACGTTGGGAGTTGAATGTTTTCTAATTGAGCTAAGTCCCACTTATACAAATAATATTTAAAAAAAAACACGGTCGTGATTACGTCACGCGACGCTGGAATTTAAAAGAAAAGTGAGAAGCCGTTTTTTTTTTTATAGTATACTTGTTCGGACATAGATTCCTTCTGAAAATATATGTAAAAAATTTACCAGCGGAATATACATACAAGTGTAATGATAACTATGTCCACGATATAATAGATATTATATTAAATATTTTTTCTTTAATAATAAGATTGTAATTGTTTCCTTATTTCTAGGTAATATTTTATGTGTTTAATAAAGAAGTATTTGAAAATTTTTGAATGTATTTTACAAAAAAGTGGGTGTTTTAAGTTTTTTACTTTTTTGGGGGTTATATTTCACCTGGCAACACTGCAACACGTAGAAGGAAAACATAGTTGGACAATTTAAAACAATAGAGAAGATCGAACATTAAAATATGATTAAGTAAGTTATTTAATAAAACAAAAGCCCAAAAAAAAGTCAAAATCTACTATTAGTAGGCACGATTATATATATATATATATATATATATATGTGTGTGTGTTCAAATATATAGGTGTTTCTTCATTTCTGAACACGCTGTTTTGTTTTCCAAAGACTATGTTTTTGTAGATTTATTTGCAATCCTATTTTATTTTTATTCCTTTGTTGGAAATGTTTTTCTGTACGTAAAATTTTATAATTTTAGTTGATATTATTTGTTTTGTATTTTAATGTGCTTTTCAAATAACGATTTTTCAGCATTGTTTACAGGATTCCATTTAAATTCATATGTAAACAATGATGGAAAATCATTACTCGGAAAACGTTGTAAACCATTGAAATACAAAATCAGGAAAAACATTTTAAACGAAAAAAAACTAGGAGAAAAAATTGAAATAATAACAGAAAGAGATGAAAAAATAATTTATTAAATTCAATAATAAATTTCGATGAAGAATTAGCTCGAAGAACTATGTTTTTGGACATCATTTGTTGCCTGACCGTCTTTTCCGTATGCAGCTTAGAGAAAGTCCCTTCTGTCCCCTCCATTCTGAACAGGCAGTCTGCAACCCCGAGCATGTCTTTTTTGAATGCTCTGCTGTAGCGCCGTTGCGTTCGGAGCTTTACCTTATCTCGTTACGTTCTTCGAATATTACACCTCCGTATAATGTATCGTCCCTTCTACATCTGGATAATCTACAATTATTCCCCCATATAACGACGTTTTTACAGAAGTCAGCATGCTTGATTAAGATGTAGATAGTCCCCACAGTATCACGTTGGGTAAGCTAGGCACCCTCATTAAAAAAAAAAAAAGTAAGACTTTATCTAGGCTGCATACAAAAAGACGGTCAGGTAACAGATGGTGTCCAAACTGTAATCCGTTGTGAGTACGATTCCCTTGCGATTGATTTCTTAAAGAAATAGAGCCACGGCATTTGGAGAGAGATGGTTGAAGGCGATAGTAGTAAGTGAGAGGTAATTGACACTAATGCTATCAGTTCCAAATGATTCTTACGCTGCAGCTGAATGAAGTGAATGATTGAGAGACTAAGGAGATTTCTACGCCATTAGATGACGCGTAATTAATGAGTAAACAAATTCATTGTTTGGAATTCCTTTATGACCCGCCACCCACATTGAAGGATACAAATATACCCGTAAGCTTTAGTAAAGCTGATCCAATTAGTGTTTCCGACACGTTGTTTTGTTTACCATTCGTGAAATCAGTACTCCACGATGCGTGGACATTTATTATTTTTATATTGCCGAATGTTTTTATTTATTTTCATTTTACCGGGGCTATTGTGTTTTTGTTTTGTGTAAAAAATTTTATATCGCTGATTGCTTATTACGTCGCTTATCGCATTCACTATCAGATTATTAAATACTATTTTATCGCTTTTATATAATCCTTGTAAATTACGTGTAATACTTTTTATTATTATAATATATTTTTATAATTTACTTTTTATATTCAATTCGTAATCGCTTAACAGCTGAAAAGTTTAGTGATTTAAATATTTAGCGATTTTAACGTTATTTTTGTTTGTTTTTAATTCTAGTTTTTGCCCCGATTATTGCTCCGGAGAAAATTCTATACTATTATATCGATTAATCGTGTAAACGTTTCATCCTTTATTGGTCGGATTTATAACGTTAAATGTTATATATATATATTATATATATATTCTCCAGACTCCGGCTGTCGGTAATTATTCCCGATGTACATTTCCGTTTTCAATTAGAGGAGGCGAAAAGGAAAAAGTATAATTCTTCTTTGTCGCCAGTGAAGAATGCCTACAAGAAAAATACCTTCAGACGGATAAGCACACCGAATTAGGGAGAATATCAGTATCACTACCGATAAAGACCAGATATGGCGACGAGTGAAACCGAAAAAAAGGAATAAGGAATTGCGGGTGTATTCGTCATTATGAGAAGAAAAGGATAGAGTTGCGACAAAATCAAGATGCCGTGAAGTTTGTTATTTCATACGTACATACACGTCAGACAAACGACAAGTGCATCTTATCTTTTGTCGACGAGGAAAATAGTTATACGGCATCATGTTAAACCTTCGTCCTTTGGGATTCTTCAGCGGTGTAGTAGAGACTATTGGCGCCTTATCGGAGGGTGGTCCCTTTTATCCAATTTCTCAGCTAAATCCCTTTTACTTCTATTATACACACGTATATTTAATATTTATACGCTTGCATATACGTGTGTATAATATAAAAATTTTCCGGATCTCCAGGATAGAAACGTGCACTTGTCTGGCGTTGATTCCCTTTTTAGGAAACAAAATCATCCGCTTCATAACACCAACTAATTGACCTTGTTATTCCTTTTTCGGCTGTTTTACATTACTTCTTAACCGCTCTCTCTCACTCGCTCACTCTCGCTCTCTGTCACTTTCCTGACTAGTTCCATCTTGCTCGGAGCTCTATAATCCTCGTACTATATTCTCGTCTTGTTTACGAGTCGACTATATTTTTAATATCGCAGCTGGTAAAATTAACCCTCTGCAATCTTAATTTTCCGGCGTGCATCGATGGTGTGTAATAGTCCTTGTTTTTCGACGCTCGTTTTTCGAACGGTCGTGTATACGTTAAGAAATTACTCGAAAAACCGAATGACATTA
Source organism: Coronaproctus castanopsis (assembly GCA_032883995.1). Taxonomy (NCBI): domain Eukaryota; kingdom Metazoa; phylum Arthropoda; class Insecta; order Hemiptera; family Monophlebidae; genus Coronaproctus; species Coronaproctus castanopsis. Next base: position 206,788,228 of record CM065052.1, read on the forward strand.
CCGAGGCGTATATCGGACGTATTATAGCTTCTGTAAATTCTCGCATTGTACCATATGCAGACATTTTAAGTCTGCTAGTTAGTGTTTTTTATCTTAACACATTTACGAGTATTAGAAACGTCAATATCTGTTACACGTACGTCAGTTCCAGATGTGTTGCAAACGATTTAGTTAACAGTTTCCTACGATGATGTATACACTTTCGCTGCCGAAAGTTTAAATTAGCCCATTATATGTTGTTTTTTTTATTATATACAAAATGGGCTAACGTTCAAAATACTAATTATATGCAACGCAAGTGACCGAGTAGGACACGGCTATCAATATATATATATATATATATATATATATATATATATATATATATATATATATATATATATATATACACGTATATTCAAATTTCATATTCAAATTTATTTCAAATTAATATGTTTTTGACAGGACAAATTTTAAACGAATTAGGTAAAGGAATTTTTCAAAAACAATATGGTCGTATATAAATAAATCGCTTAGAGCAGAACATTTTTACGAGAATATTTGGAAATAGTTTAAAACGAAAAAGTAGGGTAATTATAAAAAATTCGATTTTAATTATTATCTATTTCAACGATAATTTTTAACTTTGTAAATTTATCTATCTATCTATCTATATACATATATATATATATATATATATATATATATATATACACGTCTGTATGTGTGTGTATATATGTATGCATTTGTATTTAATGCCATCACTTTTTTCTTTTTTTTTTTCAACAGATAAGTTACTGGTAGTATCTAAAGCAATAGATTCAGCTAACAGTATGAATAACGTTCATTCTAACATCCAAATATATTTCGCAATCATCGTAATTTTTCTTATGCGTCTATTTTAGTTTACGAATCTTCCGATTGCAGCGTTAGAATCGCGCGATTAATTTACCATCAAGATGCCATCTTACTGGAACTGGTCAAAACGAATACTATATAGTATATACCTAGTTAAACATCTAATAAGCGATAAAATGCGAATTTGATCGAGTCATCGAAGTGTGAAAATATTCGTCAATGGATACAATATCACGCGTATACCGGATAAAACGGTAACGTAATCATCATCATTAAGTGCCGTCTCCGTATCGGAGGTAGGCGATTACTTACCTATACATAATATTTTGTCGTACGATGTATACAAGACGATCATAATATGGAGTTAGCGCAGATGGACAGAAAACCCCGGCATAACTGATTGTAATCGCTTTGTTGTCTCACGTCACAATGCAGACGTGTTTTTTTAGTATACTATATTATTAGTAGGGTATTACACGTGATGGTTTGCCATTGCTTTCCGCGCGATAATATTTCTATATATTTATTTTCCGACGATAATCGTATTCGAACGGTAAAGTAATCACAAAGGTTAAAGTGCCTTCTGTTTTCTATATACAGATCTAAGCCGGTTGTAGTAAAATTGAATTGAAACGCGTAAAATTATTGAATTATATCTTTTAGTCTAATGGCTAAATATAATTTTTCCGATAAAATTGACGATTACCTGGATACATGAAGAGGTGTGTCTTTTTCTATCTGTCAAGTTTAAAAACTTATTCGATAATCCGTCGATTTGTACGAAATGTACCATGCAGCATGTTCGTATGAAATATACCATGCAGCATGCTCGTACGAATAGACAGACGTAAAATAATGAAATAGTACGCACAGTAGTTATTCGTGACTTTCTAACACGAAACGACTAGTCAATACCGAATATATCGTCTCGTTTCATGTAGCCTGTACACGGCCATTATTAACTGTGCAGAAAATTTTTTCGGCTTCGGGCAATACCCGTAAAGATGGATAAATTGTAATTTAAGTTAATAACAGTTACGGCGAGTATAACATGTCGATAATCGTGAGAACCGAATACCTGTATCGATCGATATTGCTAAAAGAGGTGGAGATTAACTCTCGTATGATCATGATAATAATAGTACGTATGCGTGTGTGTGTATTTTACCTTTAGAATTATATCGACGGTAGCGATGATCTTATATGATTTCGACTTTTTTTTTTAAATAATTGACCGAAACGGGTTATAATATAGTTGCGCCATCTTGAAGTTGTGAGAAAAAACATCACATTCGCAATGAGTTAAAAGAAATGTATGCATACTTTGAAATTTTTCTGTTTAAATATTATTTCCCACGTTGAGTTTTTCAACAGTTGAATAATAATAATGATGATAGTAGTAACGACATTGATAATGCTAATAATAGGAGCCAGAAATAATAGATAATAAAATAATCATAATATAAATAAAAATAATAATAATCGAAATAAAAAATAAAAAAAACGCCTTTTCGAAAAAAAAAATTGTTCGGACAATCCGACTTTAAACTAAATTTTAAACAGTAGCACAATTTTTTTTTCTCGATACAAAATTGTCACGAGGTCCGATCAAAAATGCCTGGAATAATTTTGCGAAAAAATTTCCTAAACTTTATCGATTAATATTTAATACGTAATAATTTAATATTTAATTATACCTAATAGTAAGTAAAGTCCTATCAACACGGAAGTTCGTGTGAGACGTTACCTTGAATATAAACCTGAACACGGATAACGGGCCAGCCAAATCACGTATCCAAAGCTAATATCGAGTGCTGGCTTGCAATTGCCTTCTCCACCTTCTCCACTTTTCTAACAAGTCGGTACTCATTTACCGAGCAATTAAAGGATAGCCCGAATTGGATAAGGATTTTTTTTTTACAAGCGGAACATTGAAACATTACAGGTGGTAGGCTGCGAGATCAGTAATATACCCGGTAAAGTAACGTAAATTAAAAAGGTTAATGGGGGCAATTTTCGTTTTTATTTAGTCCTTTCCGTCATAATTCTTCTATCGATCCTGCGTGTATACTCCATCCATCTTCTTTCTTTTGGTCTTTTGCTCCGGATTTTTTCTCGTATCGCAATAAAATTTTTATTTTTACTTCGTCAATTCAACTTAGTAGCGTTAATTCCGTATTGATCATATTTTCCTTCCATCATATTCTGCGCATTCTTCTATATCTCCAAGACGTTTATTTTATTTTTGTCGATCTCCGAACTTGTTCATATATTCACTGTGGCAGTGGCGTAGCCCCCAGGGGCGGAGGGGTCTGAACCCCCATTGGAATCAATCTGATAATAAGAAAATATATACTCGTTGTTAAATGCGGTTTTGCATTTATTAAACCTTTTTTTTTTTTACTTTATTTAAATTTCGTTGTTTTTTAAGTAAAGAAATACAGTTTTGTAATATAGGAGATACTAGAAGAATTGTGTAGAAAAACGCGAAGAATAGATTTTAAATTTAGTTAAGTATTACTACGTATTATTCCTTCAAAAAATATAAAATCATTATTTATCGTTCATTTTTTCGCGGAATTTATTGTAACCATCTCTGTCCTCAATAACATACTATTAATTCCAGTGACGTTAAATATTTCTGCCGTCTATTGCTTCTAATAGAGTTACATATTCGACGTGTAATAAGTATAAAAATAACTCTGGCGAGTTGTATTAGGGCTTTTTAACCTACTTCAGTTTTGGTTATTTACTTAAAGTTCAATTTAACTCCGGTTTATTGTTATAATTTAGTTTTGTTTGAACCCCCCTCTTTAACCAAGTCTGGCTACACTGCACTGTAGATCGTACAAAGTTTCGAAGAATTCTATTTTTAGTATCCGTTCTAGATTATTAAATACATTTCTGCTGTAACCTATTCTTCTTTTTAGCCATCTTTCCTATTTTCTGAGATTAAACTCTTCATTTGTTTACCTGGTTCAATTCTTGCTCCATCAATATCAATTTCTACTGGAGAATTTTGTCGTTATTTCGCTATTCTAATAACTTATTTATGTTCGTTTTCATCCCTATCTACTTACCTGTTGCTGATATTATATGCATTATTTTTTTGCAGCAGATTCTTTATGATTCCCGTCATGTATACCTAGTCATCAGCACAGCTCATATGTGTTATTTTTATTCCGTTAATATTGAATCCTCTGCTATTAATATTCGCCGCTCGTGTCATTTCTTCAGCATATGCTCGAATAATACAATAAAATTATATAGTCATCCAAAAATCTGTATTATATATATTTTCACATTCTGGAATCATTTCATCAAAATATATAATATATATATATATAAAAGAATTGATAATATGTGCCTGAAAACGGTTCACAGAAGATATGCAAAAACGTACAAAGTTCACCTGTCATAAATAATGCGTGCTGTGGCTTACATGCATGTTTAATAGAGTTTGCGACCATTCTAATTTTAAAATATTCTAACGTATAGACTGGTTTTTCAGATTTCGCATTTCACTCTTTTGATTCGAGTACGCTCCTAAGTAGTTTTCAAATAGAATACATATTTACGTATAGCGATAATAAAATATGATGTTAATTTACGAATATCCGATGTATGTATATATCTGTGGACGTATAATGGAATCTCTAAATATGATAAGTCACGACATTTCTCGATTTAACAATGCACCTAACACACAGACACAATGTCGCTTATTTGTGCGCAAAAAATTAGTTTTGTATACATTTTTGATTATTAAATGAATTTTTCTTGCGAGACGAACCAGTTTAAGACCGAATTGAACATATTTCCGTACGTGATTAAGCACATTAACATTTCATCCATACAAGATATCACGATGAAATAGTAACACAGATGATTTATAAATAATTTTAATAAATAATAATATAATTCACATAGAAAAACAATAAAAATGACGCAAATCGTATTAATTGTTCAACTTCAACGTAAAGAAAAAGCAACTAATTCGAGGGATTTGATAAATTAAAATTAATTAAATATTCTTCGTCAATCTTGATTGTCGATGAAATATCGCTTTATGCAAGAATTTTTTTGTTTTTTTTTGCGCGCGCGAATATTTAGATTACACTTATTTACATTATTCGTTACATTCCATATTAAATTTTAGTTTATCCGAAATATACGATTATGTATGTAATACATAATGCATTACATTGTAAATATATTTATTGAATGATGTATTACGTATAGAGTTTATTTTCGACGTGTAAACTAATTGTCAGAATGGCCGAGCGGTCTAAGGCGCCAGACTCAAGCTAATTGCTTAACCGTCATTCGGTTATAAGGGCGTTCTGGTCCTCATCGAGGGCGTGGGTTCGAATCCCACTTCTGACAAGATTTTTTTACTTTTTTTTTATTTTTTACAATAAAGTATATTTATTAAAAAATTATAAATACGCATAATTAACTTATTCGACGAATTTTATAAAATATATTTAATATTTTAAAAAAGATATAATTTATAAAATCAGCGTCCCGATAATAAAATTTCTATGTTACGTAGAAATTATTGCGAATAATTTTTTGTAACCGCAAAATAATAATAATAAGTAAAATTACCACTTACATTTACAAAAATAACCATTATTTAATCCCTTCAGTTGTGATGTCCACTATATGGTGTATGGAAATTTTTCAATGCTAACAAAATTGTTTATTATCAATAGTTCACCTAAGAAGCAGTATTGTATAATAAACATTCGTATAAAATTTATAATTTACCGTCAAAATTTTATAATATATGATTGAGAGTGTTCAAAAAAAAAAAAATTGTTTCTGTTCTAAATATAAATATTACGTGTCATTCGAATTTATTATATAACACATTGTATTAATACAGAAATAGTTATTTTATATATAAATAATCGTTTAATTACAACAAAATACAAATTGTTAATAATGCGAGAAAATCGTGAATATTATAATTATCGCTTTATAAAACTAAATTGTTTCTATGTTACGTAGAAATAAATGCGAATAATTTTTTTTTTAACGACATAATAATAACGAGAATTAATTACCTCTTACATTACATTTACAAAAAAAAAATTATTTAATCCCTTTAGTCACGATGTCCACTATATGGTGTACGAGAAATTTTTTAATACTAACGAAATTGTTTATTTTCTACGTGAAATGTCTTAATTTAAAAAAATATTAATGTAAGTATATTGTAGATTATCTATAGTTCACCTAGGAAGCAGTATTGTATAATAAACATTCGTGTAAAATTTATAATTTTCGGTTAAAATTTTATAATGTATGGCTGAGAAGGTTAAAAAAAAATTGTTTCTATTGTAAATATTTATATTACGTGTCATTCGTATTAATTATGACGCATCTTATTAATATATTATCTATACTAATATATAAAGTCCGAATGTGATTTGCTAATTTTTCCATTATAGTCACTGCATTGGACTATTTTTATCACATATAGCAAAAAATTATTTTTTTAAATTTTTGTTTGTCTGTCTGTCTATCTGTTCCGATTTCACTAAAAAACTTCGTACACACCTTATAGATTCTATTACAGGATTTATTCTAAGCTTTGTTTTACATGAATGTCCACAGCGACATCTCTGTCAAATCGTTTAAAATTTAACGCGTTTTCGGCTTCGAATGTATCTTCACTACCAACACACGCAATACAAACCACGTTTTGTTGCGTTATGTTCGTGGCCGAAATAACGGACGGATATATATATATATATAAGTATATTATACTAATGTATAAACCTGTTAAAAGTAAGAGACAGCAATATTGTATTAAAAAAAAGTAATTACACAGGTGAAGCCGTGGGTAACCTCTAGTATATATATATATATATATGTGTGTGTGTGTGTATTATGTATATGATATATATATAAATAATCGTGTAATTAAAATTATGACACAATCCAAATTGTTAATAATTCAACAAAAATGTGAATATTATAATTATCGCGATCTAAAACTATATTAATAAAAACAGATTAATTGAAAAAGGTTTCTTCACTATTTTGCATCAGAACATTAAAACTGTTTTGAATTAAAATTACAAATCCCTACTGTTAACGCATTAAAATATAAAAATATTTTATTACTAAATTGCGACTAATCGTATAATCACTACGTAGGTATTTTCCCCCTATATATCTTTCATCGTTCGTTGCCGAAAATCGAGATCATTATACATCATTTTTTGTATAAAAAATAAGCCAGTATTCCAGGCACTAATTATTTATATGATGAATTACCTCTCCATGATAATTAAGAGTTATATGATAATGAAAAACTTTATGCCACATTCTTTATTTGGATGTTAATATAAACTAAAATTCGTTTGCCACTACCGGTTAGGACACCTGAATGATGAAATCTGAAGTAATATAAATTGAAGGGAAAGTCTTCAAAATTTTTGAAAGTCGACTGTTCATTCAGTTTTCAATTATTTCCGTCAAAGTGCGGGCGGTATTTTCACATTTAAGATAATCGAACGTTATTATTTCTACGAGCACATTTATCAACAACAACAGCAATTATTTAAATTTAAAATTCTACAAATCATGAAGAATTTATACATAAACATATGCCACAAGTATCTTTTTAGCAGTTAAATACAAACAAAATTAAAGAAATAATCAAGAAAATAACAGTTAACAATAGGAAAAATTAAAAAAAAAACATCCTATATTATATTAGCCGGTATATTAAATTTTGACTTTTATATAAATAAATAAATAAAAATAAATTTAATCTGCAACACAGATGTGGTCGTATACATTAGAAACCGGTGCTTAATACGACGATGCTTATATCTAGTGTAACACATGTTCAGATCGAGTATATTGTAATCTCCGACTAATTGTCATGGTACATTTATCATAAAATTTCTTCGATAATTTATAAATATGAGATCTTAAATATGAAGAATATTTAGCGTGGAATGCGTGTACTGTATTTTAGTCCATCGAGGAGCATTTAATCTGCAACATCGGTTTTGCATTACCCGGAGTTTTTTGTAAGTACTAACGGACACTGAACACCAGAGTGGACAAGCGCTAACCTAGGTCTTATAATGGTTGTGTAAATTAATTTCTTGTTTACTGGAGAAATATGAAAACGGTAAATGAAAATTGTGCAAGTATATGACTTTTTTCGCATCACCGATAGATTTATTAACGTGCGCGTTAAATGAAAGAAGATAGTTAACCTGTTTCTGCCAACTGATGCATTTACCATTAACAGTAATATCAGGCAGAGAAGGAGGAAATCTTTTACAGTACAGCGTGCGATTTCTCGGCATTTAATTGTAGCCTCCAGCGTTTATAGTACTTTTAAATATTTGCCGCTTTTGTAACCTATTGTATCAATTTTTTATTTAGATCAAAACTTATTCATCCAGTTTTTACTAATTTGATCGTTTAGAGAATCAATTTGTATCAGCTGAAACAAAGAACACAAAACCTTATTAAAGATTAAACAACCTTTAAAAGTATACTTAATAATAGGATTAAATGAAAAACACGGTCCCTTTTCCACCGAATATATGTGTGTGTGTATGTGCGTGTATGAGAGTCTTATGTAGTGAGATTATTAATAATTATTTAAAACTTGATTTAATTTAGTATTTTAATTAATAATGAGCGTTTTTTAAACATTTACAACGGAAAATTAATTAATTTTTTGTTTAGGGAAAGTGCGAAGGTTTCTATAGAAAGTGGTTTGACGGTTGAATTCATGATTATTTATCCGTGCGAGGTAGCATTTATTTGCTACATCGAAACTTTCTATATATATCGAACATTTCATGTACTGCAAAAAACTCTTACAATTTGTCATTAGTGAAAATTTCGTATTGTGTATCATCGATTTTACGTGCTCAAAACTTATGCATTCACTGGTATTCTCTGTTATACGCATCAGAATGTTGTACTCTAAAGAAGAATGATATACAACGGATTAATGCCTTCGAAATGTACTGCTGGAGGCGAATGTTAAGAGTGCCGGGGACTGCGAAAAGATAACTCAAAAGGTGGATCAGAGACTACAAGTCGTAGTATGGACTAGGAAAAATAATCATGGCTGGTATGGTTGAAGGTCGTCGTAAAAGAGGGAGGTCTCCAACGAGATATCTTGACCGAGTTAAAAAAAATTTCAGAAGCTGAATCAATACGGGAAGTGATAGACCGATGGCGGCAAAGCACATTTGTTCGTGAAGATCCGTGGTATCACGATGCTCGTAACAAGCCATGATGATGACGATGACTATCGATATTTTGATGTTAGACCCGAGGAGAACCAATTCATAAATATGACGATTAACTCTTGTTTTTTCCGTCTGTATTGTCGAAATTTTTTAGATAGTGTTACCTACCACCGCGTCAAGATGCAGATAAATGGAGAAATTCTTTAAAAATTCTCTTTATTTAGCGTCAGTTCTGTGGACTTATTCGAAAAGTCTAACAAATTCATTACCCGTATTATTATTATTATTTATATTATTAATTTATAAATCGTGTCAAATTACAAACCTATATGCATTTTACCAATAGTGTCAAAAATTTTTGAGAAATATATTGAAAAAATATTGTTAAATTTTTTAATAACAAATAACTTTTCTAGCTCTAACCAATATGGGTTTCTTCCGAAAAGAGGAACAGACGATGCTCTTTTTAAACATACCACATATATAGCAGACAATCTAGAAGCGGGTCGATCGGTTGTTGGTATTTACTTCGATTTACGGAAGGCTTTTGATACTGTTGACCTTCGCATTTTATTAGAAAAATTATACGGGTGTCCGTGGTTCTATGTATAACTGGTTCGAATCGTACTTTAGTAATAGGAGGTAGGCGACAAAAATAAACGGTATATTAAGCTGAAGTATAGTGCATCAATATGGGGTTCCACAAGGTAGCATATTAAGTCCTTATCTATTCTTAATATATATAAACGATTTATGCGACATCGATGTTGATGAGACAATCTTCAGTTATGCGGATGATGCCGTACTTATGTTAAACTCTCGTTTCCCTGACACGGGGTTACAATCTCTAATACATGGAAACGTGAAGAAGGTTTCTACATGGCTGCGTGAACATAGATTACATTTAAATATCGACAAAACCAAGTATATGGTGTACAGTTTCCAAAGTTGTTTTTTCGAAAACAGAATTAAGGTAGAAATTAATAATATTGAACAGGTTTTCGAAATTAAGTATTTAGGTATTCTATTCGATGATAAATTAACCTGGAGTAATTATACGACTACGTAAATTAAATTACCTCTTTTTCTATTTAAAGCAATACTTCAATTACAAACATCTATCGAGGCTTTATTTTATCAATCTGTTCTCTCATATGGCTTAATACACTGGGGAGGAGTAGGTAAATCTAAACTGAAGACATTGAAAACATTACAAAAATTATTGTTTAAGTCAATCAGTATGAACAACGTTCAGGAGAGGCCACTCACAATTAGCCAGCTTTATGAAGTGCAAATTATTGATTTTGTATTTAAAAATCATTCATTATTTCAAATTGCACCCCATACGGGTAAAACAAGATTAGCATCAGAAGTAACAAACAACACACTAGAGCACAAGCTGCTTAGGAGCCGAACTCTTTAACTAACTACCGCTGGAGCTTAAAATACATTTGAAAAATTACAAATGTCGTCGCAAGCCTTTAATAAAGTATATAACACGCGGGAACAATTTAAATCGATTGTGACTCTGTACGTTTAATAGGGAATATTTAAGAAATTAATAATAAATTTCTTTAACACCTTTCTATTGTCGTATTTAATTTTTTATGTTTTTTAATTAGTTATTTATAATGAAATATTTATTTCGTAATGCACACACGATAGCGACGTGTGTGTATATGTTTAGGCATGTTTTTTTTTTTTACATGTAAATATATTTTTTTGTATAATGTATTAAAATAAGTATTCGTTTGTACGAGGATGTGTGTACGTGAATGTGTATTTGGGTATATGTATGTGTAAATGTATTTATGTAGCTAAATATATATGTATATATATGTATTATATATCCTTGTATAAAGGTGTGTATTTCCGTATCTTAGTATGTAATTATTATACGTATTTATCGGCGTGTATATTAACTTTCTATGCTCGTATACGTACGTATATAGCCAAATGTATATGTGTTTTTATGATACGGTCAGAACATTTTATTTCAATTTATGCTACCCGAGAAACTTTATTGATTTCTTATTTCAATCGAAATGTTAACATCGCGTTAGTGTGTAATCTAAATATACCGATACACGTAATTTCTTCGGTGGATTTTATTTCGATCTCGTTATTATTCGCGTTATGGTCAGTTGACACATTTAAGTTATGTGTTTTTTATTATTTATTTTTCGTTTTTTTTTCCATCTTTTTTATTGTTAAATAAATGTACCTTTATAATTTTAAGTTTTTCATTTTATTTTTTTATATATATATATATACTTTATATTATTGGCGATTGTTTTACTTTATTTTTATTTTTTTCTTTATTATTAATTCTATACAAAAATTAGAAATTTCATATATGTGCATGGCATGTATACATGGGTGAATGTGTGCATGTGTATATATGTTTATTTGTTTGAATATGTTTGCTTATGTATATATGTATATATCTGTGTGTATATATGTCCTTTTATTCACATTATTTTCATTATTGTTCTTATTATATATAGTGTCTCTTTTTCTTAAACTGCCTCTTCATTTATTTTAGTTGTTTCCGTAACCTGCAGATCGCGCAAATTCTGCGCACATGTAAAAATTCATATGTATGAATACTTTTGAACTGTAATTTCTCTTAGAAATATCGTGATACTATAATTGTTTTTTATTGTAATTACTTCTACTACAATTATTATTTGATTTGGTATATTTATATCATGTGATGGTTTTAAATAAATTTGAGTTGATTTTATTATTATTATTAATTTTCATTATTATTATTGTTAACTGCTTTTGCAGTTGATCCGGTCGTAGTCACTGCTGCTGCTGTAGTTGTTGCCATGGTTGTCGAAATTATTTCCATTTAAATATTGAAATATCATCTACGCATTAATGTATTAATTATAGTAGGGAATACCGAATTATAGAGAAGAGATGTATCAACGTCAATTGTATACCGGAAAATTTAAAAGAAAAAAGAACAAAATGTTACGTTTATCCAATTGGAGCTGATGTTTTTAGTGATGTCATCACAGCGTTACACAAAGCGCTTTGTAAATTTGTTACTTTATATTTGCAATCAACTACTTCGTCGTAATTTGCCGTTAGGAAAGCCAAACAATACATTTCGAGTCATACAATTTTAGAATGATTCCAGAAATATCGTATTGTACGGTTTTATCGGTTTTTTGTAAGGTTAACCACGATTTTTACTTTAGGGTCATCTAGCAACACTGATCTCGATATGTAGTTAATGTTGAAAAAGGGACGTGAACATACAATAACGATGATGTTGATTATGATAACTATGATGACTAGATATGTGTTCCTGTTTGTATTTGCATAAATATGTATGTAAATATGTCTACGCATATATATATGTATGTATGTGCACGTTACATTGTGTATATTCATACGCGATATTTATATATATATATATATATATATATAAATATTTATATTTAAATTATATAAATAAATATTAATTGGAGGAATAAATAAAGGGGCAAAATAATTATTCTTTCCTTTTTGGGGGGCCTTTTTTTTTATTTTTTATCGATTTTTTAAAACGTTGAAACTTAAGTTTTTTTAATAAAAAAAAATAATAAGTTTTTGTGTTGATTTTTTTAAGTTTTTACTTTAAAAAAACATTGAAATTTAAGTTTTTTTATGCAAAAAATTAAGTTTTTGGATCAACATACGAATTATATTCTGAAAGCGTGCATTTGTATATGTATGTATGTACATATATCGTACGATTTTGTGTAAATTTATTAGTTGTTTCAGTCGAATTAAATATTATTATGACACTTTTACCCGACATAAGGTTTTGTATGATATTCCCGCTTTTCATATTTATTTGATTTAGTTCGTTACGTATATTAATTTTTATTTTATTTTATTCAATATTATCGATCAATCATTCGCAGGCTGTGGCGAATAACAACCTGCAGCGTGCTTTGGATCGTATAACCGAATGGACGAAGGATTGGAAAATTCAACTAAATGAACAGAAATCCGTACACGTCACTTTCTCTTTACGCAATCGTGGTCATTGTTACACGGTCCATATAAACAATCAGGAAGTTCCAAATTCTGCGAAATACTTAGGTATGCATCTGGACACAAAATTAACTCGAAGAACCCATATTGATTATAAAGCTGTCCAAATAAGAGAAAAAATACGCCAAATGTACTGGCTCGTCGGACGGCACTCTAAAATGAAGTTGGAGAATAAATTTTTAATATATAACACCATCATAAGTCCTATATGGAAATATGGGATACAAATATGGGGATGTACTAAAGCATCGAATCGTAAAATAATCCAGACAGCTCGGAATAATTTTCTTCGACTAATTAACAATGCTCGCTGGTTCCAACGAAATTATGTACTCCATGCAGATTTACAGATCAAATGGTTCAACGAAGTAATACACGATTATACTGACCAATACCAGAGAAGACTTCATCATCATCCGAGTCCGGAGACGTTTTTTGCCAACAGATCGTGACTTAAGAAGACTTAAACGTTTCAAACCTACTGACTTGGTTGTTACTAAGTAACATACGTAACAGAGCTTAACCACTGGGTTAAACCTCTGCACATGTTGAACAATCACGATTGATGCTTATTTAAACTAAAGTTTAAGATTGCAGAAAAGAAGTAGCTGTCCTTCCTCGGAGCTACATTAAAAATATATATATATTTTATCCATTAAAATTATTATCCGCACTTTCTATTTTTATTTTTTTTCATGTTTTTTTTTTCAAAATTAAAAATAACAATATTAAATTGTTTATTATTATTTGATAATACGGGCGTCGGCTGCACTAGCGGGCCATATGTACCCATTGACTTACTGTGGTCCTAGATCTGATTTAAATGGTTCTACCAGGAACAAGAAAACATTATTAATGTGGTCGACAGATTCAGATAACAGTTGAGGTAAGGAAGGAGGAAGGTTGCGCTGGATTCTAAATGTTGTGAGAGCATGACAGGATGTTAGTATGTGTGGTATAAGCAGTTGTGACACTTGGCAAAAGGGACAAAGTGGAGGGTGTGTTCCTTGAAGACGTTTAAAAAATTAGGCTGATAAAATTCTACGTACATATTCTCGATATTGATGTAATGGTCTGAAACTCGAGAGTAATTATGTAAAAACAGTAGATCGAAAACTGAAATGCTATCGAAATGTAGTTTATATCGCTCGTAGAAAATTATGCGCATGCATTTAATTTATAATTTTCTTACAGCTGTTTTGAAATTTATTTAACTGCGCAATTAATTATCTTATACACGTGTATAGAATTAAAATCTGATATTTTCTGAAGATAAAAATTGCTAAATAAATATTGTTCGAAAAATGTAAAATTTTGGAAACTATTCAATTTTTCGGCTATTTAAATGCTTATAAAATTATTCGGAATTCTTTCACCCGTATTTCATCGAAGATCCAACCTCGCTAAATAAAAAACTATTATATATAACTATTATTCGTCCGCGATTATACATGTCCCGTTTCATTTTCCAAATAGTAAATTACAATTGTTATAAAACCGTTATTATAGAATGCCGCTTAATGCCATCAGGTTTATTCGAGATGTACACTCTCATATGAACCTTATAAGTTTTTATTTGTCTATGTCGAAAAGCTTGCCAAAAAAATGTGAAAGAAGAAAATGTGTAAATACTATGATTTTTTAAATTTTTATACCAAATTTCTTTATTATATTATTATTATTATTAAATATTCTATCGTAGTGAAAGATGTTAATGTTATTATTTTGTCTAATTTTATTACATATAACTGATTTATAGTGATAGCGATTATCATGATTATTATTTATATAGATCGATTTTAGAAACTCACGGAATTAGAAATAAACGACCGATTAGTTATAAAAAAAATTTCTCGGCAATTTTGAAATGCGGACGAAACACGTTTATTTTTAAATAAATTAAACAATAATAATAATAATATTTATTTTTACTTTTACTACTTTATCGCTCTATTAATAGCGCTTACGCATTAGGGAAAATGAATAAAATTTTGTTTAAATAAAAATAGAAAAATTTCCTAAAATAATATTCTTTCACCGTTCGTCTTCGTCGTCATCCGCAGGTCAGCGGGTGAAGGGGAGTCGGTAGAAATGCGGATATCCTCGAGAAATCGTAGGCGTCGGAATTTAACACAGCGTTAAAAATAGGCGAACATCCTCGAATAAACGCGAAACGATTATTCTATTTTTTTTGTGGTGGTGGTTTGGGGGGAGGGGGGGAGAAATTATTTTTTAGCCCTTATTATTTATCTCTCGTTGGAAATTCTTGTTTTACGGGTAATCGACATTAAAAAAAAAATTCGTTCACTTCTACGAATTTAATTTTTCTTTCTTTAGTATTATTATTATTATTAATAAAATTATTTTAACGATATAACAAAATAAACAAACAAAAAAAACACAGCGCTAAAAATAGTGAAAATAAACCGTGCCCGGTCATTCGTAAATTTTCTCTTCCGTTTGGACGAATTTCATTTTTATAAATAAATATTTCATTTCGTAGGCTTCGAGAAGCGATGTTTTTTTTTCAAATGTCCAAATCGAAGAAATATTTAGAATATATATATATATATTTATTGTCATAATCGGGGAATAGAAAAACTTACTATTAAACATAAAACTAACTGACCGAAAGCCAAATAAATGGTGAAGAGGGAAGACTGGACTCCATGATGCTGCGAAACAAATGGCGAAAATAAAGTTAGAGATTGGCCGGACACATCGCCCGAAGTATAGATAACCGGTGGACAAAACGGGTGTTGGAATGGTGGCCGATTGACAAGAAAAGAAACAGTGGTAGACGGCTAAACTGTTGATGTCGTGACTTGAAACGAGTCGCAGGAAACAACTGCATAAGAATAACTCAGGATTGTAATAACTGAAAATAATTGGGGAAAGTCTACGTCCAGGAATGGATTGATATAGGCTGAAGATGTATATGTTTATATATATATATATACATACAAAATTAATGGAAATTTATTTAATAATAAATTATCATCCTGTTCATTAATGATCTAACTCGTTTTTTGATTATCTGGTACTATATTCATTTAAAATATACCTTAATTTTCTAGTTGTTTCTATGTTTACACTTTTTAGATACACATAAAACGAAATTAATACTTTAGAACAACGGCAACCTTGAACAGTATAATTAAATTTAAAAGAATTATCATGAAGAAGATGTCGGAAAAACGGCTTTTGCCAGTGGAAATATGGTTCTTGAGACGATTGCTGAAGATACCTTGGACAGAAAAAGTAACAAACAAGGAAGTCCTAAAAATAGCAGCGTTTGGAACATCATACAGAAAAGGAAAATTGCGTATTTTGGACACATAATTAGGGGAGAAGAATATCGCATTTTGCAAACCATACTGCAAGGCAGAATAGAAGGAAAGCGGCCAAGAGACAAGGAAGAAGATAGAATGGATAGTGAACATAAAGAATTGGACAGGAATAAATGATATTGGAAATTTGGTGAAAGCAGCAAGAAGCAGAACATTAAACTTAGCCGACGTGTCAAAGACGTAGTGCACTACAAAGAAGAAGATCATGATTATATATATTATATTATATATATATATATATATATATATATATATATATAATATATATTTTTTTTCATCATTATTTAATTCTTAATTATCACGGAGAAGGCTTTTCTCGTAAAACATATTTAGATTTATTTATTGATTTGATTGCGTCGCAATTGGCTCAATGACGATATTCGCTATTATATACTTAACGTTATGTTACATTAATTTTGAAATTCGTTTGCTCATCGTTCCGATTAAGTACCAAAGCTACCGTGTCCCGTCGATACTTGACTTATGTAAAAATTAATTCTGAATAATTTCTCTAATCTCAATGTTATATTTCGTATTATACGTTAATCTACCATTACGCAGGTTACTCCATCTTTCTCGCCGGCTATTTAAAATAGTTACGTTAATGTGTTTTTAACATTAACATTTGCCCCGTTTTCATATTGTAATTTATTACACCAAACTGTTTGACCGATCTGCGGTGATCTGAACATTTTATATTCCGCTAACGAGGTATAACTCGGTACATGCTACGGTTAGCATAAAATTTTGATTATATTTACGAACACATACGCGACTAAAACCGAAATTTCTAATCTTATAACATTCGGTGGAGTTTAATGCGGTCCAGCTGAAATTTGCAAACGTGCGTTTAGATAAGTAACGAGAAACAAACGACGACAAGAAGATGAACTTTCCCACATTTTACCGAACGTGGGTACAGTCGGGGTCGACACCTAAATCTCAAAATTCCTAATTTCAACGCCGGCCATTTTCACACAGTTTTTTGGAATAGGAATAATTTGACTAACTTCTAATGGTCGGGTATCCTACTTTTGTCTATATTTGATTATACAGATGGAGTAGAAAAATCTTCGTGTTTAGCGGGACACATTTTAGCATAAATACGTGTATAAAATATGAGCCGCTGGCGCTATTATAAATGTGGTTTTGCTTCGAATAATACTCTAAATGATTTTTAATTCTACTTTTCATAATAATCTTTTTTTCATTTTTAATTTGTAGAACTATTTAAACTAATCATCTTTAATTTGAATCAATTTCAGCTGCGCCGACATTTAGAGTAATTATTTAGTTAAATCAGGCGTATTAATTCGTTTCTCTAACATAATTGAATTATCTCGTACTTAGCATTCCATCTTCACGATCTGATAATGTATTAGATCAAGTTTGCACTTAACTCGATCTATTTTAGCCACTGCTCCTCTACTGAACCAAGGATGAAACGTCTTATTACAGTTGTTAAGACTTAATTCGGATTTTGGTCTGCCGTCATCTCGTTATTATTTATTTTTAAAGTACTTTTCTTGTTATTACTAAAGTATGTCATATACTTTTTCAGCGTGCAATAATAATAGTAATTTGCTTAACGTATAATTAGGTTTTACCCTTATGTACAATGGGTAAAAGTAAATTATGTCGTAAGTTTGATTAAGGAAAAAAAAAAATGTAACTTTCGTTTATGGTTAATGATAATAATAATTATTATTATTTTGATAAACATCTGCTTAATACGATCTAATTATAACTTATATATATATATATATATATATATATATATATATATATATATATATATATATATATATATATAGAAAGAGAGAGAGAGAGAGAGATCTTTATCTTTATCATCATTGCACTATTCGTTGGTGAAAGTCGTGACTAGCCACACGTTTATTTTTACGTACAAAAGGCCTAGAATACAAGACACTAATTATATGTGACGTAGATTGTAACACAGAGTGGTGTGCGACTGCCTTCTCCGTGATAATTAAAGAGTTCAGTAATGATGAAAAATTTTATAGACATTTTTGTGTCGCCAGTGGGTGTCGAACAATCGATTTATTTTATTTTATTTTTTTTAGCTTGGAATGCGTGAATCCTCATAGCCAGTTTAAGTTGTTGCGATTACAATTCAATATTACATTCTTTAAGATATTTGTACAGCTGCCTGCATGGCTGGTCAAGTGGATTTGCCAATATCGTTATTAAGTAGATAGGTAGCGTACGGTATTGCTGGACTAGTTTTTCTATAAACTGTTTCCTCCGGTTTTTGGAATGTATGACACTGCCGTAAAAGATGACTTATATTTTCTTCATAATTGTCTTTACATATGTTTAATTTTCTAAAGATGTTAGCTTGCAATGACCAGCTCTGAGTCGTATAATCTGTTTTATGTGTGAACTTTCTAAATGTTGATTAGTCTGAGTATACTACGAATTTTTAATATGTTTGTCTTTTTGAATAATATAGTAATATTTTCCTATATATATATATATATATATATATATATGTATAAACTAGTACGTTCAAATTCGATTTTCTGTTTTGTTATTATGTTAATTTTAATAGTATAGGTATGTATTCTGTCCCGTGGTACTTAATTTGTTCACATTTTCCATTGATTGTAACATTCCGTGTTAATTTATACTCATTTCCGCTTATATCGCTATGTCTTTGTATCCACTTGAGAGTGATGTGACGTAATGTCCATAATTTACATTTGTTATTTTGTCTTTTATTTCATTAACTACATATTTTTATCCTTTATTGAAATATTGCTTATTTTGTATAAAGCGCTTAGTGAATCGGTTAATATGTTAGGAAATTGTTATTATTTGTTTTATTGACGCAATTTATCGACCGCTTGATATAGACCATATAATTCCGTTGTATGCATACGTAATTGGAATTCGGAATGTTCGCCCGAGCAGATTCTTCGTTCTACGTTAATTCACCCATCAATGTAAATCTGTTCGTAATTTCTATGATGTCTTGTAATATGGCTTTCTTTACACTTTAGGTAGGCAGTTTCAAAAATTCAGACGTTGTTAAATTTGATAATACATCACTCTAGCTCCTATGATATATATATATATATATAAAATAAACAACAAAAAACTGGTTAAAATCACTACATTTTTATGTAAAAAGACCATAAGGTTTTTCTACTATTAAGCCATTATCTCAAGTGGACGTAAAAAGATAAAAATTTATTATACGATTTATAAAAAAATATAAACGAAAAAAGGGAAATAAATAGAAAATACTTAATTTAGTTGTAAGATATTACAAAAAATAATTAAATAAATTACGTATCTTGTTTTTAATTTTTGTTTTTCCTTTTATATTTTTTATAAATTGTATGTATTTTTGTATTTTATATTTATACGTTCACTTGATAGTGGCTTAATAGTCGAAAAGCTTTGTGTTATTTTTATATATAAAAAATTAGCGATTTGAACTACTTTTCGTTGTCCACGCTGTTTAAATTTTATATATATATATATATATATATATATATATATATATATATAATTAGTCATTATTTATTATTATGTAAAAACGTTATTTCTATTTATCTGATGGGGTTTTTTAAATTTCTGCAAAAAATACACCATACGCGCGTTGTATAATCTTGTGTCTGACGATACCGACTGACTACATAATACGAAAATCATAAAAATAATATGAATATCGATTACGATTATTATTATTTTAATTATTATTCATTACGATATTATAATTATTATTACACAATTTTTTTTTAGTATCGCGGTAATAATGACAGCTGTCGTAAAATACGTGTGTAAATTGTGTAAAAGCCACAATTCGAAGCGAGCGATATAAAATTTCCATCCGGGTAATAATTAGAAGATCGACCTTGAACATTTTTTTTCAACGATCAGAATGACATTGGCCAATTGCAACGGAAAATGCGGGTGGTTTTCATAACTGTAGACGATAACTTAAAATCAATCGAATTAGATGCTAGTAGTAGGAACGATGTTAATCCAGTTACATTATTATTACTATAATCTACTATTATTATTATACCTGTATCAGGCAGTTTATACTTTTTTTTCTTCCAAAGTTACTAAATAACACTGATAACAATTTAACTCAACGCGCATCCGCGCTTTATTAGAAAGACGGGCATAATTGGTAGAAGAAAAAGAAGACAAATCTGGGTTACAAATTTCTTATGAAAAAAAAAAAAAAAAGTCGTAACAAATGTTTGCTCCCGGAAAAAAAACACACCGATTTTGGTTGAAGAGGAAAAATTTTATAAATAACGACGATGGCGCGGTAAAATAAAAATGTGATTAATTTAACGAGCACAACGATAGATTTAGTGATGAAAAGTGTGACCTTTTACAGTTGAAGCTCAGAATTAAGGAATTAGTTGATTGCTATCGTCAAGAGCGTAAGTTTGTTATTGACATGTTAAACGATATTTCGAATTACTTATGTAAATTTAAACCACTTAATTCCGTACTTATTGGGAGAGTACGTCTTTATTTTTAACCGTCTCGTACGATTACCCGGAAGTGTAGTTGAATGTATTCCTCCTCAGATATTCGGATTAATATTGAATTGAAGCTTATCGAAGAACTTTCTATATCGGTTTATATGCACTTCATTAACATACGGCATATTTAGGTCATTGTAGAGAGTTAAATTCTGTATTTCGGTGCAATAATACGAAGTATCTTTAACTGTTGTCGCAGTAGTATTTCGAATAAGTTGCTTTTGCACTCGGTTCCATATTAATTCAATTACACATTTTCAGATTGGGCATATAGTTTAAATTAATTTTTCTTTTCGAAGCAAGTTTTAAAGATGATTTCCTACCAAGTGGAGGATAATGTAAAATACTTAAGAGTTAAACTCTCGACTAACCTTCACCAGCTACATAAAAGGACTGTAGATAGTGCGTACAAAAGTATATCCGAATGATTTTTCCCATACTTCATCAGGGAATCTTGATTTACACTACTACAGAGTTCGTCCCAGGCTAACATACGTGTGTCCAGCTTGGTTTTCAATATCCGATAGTTCTTACAGAAGGCTATGGTAGAAAACTTGCGTTGCAAAATTATATAATGAATGCTCTAAAAAATCAACAGATGCATATATAAACGATTTTGATTAATAAAATAAGGAAACCAAAAGTCCGGACCTTTTTTTCACCTTCTACAAAATTTTTGAAAGCACCATTTCACAGAAACTGTGTATATTACAAACAAATATCGGATACCAGAAGTTCAGTTTGAATTTCGAGAAAAACGCGCAACAGTTGAACTAATTCACTGAACTAATGTACTTGAAAATGACGAAAATTCCCGCAGAAGTTTTTCTAGATGTCAGCTCCCGCAAAATCAAAATACGTCACAAACTGTGGACCGTTCTGTCTACATCCCGGATCAGCTACCAGACGGTACTTCAGTATACACGCTGGGTGTTCCACGAGGCTTCGTAATTGGTATTACCATTTACTTTACACTATGGATATTCTTCAAACACCTGAAACAACTACTAGTCGTTTTGCTAACAGCTTAGCTATCATACCTCGGAGTCGCATTTATTAAACAACTGTATCTATCGTTCAAACAGCTAACATTATGAATTATAAAACTTTATAGTTCAACATGCGACTAAAAATAATGCCTTACGATTGGCTAATATCTTACTTTTCTAGCGAATGAAATATTGTTTGATGATTATTACTCGAGGATACGGCTGATAGTAATTTATCAGAACATGGTTATGACGGGGGAGAAATGGAATATGTAGGTTGAACTATGAAATTGCTGATGACGATTTATCTACTAAGTAACGCAAGACCGGTAGCGATTACACAGTTACAAGAATAAATACCACAAGATGAAACAGACCACAAACTAATAAACACATTATAATATAGAACATTATCCAGTATGTTTCCGTTAAGTTAATTCACAACGACACTGTTAAAACGACTAATGCGAGAACAGTGGTATATCATATTTTGACCATTGAGCTATACAAGTACGTTGGAAAACAAGGCTAGGGACAGATTACCCAATGTTCGGTCAGAAGACTGGAATATCACACTTTGAATCCGGAATAGTTTTCTGTATTAGTCAAAACGACTTGTTGAACTGTCGCTAAAAGCCTGCGTCCAGACGTGAATGGAAATAAAAGTAGGTTGAAAGAAGAATTGAATACAGCGTGCCAGCTAAGTTGGAGTAGTTGAATACATTTTAAACTAGCTTCGCTTTGGTTTCTGCGCCAGAATCGCCATAAACTTACTAAAATACAGTCCGAACGAGAATGATAATTGCAAATTCGAGGAACGATCATTTGTTTATAATCCCCTTTCATATCTTACACCGAAAAACCTACGAGGTTCAGAAATATACAATTAATTAATGGGGGGGGGGACAAACAATATATATAAATCTCATTTATTAAATCAGTTAATATAATCCTCCCGTGTCACGGACATGAAAACAATAATGACAATCACGATAATTTTCTCTATTATCGTGTTCCATTTTTTGAAGATAGTCAAAAGCCTTATATAAGTTATTTTAATATATTAAATAAATATTCCTTTATTCATATACATATATGTTGCGTGTTCGATGTTTTAATAATCGTAGGAATACTACACACGTGTGCATTTCAGATTGTGCAAGTGTTGGTATAAGCGCATGTATTTGACATTTATACAGATTACGTCATTACACGAGCATGAAAGAACGCCTTATTTGTAAAGGGATTAGAAATATTTTATTTTGGCTTGCGTTTGACACGTACCAGCTGATGATCTTTCGCTCGTTTCTACTGGCTACTTCCCCATTTCAACATGAAGGAGTTTTTTTCGTATCTAAACATATATATATATATATATATTTGTTTACCGAAATACTCTGCAATCTCTTGAATAGTGTATTTTCCAATTTTGCAGACACCGATTGCTATTCTCGAGGGTACAAACGGTGTCGATTGTCTATATATATATATATATATATATATATATATATATATATATATATACATCATTATCTTCTGGATGTTGAATGTGCTTATGTACTGGAAAATATATAAGTATATAAGATATGGGAACATCTTTCGTTGATAACACAACTTGTATATCCGACCACAATAGAACAATCGGGCACTTTAGTTACGGGAAAGTACTATCGATGGACTAGGTCGACACCCTCGATGAATTGCAAAACCAGATGTTAAACAGACGCCTATTTCAGATACACACGTCGTTTTCTTCATCAATTTTTAAACCCTATCCTTGCTATAAACCGATAGCATTCATGCCCCGTCAGTTTTGTATACGACGTACTATTAATGAATATATATATATATATATATATATAGATATATAACATAGGAAAGTTTTAACAAACGATAATTAATGGCAATAATTATTTTTTTAATGCACCAAAAATTGTCGCGCTGGATTTTATGTTTAAAATATTTTAACCGTTATTTAGAACACAATTTCCGGACTAATAATTATTACCTCCTATCCGGTAGTTGAGGAAATTTCGTTGATAATAAAACAATTAACCACGATGTTGGCAATTGTTTCTTGTTAACGTTTAAATAAACGTACTAGAAAGTTTCGAGAATAAAATAAGTTTATAAAATTCTAATCGTTATATTTCGAATATAAGATTTACAGAGGATACCGTCCTAATCTCGGACAGCATTAATCGGTAAAACCGGAAATGGTTGACCGAGTCACCGCGTTAAACGAAGAATACGACCTGGAAATAAATGTATGCAAAACGAAATGTTCAGCAACCTATAGAGGAAGCGATAGCATTTCGGTATATTGGAATCTGGTTTTACGAGGAAACCAATCAATCGATCGAGATACATCACGCGCAGGAAAAGTAAGGAAGACCTTTTTAAATATGAAACATGGAAAGAACATTAACCTACAGGTAGAACTACGGCTGGCGCGATGCTACGGTACTTGAAAAGAAGACTGAAGCGCTGGAGATATATATATATATATATATATATTCGTATTTTTAAGATTTCATGCGAACATCATGTTACAGATGTATCGGAACAAATGTTAGATTGGGCTACTGTTGTAGAAAGTTAAAATTATTGCTGTCATAAAAATGTACATTAGATACGTATTATTTAGCCCAATTTGCCCTGAATGGTGTCTTCGAACGATATCGGAAACCAAATCCACGTCGTGGAGAGCTGGTATGCGTCGATGGTACAACAACACATCTGCAGAGTTGGCAGAGGTGTCCATGAACAAATACGGAGGAACACTTATGATGATTGCCAAACTTAGGTCGGAGTAAAAAGAACAAGTTTATCAAGTAGTCAAAAATGCTTTATTAGAAAAAAAATTAGTCACGTCTTTGAATTCCCACTATGAGTTAGTGATTTTGATCATCGTGTAGATACGACGTTCTTATTATGCCGTGGGGTTTTAAATCGACCGGTTCGGGATTTGCTAAATTTACATCGAATCGTTTTGTAGGTCAACACCCCGGATTGTTACTATTGCAGATACGGATGACTGTAATGTGGTTGGATGACGACGACTAAAAAGACACAGGTTCGAATTAGAATATGAACCGTAAACGCAAAATTATCTATACGATATAGTTTTAAAGTCTAGAAAATTCTTTTACGACCACTCGATTATAGATGTTCTCGACAGCTTCGTCGAATTGAATTACAGATAATCGGACATTCTCGAAAAAGATTCGAAGAAGTAGAATTTATATAACTAAATAAATATAACGAGTGCATATAATTTCATCGTCAAAAAAATTACGGATATAATTTTAAAATTATAGTTTGCTATCGTACGTTGTATAGTTAATGAGAGAAAGCGACTTTAAAGAAACAGGTAGCGAAATATATATATATATATGTGTGTATCGTATATGTTGACGCCTATATTTCAAAATATGTACGACGAATTTTATGTAGATATGAAGAAGGAACGTAATATTTGTCTCAGTTTTAACATGATAACAATAAAAAACGTAACGAATCATTTGTAACGGAAAAATATGATTACATATTTTATATACATAAACGTATACAGAAAAGTAATAGGAATATAAAAATCTTATAATTACTAATAGAGTTAAAGGAACGGATTTACCTAGGAAACAATGGAATACATTCAATAGAATTAGAACTGAAGATGCGGATATCTAATGCAGAAGTGGAGTATCCGCTGCATGCCAGTGCGGAAATCCCAGACAAACATAGTGAATTTGCACATCTAGGTTTAACGTTAGAAGATGTTAACTTAACGAAGGGAATCGTAGACTAGGTAATAAATTTAACGTTACAGTTAGGACGGTAATTTTGTACGATTATATATAATAGACGATCATACGATCATAAGGAGACTGAATATGTTAAATTTGATATAAGACAACCCACGCACGTACTACCAAAAATGCGACTTAATTTCAGTGTACATTATAATAAAAACGGTTTAAGTGCTTTTGACTCTGTTTTTTTTTTTCGGCGCAATTACGTTTAAGCTATCTGACTTCCCAAACATAGCAGCGTCTATTCACATTTCCACACTTCCTCTAGGAATCCACTCTGTAATCCGTTTTATTGTCCGTTCTTCTAGCTTCAGTTCCACTTCAGCTGCCCCACTCGTACTATAACATCTATTACTTTTGCCTGTTGCCGGAGCCGTGTGTTATGTTTTCGATACAATAGTTTGATCCTTGTGTCAGGATAAATCTTTCTAGGATGGTCCTCTACCTTTCCGCACCGTATGTTTTTTAACAGGGATCCGCTTTCATGACGAATCTGTTAATAAATTATTCGTAAAAATTACGCTTGTGCTACGCATTTAGTTGTGCAGATATTTGCGTACGAGAATTACACGTTGTAAATCGATTTTTCGTAATTTTTCTCGACAAGGGTTTCTTTTTTAATAAAACTTTTTTCCTAATCCCGTAATTTTTTTGGACTTTGAAAAGATATTGCTTCTTTTTTTTTAATTCTGGTCGATTTTTACTATCGAATTTATGTCGTACTTAAGAAAATTTTGACACAAAGTTATAAATTTTATTGTACGGTTGTTTATTGATTTCCTAGATGAACTGTAGATAATTTATTTATAAAAATATGTTTAAAATTGAAAGTCAATCGGGAAATATAAAAATTTGTTCACGTACCATATAGTGGACATCTGAAAATTTTTACTCTTTATCGTAAATAAATTTTTATAATAATATCGTCGTAATAATTACTTACAACAATTTACACACTTAAACGAATTAATCCGAAGTAAATTTACTTAATTAAATTTCCGGGAATTCGTAGAAATTGAATTTTTTAAGTATTTCCGTTTTAGGTTTTTTTTTTCCCCCCGGTTGTACTAAACTAGTAGACACAAGCACATTCTACGTTGATAAATTTCATCCCTCCTAAATCGGAAATCCTCTCGTGACGTCATCAGATTTACGAGTAACATCCGGGTTTCTAGAAATTATACCCATGCGGGCATTTGTTAAAAATACGCTTAAAGAAACGCGAAACGGCAATACGTATTTATATACATACGTACGTACTTATGAAAACGGGCATGCTGACACGTGACCTCCTATACGCATTAACGTAGCTGTCGACGAAGTCTAATGTCCAATTAAGTTGTCCCTTTCAGATATCACGTTAAAACGGGCACTGTGTTCTCGTTACTGCGAACAACCCGTATAAGTATAGAGCTTACGACGTCTGGAACGATACTCCCATTAAATCAGCACGTGACCATCACCACCACGATCACTACGGGGGTTTCGCATCCCTTTATTCTATTGTAGGGAAGAGCTTGTTTATTGAGCGTCGAAATAAAGCGTAAATCGTTTTTGTGTTAACCCCTTGCAAATGCTTCTATACTAGGATGATTTTCTTCATACCCATTATCTGGCACGCAGTATGCTTTTTGTCGCGGTAAACATATGTATATATATATTTACACGTATGCTTTTATCCGTGCGTGCACACCGCATTTTGCCAGCTTACACAATTCTTCTGAGCTTTCGTCGTCCTCAAAACGATGCTTGAAATCTGTTTTCTTTTTATTATTTTCTTACATTATATTATATATATATATATATATATATATATATATATATATATATATATGTATGTATATTATGTATATGTATATATATACGTATATTTATATAGTATTAGTTTTCCTATATTGTTTCCTTTGAATGTAAATTTGTTTGTCCAGTTTATACGTCACTGAATCATTTCGGCTATATTTCACGTGCTATTGTGGAATACTCGTCGTGTTTATCTAGTTCCCCGAACTGTCCACTTCTTCGTCAGACAAAAAGAAGAAAATATTTTTTTCCGGGCGTAATTTTTCTACAGAAAAAAATCAAAAACATTTAGAATTTCGGCAAATGTAATTTTTTCTTTCTTTTTTCTAACTCCGTTTTATAAAATATTTTTATCATCTAAATCTTTCGCGCGGAAAATATTAGAAATTGTTACACATTTTTACAAACGTTTTTTCTTTTTATTGTCGATGTGTAAATTTTATAAACTTTAACAAACGCAACTCTTAAAGTGAAATCGATTTCCGGACCAGGAGATATTCGGGTATTGTGCACGATCAAACAATTACAATTTGAATATGAAGCATTACCGAAAATATTAAGCTAATTTCTGTATTAGCCTAGTTTAGTTTCAAACAGATGGAAACTGTAGCAAAATCACGACTTCTGCAATAGTTTTATCAAAATTAACGAAATTTAATTAAAATTTAACGAGAATATATCACGATTTCGTTAAACTTAATTCGATTAACGTCAAAACGGGTATTTACGATTTATATTTTACATTTATTAATCGTATACTTGAGAATATGAAGCGATTTAAAATAATAATAGCTAAGAATTTTAATAAAACTACTTGCTTAAATTTTACTACGCAAATATCTATAAACCCGTGTATATATACTGATTTTTATTATTATTTTTTAATTTATATATTTATAATTTTTTAAATTATATAATTTACAATATATATATATATATATACCGAATTATCTTCGACACGCAAGAAATTACAATAATATCAATAAATTTACGATTATGATACAATAATTATGTTTACAATGCTATAGCGAACTTACGTTTTTATCTAAAGAGGTAAAAACCCTTACCTTAATTACGGAGATTAGATGGCACTTGACCAACCGATTTTCTATGACTCACGATCTTGATGACTTAACTGAACTTTGAACTATAACTGTCTTCGTTCTGCCCTTCTTTTTAGGTTTCCATAACTCATTGCTTCCGTGTCATTTATTAATTGATCAATATATCTATTACCTTCCTCTATATCGTTTTCCTTCCATTTTTCCTTCAATTATACGAAACTTGGATTATGTCGATATATAAGTGACCTATCCATTTAATAAGTTCTTCTTTTTAACTGTTGAATTAGACTTCTCGATTTATGTTTTTGAAAACGTTTTCATTCTTTATTTTTTCTGTCCAACTAATTTTCTCTAGCAAGTTTCGAAAGCTTCCATTCTTTTATACATTTGGCGGTTTCAAGTTTCTGACCCGTATAGCAGTATACTCCATATGTATTAACAAAGTACTTTCTGGTTTCTAATCTTATTTTTTTCGAAGTTAATAAAGATTTCTTCTTATTAAAGGCCGTTTCCGCTAAACTAATTCTACTTGATATTTCTTTGTCACTTCTTCCATCTTGAGTGATTAGTCTTCCTAGGTAAAGACTTCACTTGTTTTAATCGTTTTCCGTTAATTAATAAATCATGAAAAAACAAAACATACGTGTTACTTTAAACAATTTTGTTGACCTAATGAGGCTTGTGTGGTAAGCGTTGTAAAAAGATACAGATGGTCTGATTAAGCCATTATCAAGTGGATATTTGAAAAAAAAAATAAAATATATAAATATACACAATTTAAAAAAAATATAAAAAAAACGAAAAATTAAATAAAGCGAAAATACTTACGTACAATATTTAAAGAAAAACATCAAAGTGAAAAAACAGTTATTTATAAAATAATTTAATAGAGAATGTGGTAAAGAACATAATCAACAAATCCGCAATATAAAATTTATTCCTAAATAGTTACACTAAACGGCCGGAAAAATAATAACTTTCTTCTTCTTCTTCTTATTTTTCGTTGATAACCGTGCCGTGTACTGCTACTAAGGCCAGAGGCACGGGAGGAATTTATATTAACGGGTAGATTCTGGATAAATGAAGGAAGACAAGGAGTCTAGATTCGGATGTAGGAGAATGCTGTAAAATATTTGGGAGAGAGTTTGGAAGGTTTGCGATTGTACGTTCGGAGGAATATAACGGACAGGTAATAAGCAAGTGAGGAATAGTTAAAGGAATATTGCATGCGGTACATTTCGGTTGGTCACTATTAGTAAATAAGTGCTTGTGAGTAAGCAGTGTGTGGCCTGAGCGTACACGGCACAGGACTACTTCGTTTCGCCTGTTTGAGTTTTGACATGTAGTTGACTTTATCCAGTTGACGTTGTATTGCTGCAGATTTGAAAATCCTTCGTTTGCTCTATCGGATAATTTAGATCGTATAGTATGAAGGAAGTCCTTCGTTGGAATTGGTATAGCTGGAATAGGTGATATTAGACACGCTTATTTTGCGGCTGCATCTGCACTGTCGTTTGATCCCACGCCGTTATGCCCTGGAATCCAGAGGAGAATAATTTTTCCGGTAAACACTGATGCGTTGGCTAAGATGGATTTGGCCAAAGGATGTTGATGGTGTGATCTGTTTTGGAGACTTTTAATGGCGCTCAAGGAATCGGTGCAGATAACAGCATTGTTTTTTAGTTCTTCAATAACCACATCGACGGCAATTGAAATTGCGTACAGCTCTGTAGAAAGAACGTTGAAGTTTTGCGGAAGCGGAAATCGAATGACATTGTTTGAATATACAACTGCGCAACCGCAGTAGTTGTCTCTTTTGGCACCGTCCGTGTATAGGATGTTGTAATGATTGAAACGCTTTATTAAATTTTCAAAGGAGGAATGTAGACGACTTTGAGAAATAGGACAACATAGTTCCAGGAGAGAGGTATCGAAGGATAAAGGATGGGACGAGACCGGCGGTATTTGGAAAAGGATGTTGCTGTAGAAGTTAGATAATGAGGTGCATAGTTTATTGTGTAGGATGGATTTGACTTTATACCGGAGCGTGGATTTTAAGTACGGTCGAGTAAGAACAGAAGGTAGAGAAGTTATGGTCATGGGGAGGTTAGGAGTTGTATAAATATGAGTGTGGAATTTTAGAGGAGTAAATAGGCTTGGTGTAGGTCTGGAGGATATTCTTGTGCTTCATAAAACAGATTGTTTATGGGTGTCGACCGAATAGCGCCTAAAACTAACCTTAGAGCTGAGTGATGAATTGGATTCAATAATGTTAATACTGATTGCTTAGCTGATGAATAAGTCGGGAAACCATAATCGCATTTAGATTTTATTAGGGAGCGATATATTCTCAAAAGTGATGTTTTATCTGCGCCGTATGTTGTGTGAGACTATCTAGTGTAAAAAAATTAATTAAATTTATAATATAGTTTTTAAAATTAATTCTTCGTCAATCATAGACTTTAATAAATTTATATTGCTGGTGTTTCGAATGCGTTATTTACTATCGGATTATATTATAAATATTTTTGTTTTTTCACTATTTTTTGCAATATTGTACATATAAATTAATTATTTTTTCTTTTATCTTTTTTTATAAATTATTCTATTTTTATATCTTATTTTTTATGTCCATTTGATAATGGTTTAATAGCCGAAAGAAGCTTTTGGTCTCTTTATATAAAAAATTTAGCGATTTAAATTACTTTTTTGCTGTTTATCACCGCATTCTATATTGTACGAATAATAATTAGAACACTCGGTAGTATTATCCCCTTATATTTTAAGTTGTTATTCGGCGATTAGAATTTAGTGATATCCCCCCCCCCCGAAATAATAATAATAGTATAAAATACCGACTTATTAATAATTATATCTTCTGGCAAATAATTACTTAAAATTTTTACGAGGAAAATTAAATAATGAATTACTATTATTATTATTAATATATAATATATAGTCAACAAGCACCCAACTTATTTGAGAATATGAAAATCTATCTAGCAAATCAACTTATGATAGAGAGAGAGTGTATGAAATTAAATAGTTAGGAATTTTATTCGATTCTAAATTAACGTGGAATAAACATTTAAATCATATTGTAAGTAAAGTAAGAAAGTTAAATTATCTATTTTATTATTTAAAACAATACTTTTCCGCAAAGCACTTGTCTCGACTATACACATAGCTTTATACCAACCCGTCTTGACATATTGTCCATTGGCGCGGGGCAGCTGAATATCTTCAGAAACCATTGTTTTCACTACAGAATTCAATTATAAAGAATTTACTTAGTAACGATCCAAATAAACCACTTTTAAGTGTACATCAATTGTATGTACTTAACATTTTGGACTTTGTAGTAAAACATAAGAATTATTTCAATATACAAATCGCAAGTGGGATAACAAGAACTTCTGGCGCTAAGAGAGCAAAAGTACCAAATTTTAATAAGACTCACTGTCGCATGCAGGCCGTTTATGCTGGTGCTGTAGCCTATAATTTAATCCCCGAATCTATGAAACAATTTACATTTTAAATAAGGACTTCTCAGAAACTGAAAATGTAGTTTATTGTTGATTTTGATTTTATTTGCGTTTGTTTTGTTTTTTGGTTTTTTGTTTTTATGTTATTTGCCTTATTTTACTTACTTCTATATAGCGAGACAATTTTTTAAGTTATTTTCCTTACTACCGTCGCACGCAGTGAGCGTCAATAGGAATAGTTTTATTTGTATTTTTAGTTATTTAATTATTAATTTCAAAATTAAAATTTTTTTTTTGTTATAGTTTTTACCTCTACTTTTAATTCGTAATCTTTAATTATGGAATATGACATAGATATGGCATTTTTGTTTTTTTAATATTTTCACGTTGTACGCCCGCTCTATTCGATAGGTTATTATTGGAAACTTTTTCGGTCAATGAAATTCTTAATAGCCTTCTTAGAAGCCACATACTCAGTAGCCTCTAAACGTTTAACAGTGCTGATATTCGAGGTTCACTTTTTGATTGCTTTCCTTTCTTTTAAGTTTTCTTTACTGTTCGACATGTCTCATTCGATGGCGGCCGATCGTAATGATAGAGTTTACGAGGTCCGGTGTTTCTTCTGTTCTTTCAAAAAACTACCTTTTCGTAATTCTATCCGATCGTTATATGCTTTAGAATCTCGATAATATCAAATTTCAAAAGCTCCAAATTTCAATCTTTTTTTTTTTTTTCGTAGTCTAACCTTTCGTAGTCGCATAATCCAAACAAACGAGTAATTTTCTAATATGTAGGAATGTAACGTCTTTTCTATTTTTCCTTCTGATATTATTAAAAACTTTCAAAAGTAGAAAATTCTTTCGCTCGAGATAATATTTTTTTTCTCTCATTTATAACTGCGTCTACATTTTCCAGAGTGTTGTTTATCTTCAGCACAAAACAAATGTTCGAACTTATTTTAAATTTTTAGAAAAAAAATCAGGCCTAAAAAATTTTTACGGGAATTTCATAACTCACCTTAAAAACGTATAATTATCGGAATTTAGTATTTCGGTAACAAAAACCCGAATAGTGACACAGAAAACCGGATGACCATCTTAAAAAGAATTCCTATACCGTAGGAATAATCGGTTAAACTATAATAATGGGCATACTAGCCCACGATATCGCGTGCGAGCGTTTAAAAACGCTGGGAATTACCGCCCTTATACCCAATTTAATACGCTTAGAAGAAGAGCGACTCTGCTAATCTCTTGATACTGTTTTGCTAGCCGTATCGAAACGCATCTGTTTCTTCGGTGCCGGGGTGGTCACGACATTAAGCCGCCAATTTACCCCCCCCCATAACAAGGGTACTTACACACTCACACGCGTTAATTATACGCAACTATATCGACGATTCCACCTACTACCGATAAACTATCATTAACGTGGTGTATATTCCTAGAAATACCCAGCAATAGTAATAATAATAATAATAATGGTAATAGTAATAATAAATAATAATCATAAAACACATGTGTAATACACACACATGTTAGCCGTCAACGTTTAAATATATCGCGTATTTAAAGATAAACGAACGCATAGCGTTGACTGATATGGACGAATGGGCAGCCTTTAAGCGATACCTTATCACCTACGCACAGCAACATATACACCATCAAAACTGTGTTTCACCAAACGCCTTTCAGAGAGGGTTAAAACTACTAACACTAGCAAGATCGATACTTGTAAACTATTTATAAGGGGGTTGGGGTGGGTTGCCATTTCTAACAAAGTCCAACTAACTACCACATACATATGCCTCTAAACGCTAATTAATAGGCTAACACTACCAGCCCTACAGTATCTTATATTAACACTACTATCGACTGAAAGTCCCACCAATACACGTGTACGGATAAAACAAATCCGATTACTATCGAATATATATACATATTATATATCACTATTGACGATACGTATTAGTAATATATAGATATATAAATATATGTTAGTTTACATTTGTTTCATCTCAGTCTAAACAGGAAGATAAGCGGCGCCTATTGGAGTCGTTTGAACCTGTACGTATAACTGATGTGCCGGCGTCAGCTAATCCATTCTTAACTCAACATTTCTGCTACGTCCGTCAGTCTTGTTCAACATTTCGTGTGAATCAGTTGCGTGCTTTTATCGTTTTTATTTTAAATTATTTCTCGTTCGTAATTCAATTCGATTAATTTTGCGTTCGGCTTCATTTTTTTTGTTTAAGGAATAATTTTTACAACTTTCCGAGAATATTGTTTATAGTATATATTTTTTTTTTAAATCTGTAACATTTTTTTTTTTGAATCGTCGTTTTTTTCGATATCATTATTAAAAATTTCGTGTTAGGAATATGTAAATATTATATTATTAAAGAGTTAAATATATTTATATATATATATATATATATATATATATATTGCGTTCAACATGCAACGAGTACCAGCTAAATTTGTAAATGGAAATGATGTACCGCCGGAGCTAAAATCTACTTTAATCTCTGGTAAATTTTAAATATATATATATATATATATATATATATAATATATAGATGAAATTTTAAATTAAAATTTGTTAATTCTAATTTTTATTTTAAAATATTCCCTGGAAAAATGTTTGCACAAAGCGAATAAAGTTTATTTTCGATATATATTTGCGGAATTTATATATATATATATCGATAAAAATGGAAACTTACGATATAACGATGTAAATTGCCGGATTATATTCACTCTTATATTTACGTTGCATTAGGGATTTTTATTATCAATTCGACAATTGCCGGGGGATTCTTTTTAGACGGAATTTAATTTTAATCTTTTCGGTATATTAATCGAAATGAGGATTAATATTTTTAATTTATCGTTTAGTTTCGTTTAGTTTGCGTGCTTTTTAAGAAAGTACAAAAAAAATATTCTACCGATTTTCCGTCTCGTTCGTTCTAATTTGTAGGATTTTTTATTTTCTGTTGACTTTTCGTTCGTCTTAACCTAACGATATGTAAAATGGCGATTTCGTTTCAATTCGACGACAATATCGAATTTAATTTAGGCCTACTTCGTAATTCGATATTTCTATAATTCGATTATACGCTTTGTCAGGATTAGGTGAATCATACATATGCTGACATATATACGTGGCTTTTCGCGTATACTTCTTGTGTATCTGAATTCCGTTCAAGGTGATAAATTTTCATTACTGCTTAAGTCATTCGTACATTTTTAATAGGTCGTGCAGGCGTTTAAATTTATTTGTTAGCCCGTTGCATCGTTGAAATTAATTGCGCTGTTTTGTACCCGATGACAGACGCTAGAATACGACATACGATTGGATTGAACGTATTTTTTCTTCTTTTAAATTATTTGGGCTTTTGTACCAATTTTAATAATACGACTCGGTTCTTTCGAATGGCGGTTAAAATGTTTTACGCGATCGCGTTGGTTGATCTAAGTCGAAACGGAAAAGAGGAACCTAGTTAGAAACTTCTTATCGCGTCAATAAGATTCCTTTTTAATATCAATATTTAACAATCTGAATTTCAACGTCCGGGATATCCCATTTATACTACTGTATCTTTCATCCTGCTTCGCAATTTTCCACAGCTCCTCTATTCTATTCAATGTTTTCCATATTGGTCACGAAAATGTTGTATGTTCCCTCAGTTGCAATCGATTCTCTTTCAGTCTTCCCTTTCGTAATTTCATCCTAGTAATTTCAGCTGTTCGTATCGAAGCATTAATCGCTGTTTTAAAGATTTTATTGCCGCGTATTTCGTGTACAGCAGATGTCTCGAACGCGTAGTTTTTCCTTTTATTACTATCACTTTAGGACATTATGTCCGTTGCTGCTAGGCCGTAATAGTATTTTTATTTTATCGATCGGTGTCGACTTTGTCTTGTAATTATGCGACTGGTTTCACGTAGTGATACATCTGTCCTTTTTACATGTATTGAAATTCGCCACACTGCGCTAGCATACTGCAGAAGAGCACAAAGTTTTGAAGTTCTTAATACGTTTAGATCTGCACACCTCAGGTAGAAACAATCACTTTTCTGACTGGTACCGACAAATTTTTTGTTTTTTTTGGCAGTGTTTTTTTTATACCGTTAGAACTTGGTCCAAATTATCGTCTAAGTACTTTGGGGTGTCGTAGTGTTCCACCTAATGCCATTTAACATTTAGTTTACGTTTTGGATCCTTATTTTTCAGTTGAGTTACTTTGCTTTTATTAGGTTTCGGTTTGAGGTAAACTTGTTATTACAGTATCTTTCCACAGTATATCTTCGTTTAGAATCCTTTTTACCTCGCGCAAAGATTTCCCCCGAATTGTAATAATTATCAGCATGATTTGTTGAGCTTCCAATCGGCTTGTCGTTAGTATATGCGTCAAATAAAATTGATGCAAGTACACTTCCTCGTGCTAGGTACTAGGAGATTAAACTGTCTGAATAAATTAATAGTCTCCTATATAAAGACAAACTAAACGCGATAGTTATTGATAGAAAGCAGAGCTAAACGAGAGAGAAAATAAGGTCCAGATCGGCAGTAGAATCGTGATCTCGTAGATACGGATGTATGGGAACAGAAAACAATTTTGATGCTTCGTAAGAAATTTCCATCAAACGATAAGCCTTCTCTTGTAATCTCTTTAATTGGGCAGGGAATTATTCGCTAGACGAGAAGCGGCTAAAACGATAAATTTTCCAATAAAAATTCGCCGACAACGGACATGGTTTTTTCACTTCAGAACTGCTGTTAGTCGAATTCAAAAGAATTTAATTTAATAGACTGGTCATCGGAAAAAATTATTAAATTTTCGATATTTTACTTTAAGGTTTTTTCCCTCTAAAATTGCTTGTAATCTATCCAATAACCATTGCTGATGATATGTTTATTAAATGAACGTAGGAAAATTACATCTTTCCTTAATAATTAATAAAATTGTTTTAACATTATATAATAGCCTTTTATTTTCTGCTGATAATGCTGAATGTTTATTCATCAACGAATTCATTTCAGGAAGTTTAATACCGACCTGTTTCTTTTAGATGCGATTTTTCCATGCTGCCAAGTTATTTTACCTTGCGTCTGCCCATCGCTTGTCCATTAAGATGAAATATCATTTCAATGAGCTGATTTTAATTCATTCACTTTGATCTTTAATTTTTTAAATTACCTGGGTCTAAGCATGCAAGATGTAACTGAAGATG
The DNA here is from genome assembly GCA_032883995.1 of Coronaproctus castanopsis. Taxonomy (NCBI): domain Eukaryota; kingdom Metazoa; phylum Arthropoda; class Insecta; order Hemiptera; family Monophlebidae; genus Coronaproctus; species Coronaproctus castanopsis. The sequence continues at coordinate 206,825,633 of CM065052.1, forward strand.
CTTAGTTGTGATGAAAAGTTCACTATTTGTTGGTAATACGGATGTGTGATCGATGCTTTTAAGGGGGGAAATCAGAAGTATAGATGCTACATAAAATCGGGCCACGCTATATCGGGCGATATGGCTGTATAGAATATATTTACGAGTGCGCTTCATTTATGACGTCAGATATGATTTATACTGGTGATGTAATTTCTATTTGCAGAATAAACCTGTATGCCATACTTTATCGAATGTTTTTCGAAGTCGAGAAATACGGTTGTGTAGTATATTTTTGTTTAAGGTTCTGTTTATAATATCAACTAGTTGATTATTCTAATGTACTATGCATATTTCTAAATCCAAACTGCCAGTCGAGAATTTTTTTTTTTACAACAAGCATTAACTTCAATCTTTTTAAAACAAGTTTTTTAATATCAAACTTCCATTGTATTCGAGAAAATGATCAGCTCGAAGAACCGCATTAAAAGTAAACGTTAATAAACTTAAAAGTTATAGACGTCTGAAAAATTAACCCCAACCAGAGGTGACGTCTAGCGTATTTTGCCTGGGTCTAGTATTACTTTTATTCTTTTTAGGAAAACTATTCCGCTAGTTTAATAGGTCTTCCGAAATAATGTCTATGTCCGTCATCTTATAGACGACCGGACAATTGAAAGTAATGCGTAAATTAGGGAGTACTTAGAAATTTTGTAAACATTACTTTGCATCTTACTTTTTGTCGCAATCTGTATAAATTCTACTAATGTTTCGTGGTTTCGATGGTGTTGGGGGGGGTAACGCTATTGTAAAATTTCTCCGGTATAGTTCTATAGCGTCGTCGGTTGGTTCGTAAATTAATCCATAGCCGTAGGCGTATATGTACAGAGTGCAGCTTTGATAATAAACGTTTAAAAGAAGAGATTAACTTTTAACTCTAACCGGTATAACATCGAGTTATCTCCGAAGTGCCAGAAAGGCGGCGGAGAGGCTATTACGATGATAACCTTCACATTGTATCGCATTCTTTAAGGTACTCTCTCTAAAAGGAAGGATAATTCTCATTGAGAAGTGGACGAACGGGTTAACATCTTGTCGCCATTTATAATAATGTTGCCTTAAAATACGTACGTAAATATATATATATATATATAGGTTCGCTTTTGTGGATGTTAGCTTTAATGTATGATGCAGACGGCGCCTGCTTAAGATATTCTCATTAAATTTACGTTGTAGATGTAACACGGGTCCTATACTACTAAACATTTATATACGATAACAACACACGCCAATACATCGTTGTTGTAGATTTTTTTACTTCGATGTGAGTAGCTATATATATAAATATGCGTATGTGTGTGTTCTATGGATTCGCTAAGATTTATATAAGGAAATCTCTACAGTACACGTACGCGTAGAAGTGAGCTGGTCTAAAAAGAGAAATCTATATAGAAACGTGATGAGAAATATCGGACGACGTTACACGGTACCTTTTTGCTTTTACTTCATCTGTTCTCTTCAGATGCTTCAGATTTCAGATAGTTGAGAGCTTCTTTTGAACAGGTGTGATCGTTGATTCTTCTCGGACGCCTAACTGGCGCATATACAACCTTGGAGGACACTTCGCCGGGTTACATATATGGTATTGGATCAATTTTTACGTAATACGATACTAGCGCAAACTATTATTTCTATTACGTCCATACACATACACATGCAAACAATATATATAATATCCGTGAGTGTAAACTCGCAATAAATATGTGTAAAAATTAAAACAGGTACTCCGATATATATCCGATTGTTTTTTTAGTATGTTTTCTTTTAAAGATTCGTTCCATTGTAACAGAACAATAATAATAATAATAAACCTGTATGCCAATCTTGACTCGCTTCAATACCATTTGTATAAATGTGTTTGTTCGGCTGTGAAATTTCCCTATGTGGACTTTTCTATTAGGGTATTAAAAAATAATAGTAATAAGCTAATGTCTAAGTTCGTTCTAAAATTAAACAAAAAACACGAGCGAACTGCATTTCTATATGGTTTGCCATGTCTAAGACCAGTTATCTATCCCCCCCGTACAGATCATATTTTAACATTAAATACACTCGTATGTGTTTATAGAGCATATATCTAACATATATGTATATATATATATATATAATTATATACCTATATGATTTTTTTTTTTAAATCACGCAAATCACGCTTCAACATATTTATGCATTGTAATAGGTGCCCACAAATAAATTTGTAATAAATATATTAGATATTTACAAAACATTAACAGTAATTTATTATGATTTAAATTTTATAACTGCTTAGACAAAACAATCCACCTGAAAACTTTGATTTCAAAATGCAAAAGCTAGGGTCAGAACTTTTAGGATTTTTTCTACACTACGAATTACCACTCTCAGCACGATAAAATAATAAATAAAACGACTGTGAAATATAAAAAATTCGAAATATTCCCTTTTTATGAGTCACAAAAAACCGTACAAATTAATTTCCGAATTTCTAACTGAAATTTATTCGAATTATTGTTTTTCGTGTTTTATATGCAAAAAATAACCACCAACATCAGCTTTACGTTAATAAAACGAAATTTTTTAGAAACGCTTACTCAAAATTTTCTAGAAGCACAACTATAGTTCCTGGAATATACATATTAAAATATATATATATATGTGTGTGTATGTATATATGTATGTATGTAAATAGTAAGATCCCAGCTAACGTTATAAAGAGGGTTAGACAAGGACGCTGCTCGTCACCGATTCTTTTATATATATATATATATATATAACCTTGGAAAAAAAAGAGTCAAAACTGCAGGCTTTTGAATTTTGAAAAATGTTAAAAGCTCCTTAAAAGCACAGAGTGTCAGCAGAGACAAGATTAATTCCAATAATTAAAAATCGAAGAAACAGTATGATTAGTCACTTATTAAGACATTCTTCCCGCATAACGAACTTAATTGAAGGTAAGATGAACGGAAAAAGGGGGGAGACCAAGGAAAAAAAATACGCTGAAATAAAAAAATTGGCCTACGTCGAAAATTTACTAAATGACAGCCATGTTGGCCACCGACCTAATGGTTGAGGAGATAAAGGAATATGTATATGCGTATGTATACGTCATCATGATCGCTTCATCTTATAGGAGATTATGTACATCCATTTTCGTTCATACGAGAGCTAGAGCTGATATTCCCATGAAACATAACCTCTGGATGATATTATTTCTAGACTTTATTTTTGCAGTACCATTTTCTATATGCTTCCGATACGTCAATTTTTTATCCAAGGTTATACCGAGATACTTGGACAATATTTCATGCTTTAGCAGTTTACTGTTGCAGCCAATTCTCAGCTTCCTATTTGCCAGTTGAGTTGTAAGATGAAAACACGAAGCCGCAGTTTTAGGTGTATTGAGTTGGAGCCGCCATTGTTTAAAGTGAGATCTTTCCAAGATCTTCTTTAAGTCTTTCTTCTAGTTTTAGGAAGTCTCTGCTTCGGGTTGCCAACGCGATTTCGTCAGCAAAAATAAATTTCTGCTCGATAGTTTGTGGTAGGTCGTATGTGTATAAGTTGAATAAGATAGGAGACTGACCTATGCTATATTCCGTCGTTTAGTTCCGTTGTTTACTTTCTTTATTCGCCAATCGCTGAGCAATCGGTTTGTCAACATCTCGTTAAGGAGAGCATAAACGGGGAAATAACTGCATAAATTTACGCAGTAGTCCACGTTCGCTAAATCGTATCATAAGCTGATGATAGGTCGATGAGAACAACAGCCGTTTTAAGTTTTTCTTGGAAGCTCTTTTCAATAAATGTAGTGAGAGACGCTGCCTGTTCCGTGCAGCTTCGGCCGGGTCTAAAACCTGCTTATTCATGTGTTCTTTGATAACAGTAGCTAGTCGGTTATAACAGTTTATAGCAAACGCTCAGTAAATATATTGGCCTATAACTGTTAGCTACTGATGGGTCCTTTCCCGGCTTCAATATCGCAATTACTAAAGAAGTTTTAAATAGTTTTAGGAGTTTCACATTCGTCAATATTGCGTTGAAAAGTATTAATAGCCAGTTTTTCGCCCTCGGTCCAGTGTTTCACAAATTCCACAACGATTCCATCTTTGCCTTCAGCCTTTGACTTCATAGATTTAATTCCCGCGGGTAGTTCATCAAACAAATGGTTTTGCCAACTCAGAGCGTTTTACAGCATCTCTCTCTAGTACCACCGATAGCTCTTTATTGATTCGTGTACTAACAAGATTGTCAATATGGGCACGTGTGACATGTACTATGCGGTTAGCCACGCTATATGGAGTTCTCATCAACCGCCAAACTTTTTTACTCGAATGTGTGAAATTCGTATTTTCAACGAGCTCTGTCCATTTTTCTCTACGAGCTTTGTCCAATTCCTCGATAAGTTTATTAGCAAAATTAGCGTCATCTGCTATCTTGTGTGTTTCGTACAATTGGTTACATTTATCGTTCCATCCAAGTATGCCCAATGAACTTTTTCCCAGATCCAAAATGCACGGAATCGTTTGTAATTTGTCGGCAATGGTTTTATAAACCGGACATGACCCTCTAAGGCGTTATTAAATACTTCTCAATTGGCTTTTCCAAAATTCAATCGTGGTACAGGTTCTGACGTTATTGGATTTAGTTCAAAGCCACCGTTTATAATAATCGGCCGATGTTGACCGTGTGGAAAGCAGGTAAGATTTTGCAATTTGTTGGAACTGCCCGCATCTGTTTATCTAAAGATACAAAAACATATATCAGGAGTTGATTATTTTTTTCAACGGGCTGAGTTAAACGTGTCAATCTGCTTCGGATCATATACTAAAATCATGTTCGCCTGGTATTGACGACGGCCTCTCTGGCTGGTTCGTTGTAATTATATCCCTACATCGTATGCTGACTGTTAAACCGGTTATTTGTATACAGATATGTAAAAAAAAAATCTAGACTCGAATATATCCATATATTTTTCAAAAACATGAAAAACTTGCCATGTAATAGAAGTTTCAAATTGAGAATAGACCGAAGCTTGTTCAATGCTACATTTATTCAATGTTAACAGATGCCGCAACATCGAATTAGAAACATTTAGACTAGAAGCTGTTAAGATGTGGATATATAAATGAATGCAGCGAATATCACGAACTGAAAAAATTGTCACATACAAAAGTATTGAAAATTACGAATTCCGAACGCTTATTTAGTATCAAGAGGCAAGATCAAATACTTTGGACACCTATAGTCAGAGGGCGAGAATATTACAAGTTATACTTCGAGGGAAAATTAATTTGTTAAAGAAGACGCGGTAGAAGAAAAACAGAATGGATAGACAACATAAACAAAATCAGTACAATAATAGCTGTGTTTCACGCCTCGCTCAAGCGAGAGTATTATGATGTCTAAGTCTCGGTAGTGGATATGGCACTCAGGAAAAAAAAAAGAAGTTATTATCGCTAAAAAAAATTGCACAGTATGATCTGAAGAGTAGAAAAGAAGATGTTTGACGTGCGCTCGATTATGAAATCATTCGTCGTGGATCATCTGCAGAAGAAATCAGAACTAAACATTTCGTTACGAGAGGTATAAAAAAATTATAAAAGTTTTTTGTTCCTCGTACACATTGATAGTTACCGATTTACGACTGTAGGTTTTCAAAAAACAAAATCAGATATATTATATATATATATATAAAGTGAAAAAGAATTAAAAATCTCTCTAAATCAGATGGACATAAAAATAAATATAAATAAAATAACTGTAATGCTATGTAACAAAACAGATGATAGAAAAGAAGTATGGATAAAAATAGACGGAGAACAAATAAAGCAAGTAAAACGACAAAAATATTTGGGTAGTATTGTTACAGAAGATGGAAGTAGTAAACGAAATATAAAGAAAGGAATTGCGATGGCAAAATTAGAGTTTAATAAAAAAAACGAAGCTAATTAGCATGAAAAAAATATCCAAATGGAAACGAAGAAAAGATTTATTAAAGTATTCATATACACTGATGTATGGGACAGAAACGTGGAATTTAAACAAAAAAATGATCGAGTAACTGCGTTCGAAGTCTGGTGCTAGAGAAGAATTGAAAGGGTGAAATGATAAGAAATGAAGAAATATAAGAAAGAGTTAAAAATGGATTGGACACAGAAACAATCTAGTACAAATGAGTAGGAGGAACCATAGAAGGGGAAACGACCAACATGAAGACCGAGGAAAAAATACAGAAAACAAATACAAGGAGATGTAAAAGGAGGGAACTAGTATGAAGAAAATTGTTCTATCTAGAAACTTTTAATCATAGTTTTCCACCAATCTATTAACATATTTAATATATATATATATATATATATATATATATATATATATATATATATATATATATATATATAATCTGTTATAGTCTGTCTGAACTTCGTATGTTAAAATCAGGCGTTGCCTAGACGATTTTTGTTAACCCGAATGATTGATAGATAGTCGGCCAACTGACGCACTCCGGGCAAGCTGAAATAAGGTTAATCATCGTTTGCTTCGGCTTCTTTATTTTCCGCGCAAGCTGTTATTACGTATTTACCGACTAATTAAATAATATAAATAAATTAGCTCTAGACGCTTTTTGTACCAGTAACAATTCTCATCCGCAATAATCGTCGGAGATGTGTACAAATAACGAAGAATTTTTTCGCAATTAATGAATAAATTATTCGAATTTACGATTATAGGTGTGGCGTGATAAAGCATTTTTTTTTTTTTTAAATAATAAGTTACTACTCCCAAATTTTATTTGAAAAAAATTCTCCTATTAATTACAATCGTTTGCATGTAATAAGCGTTCTAAATATTTGCGACGCTATAATAATAATAACTGTAAAATGCATATACGGTACGTATGATGTAATGAACACGGGGCTAAATGTGTTAAATTAATTAAGTATAAATTGCGAAATTCTCCTGACCAAAAACGTGAGCTTGGGCTTACGAATTCGAGTAAATAAATTGAAATTTTCTCCCGAATAAATTAATTTAAAAAGAAAGAAAAAGTAAACTGAATAATTTTCCAGTCGTTCGTTACTAGAATCGGTTTTAAATGCGTCCTATTTATTTTGCGGTTAAAAGAAAAACAAATCCGGGAAATTACGTATTCCGATCGAATAAATTAAATATAATCCGGCACGAGGGGAGCTAATTTAGCGAAATGAAATCCGTTTATGACTAACCTTGAGATATAAGAAAATAATAAGAATACATTAGGAAAATAGACGAATGAAATAGATAAAATCTGTTTTAATTAACGCGACAGCGCCCCAGAGAGGAATTATTTGAAATATTATAAATGTCCGAAGTGGAATGACCAGTCTGCCGGTTGAACTCGATCTGCCAAACCCGACTCGGTTTGTCTTTATTATTATCATAAGTGTAGACGTATCGCTATTTTTAAATTGGTATTTGTTTTCGTCGATGTGGCCGTCGTCCGAGACTGGAAGTTTGTTTATAAATTGGCGTATATTTTGGATATGATCCAAATATAGAGGCGCCTGGAATGTTATCGAAATCGATTAGCATATTACATTAGTGTCAGTCGTTTTATATATATATGTGTGTGTGTGCGTATATATGTAGGAAGAGCGAGAATGGATAATTGTGCTTGCGGACAAATTTATAATTAAAGTTGAATACATTTTTTTTTAATACAGATTTTTAATTAGTCTGATGGGAATCACCAAGAATTGGTCTGGAGCGTGAAATAACTTGTCATAGTTTAGCAGCCAGCGATGAACCCCACTGTGATTAGATCAAACGGTCCACTAAGTTTCAACCTATGAACATCAAAATAGATTGATCGCTGATACATCTTGTATATATACTATTGCTTAATATATCATGTTTGATCTCACCCTTCAAGTATTGGATATTTAAGTCTCGATGCAAAGTACGGTTAGGTATGTATTAAGGTAATGGGACGATGAGTCTTACGGCCTTGTTCTGGAACCTCTGAATTCTGTTTATGTTCGTATCTTTCGCGCAACCCAACCAAGCCATATGTCCAGACGAGCTTTATAACTACTTTATCTGTAATAGAAGTTTGTTTGCCAGTGACAGACTGGAGTACCTGGTAAGAAGTCGATTTCATTTGTGCAATTTTTAACTGTTTTCTTTTTTGGCTAATATTCCTTTTCCATATTAATTTACGAACTAAATAAATATCTACGTATTTTACATCTGTTTCTTGACTTAAAATCACACCATTTATTTTTAACACGGATGATATGTAAAGCTTCACACACGCTTGCTTTCGTTCACCCTGACACGCAAGCGTCTCAATCAGTTTTCAACTGACTACGCCTCATCATCAAAATGATGTACGTTTATATATATATATATATAGTTTTGCAATAGAGACGAGTCGATAATGTCAGGCTGTGGCGAACACGTTGTTTTGGTGGCATGTGTTTATTCTGTTCTGTATTAATTCAGTACAAACGCCAAATTATAATGTCAGGTTTGATGGGGCTACACGTCACACAGCGGACTCCATGATGAACAATCTGTATGAACGGTTTTGAAGGCAGAGTTACTTCTCTCAGAGGTAACGTGAATTGGTCGCCAAGATCATGCGATTTGTTTCCTATAGAATTTCATAAAGTCGCAAGTCTATACCAATAATTTGCAATCGACCAATGGCCTTAAAATTAACATTACCAACGTTTTCCCTCAAATTCAGTCAAATCTACACAACAGAGCCATTAAAAATTGGACCACTTGGATGAGTGCTCTCGTAAAATGCAGCGGTGCAGATTTGAACGATGTTATATCCCATACATAGTGACATACACACGGGACTTTCAAATAAAAAGTACCTCATACACAGCTTGCTTCATTCCATTTCAATGTATGTCCGATTTTTTAATTATTTTACATAATTACAACTAGTCCATTTGGACTATCCAGTAATTCTGATATAGGAATGGGAATTAACGTGAAGAGGTTATCCGTCCAGTGACGATAATGAATAAAATCGGTAGAGCACACACCAAATTTATGCTGTTGAGGTCACAGCATATGTTGTTTTAAATATCCAGCCCAGTTATAATTACTTACATTATATATATATATATATATATATACACGCTATTCATGATTAATAACATCTAAATGGTTATGAATTTCTCTCGAGAGTAATATATATATATATAAACATTGTTTGACGCAGACCTTCATCAATCAAGGAATCAGGCTGGATTTCAATCGAGGTTCTGCATAAATAATCACGTATAGACTATTACAATTTTAATACAAAACTGTGACAGAGTATAACCTGAAATTAATAGGCAAAAATGCGGAAGAGACATAAGTTATGCTGACGGAGCTTAACACACATTCCGGATGACTATAATGGATGGCACGATGATAACTGTAAATACATAGGATAAGAATTTACAATAGAAAAGAAAAACACGTTACAATTAGGGATGAAAAATCACCGCATTTGGGTACTTAAATAATATTTTCCGAAATACAAAGATGCCGAATAGTCTGAAAAGTGTAAATTCTACAATCAACGCGTGTTGCGGGTCCTAACGTGCAGAGCTGAAATATGGAGTTTTATTAAAGGAATAGTTAGAAGAATTAGGAAAACTCAAATGATGCACGAAATAATTATTCTTAATATCGAAGGACCACACGATCTTCTCACGGATGAGACAATGAACAAAATTACTGGATGTGGTCGAACGATTTGCCAGGCTAAAATAGAGTTGTTCAGGGCATATAGCGAGACAAGACCATGATAACTGGACTAAACGTATAATGCAGTGGTGGCCGATTGACGGTCGTTCTACACGAGGACTAATGACAAGTGGGGGGGCATGATATTGTGAGATGAACAGAAATTAATTTGGATTCAAGATGCGCGAGATAGAAGACATTAAAAGTTAAATAACTCGGTGACAATATACTAACGAGTATGTTACATCGCTTACATTAGTCGTCTGACAGATAATTAGCGTTCTACGGTTAATTACGATAACTATTGCACTGCAATAGAAACGATTCTGATAGAGTAAGAAAGCCAGCTGAGGAAATAACTCGTTAACCAGTTTAAAAATAAATTTACTACTTTTCAGGAAACAAACGTAAACATATGTGAGGCGTGCATGTGCGTAAACCGTATAGGTAATACATGTATATATGTATATATATGTATATATATATACATATATATACAGTTTCTGTAAGTAAACAACGACCAGGAAACCAGATTTCTTATTTTTATTAATAGCGAACGTTTATAGATTTGGGGAAACTCGCTTCCGAACCGAATAATATGACAAAGTTGCGTTTTGTCTACTGTTTTCACAATAGAATCTCTTGATTCCCTTACTTTCATGTGTTTATATTGAAAGTGAGACCCGGTGTATGAACTTCTATATGCAGCTGATCCCACGGTTATACCAAATAAATGGCGATTTAGGGAAAGTTCCCGGCAAATAATTTTTTCTTTCCAATATATATATATATATATATATATATATATATATGTTTCCGTTATTATTAAACCTTCCTTTCGGCTTGTTAAAATCCGAAAAGGTGGTTGCACTATAGTGTACTACTACTGAAACATGAACGAAGTTATCAGTAAAGGATGTAAAGATAGAAAAAACCCCCATCTATTCTTTATCGTTATTAATGTTTACATATATATATAGTTATTAGTAGTATTACGTTTTGTATACGCTATTATCTTCGTTGTATGTTCCTTCTGTTTTAAGAATAGCTCGTGCTGTTCTAGTTACGATAACAACTGTCATGCAGGAGAGCGATTGTCCCCGCATCAATTGTACCTTATGTATGTAATCGTATCGCATGCGTGATGCTTTGATATATATATATAATATACAAACTAGTGGGTACAGATGTCTGCGACTCTCAATTTAGTTTATTCGTCGATGGAGGGTAAATGGGTCTTTCCTTTAACGTGAGTAAGTTGTAGTTAGGCACACTTTCAATTTTTTATAACGGGCCATCCTCGTAACTTAAACACGCGAATCTAATATCCTCGTTATCGTTACATGTACATATCTATATCCATCTATATATATATATATATATATAACACTATCATCTGCTTTTTCCCACATGTGGGCGCTGCTTCTTCACCCTTATTACTATTATTATCACTTTGTACACAATTACAGCTGTGGCTTCTACGTAAGATCTGTTATTAAAATAATAACAACAAAACAGAAGCTAATATAATCTCGTGGAAATATTCCTGGAATAAGCTCGTACACACATGTGAAATCTAAAATATCCATTGTTTTTTACTTTGTTGTCTCCTCGGATGAAATTATTTTATAATTATTCGGCAACATGTGGGCCAGTACTCAGCGTCGTTTTCTTAACGCCAGTTGTTCCATTTCTCTCGCTTATTAATTTATTCAGAGCATCGTTTTAAAATAATCCTTTAATTTCGCGTTAACGCTCTATTACTATTACGACGACTACTACTAATATCGTTTAGTAAATAATTAATTAATTCATTAGTGGGAAAAGAATAAAACGTCTCGAAAAATGCGTTTCGTAAGAATTTATGTTAGTAAATGATAACTTTACCAAATTATTGGCCAATGGCGAACAGTTATATTAATTTAATAATAAATTATTTTTTTTAATTTTTAGTATAAATCTGATCATAAAGAAATATAGGATAAGAACTGGTAAAATAATAACCTGCTAAAATTGGAGAAGAAAAAAGACCGCAATAAAAATACTTAAGTTAAAATATAAATCAGATAATTACAATTTACGATCGATACTTATTAATAAATTAAATAATAATATACTCGAAATAAGAAAATAATTTGTATAAAAGTCTACGCTTAGTAGACTTAATATATATCGTGCACGGAGATGTTCCATATATCGTAGATACCGATAACTGATATTTAGTTTATTACGTCGCGTAGAACAATTATCGAATAAATTTTTTAGAAATTTTATTAATAAATCGATCTATAAATTTGTTTGTTCGTGTAAATATGAAATTTTTGTAAAATAATATAATTCTACAACGATAATATTGGAACCTTTTTTTTTTATACGTACCATATTAGAAATAGCGGACCATACGGGACAAGCATAATGTTGAACGAATAACAGTTGTGTACGGTAATTTTTTATTCAATCCGGAAAGGTCCCCGATCTTCTATGAAATATTGGAAAAAGTGAGTTCGTTTTGTGGGCTTTTCCTATATCCCCATATTTAATATGTTCGTAATAACGAACTTCCTTTAACCGTGTCTTACGTTTGCAATTAATATTTATTTCAAAAGGTAGTGGACGTCTTCTAGTGTAAAAATAATTGCTTCGGATTTACACGCTTTTAGTTGTAATTTCCGTCTTCTGTATTATTTATAGTATTTACCGCTTTTTGCAGTCGATTACGAATCGTGCCAACTCTATGTGGAAAACACTCTGATACTTGGTCATCGGCATATAATGCACTTTCGACAAATGATATTTTATTTAGTACATTTAATGGTAATATAAAAATAAATATGACCCAATTACGTTACCTTGTGGTACACCTATAACAACTGGAGGTGTTTGAAATGCGACGTCGTAAGACGAAAAGTGTTAAACGAACAAAATTAAAAATATGCCAATACTCCAAAACATTAATGAAAAAAAAAGATGCTTAATGAACATCATCAATCAGAGATAGGATATGTAGCTAGCGCATATATATATATATAAAGAAATAAAGGATATACGTCTGCAGAGACGAACCGAGCATCGAAGGAGAACAACAGCGCTAAGAAGATTTTCTGTGGTTTGACGCCATCAATCGAAACGCATTGACGAATATAAAAAGAATCATCGTAATCCTTATACGAACTTCGTCACCTATTTTTTACAGAACCGTCATTTTGTACATCCTCAATTGTTCGACAAGATCCACAATCAACTTGAACATCTTTCTATTAATTTTTCGACTTTTCCAACAATCCTCTACCTATTTCCGTATATTTTTAGAAGCAAGCGTTCGCTTATCCTGCGCATTTATAACTCTTATATGCATCGCTGTTTTTGGAAAATATTTTTACGATAGCGTGTCGTTTCAAAAACATCTAGACGTTTTCGATCAGCGTTATTTATACTTCAAAAAACTCAACGCACGCGCGTTGCGATAGAAAAAAATCAACCCTCTCAATTGTCTTTTTTTTGTTTTTCCCTAAATTCCACTAACTCGACAGTTTAATTTTTTTAGTTTGCCCCCTCTTCACATCGACCTTTATTCGATATCGACGTATTCTGAAAATAGGCGATGTAGAAAAATTTTTCACTCGAAGGTATCGAAAACTGATTTATTGTTCGAAGATTCAATTGTAATATTAAAGTTTCGAAAAGGTTAAAATATTATTTTACACGTCGACAATTTAAAGTATTTCGGTTAAATGCAAAAAATTAACGTAAAACTATAAAAATAAAAAATTAAAATTAGTTGAAATCGCCTATTTTATATATATATATATATATATATATATATATATATATATATATATATATATATATATATATATATAAAAAGACCACAAAACTTTCCGGCTATTAACCATTATCAAGTGGACGTAAAAAATAACAAATTTATTTTTAAAAAATGTATTTAATTTCGATGTATAATATTAGAAAAAAGTGGCGAAACAAAGAAACCATTTATTTATAAAATAATCAAATAACGAACGTGGTATAATCGCCGTATGAAAAAATGTAAAAAATCAAAGAAATAAAAATAATTTATAAAATCCCATTATCAAAGAAGAATTAATTTTATATTAAAACTTTAATCGATTTTTATATTAGACAAGAAGAAAGTTTTTACTTTACCGGCTGTTTAGTGTAAAATTCTTTATATATAAATTTTACGTCTCGTTCAATTTGATGAACTCGTATTTTATTTACCATTAATTCGAGTAAGTAAGCTCGTGTTTAGTTATAATTGATCAATAAATACAGGATAAATTAATCCTAATAAATGTACAATAATCTCACAAATTCTTCATAAACATAGATGTATATATGAGTGAACGGTTTATCAGACACATAGACGCGAATATGAAAACAATTAATGCCTATATGTACGCATCCAGTGGCGCAGCCAGAAGGGTTGGGGGTCTGAACACCCCTCTTGGGATCAATCTGATAATAAGAAAATATATACTCGTTGTTAAATGCAGTTTTGCATTTATTAAACCTATTTTGGTTTTTCTTTATTTTCATTTATTTTATTTAAATTTCGTTGTTTTTGAATTGAATAGTTTTGTAATATAGGAGGTACTAGAAGAATTTTGTAGAAAACGCGAAAAATAGATTCTAAATTTTAAATTTAGTTAAGTATTATTCCTTCAAAAAATATAAAATCGTTATTTATCGTTGTACCCATCTCCCTCTCTCCTCCTCAATAACTTACTATTAGTGTGTTCCAGTGACGTTAAATATTTCTGCCGTCTATTGCTTCTAATAGAATTACATCGTCGACGTCTAATAAGCATAAAAAATAACTCCGATGAGTTGTATTAGGGCTTTTTAACCTACTTCAGTTTTGGTTATTTACTTAAAGTTCAATTTAACTCGGGTTTGCCGTTATAATAATTTAGTTTTGTTTGAACACCCCTCTTCAAACAAGCCTGGCTACGCCACTGTATGTATCCCTTAAGATGTCATTAATCTCATTATAGATAATTATTTCGTTAACTATAACATATTTCTACAACATTTGGGTAATACGTCATGGAATATCATTTCTCTTTTTAAAATGTATATATATATATATACATATATATATACTTATTTATTGACATAAATGATCAATGTGTATGCAGCACGATAACTGCAGAATTATCACATCGCGGTTTGGATAATGTTGAATTATAACACCTTCACTGCCATTTCTACTACACCTAATTTAATTTTAGTACGTTATTCGAATAAATACACCTGTTATTTATATTTATTTATTCTTGGATAGTGATGGATATAAAAAGAAATACTCGCACATTATTTGTTTTCATTCAGATAAAGTGCGTGTATGTGTATTGATGATATGTAAAAAATGATGAGAGGAATCGATTACTACGGAATCGAATACTGTCAAGAATCGATTACTACAGAATTGAATACTTTCAAGAATTGGTTATTTTGTTGCGTACTGAACACGATCTAATGTGTATTACTAGAATGGAAATTTATATAACACATGACGATGACATGTTTAAAACAACTCATATATTCACATCGTTTATTTCTAATTAAAAAAAATAATTCTAATATTATATATATATATATATATATATATATATATATATATATATATATATATATATATATATATATATCAGAACACTTTAATATTTAACGCTGCGAAAGTAATTATTAATAATTACACTAAATAAAATAAACAATAAAAACTTCAGCAATATATGTATCGTTAAAATAAGTCGTTAATGTAGAATACACACGATTCCTAGTAATTCAGTAACTTCGGTGGTCGAAAGAAACTGCTCGCAGCGAATAACAAATATTGTCGAAGACTGCTTCAACTATTTCGTACGGTTTCAGTGAGTAGCTAACTCGTAGATCGAATATGGATTCATTACTCTGTACTTATTCTCGGTATAAGGAATCGAATATTATCGATTCTTTTAACAATCGGTTACTACTCAGTTTCAATATTAGACTACTCCAATTATTAATTTAATATTGTACGTATGTGTGGTTTTATGTATGGTACACGTGCGACTTTGAACATATAAATTTGAACCGTTTGTTTTGGACATTACACGTTCTGCGTAACAGCAAATTTTAAGAAAACCCATTATCGCGTGTGTGTGTGTGTGAATGTGTGCGTGAATGTGTGCGTGCGTAGAAACGATCGATGACCTCTGGTCTGTTTGAAATAAGACGACTGACTGGAAAAGAATGTGTGTAAAACTCTATATAGAGCAAAGAGCGGTGCAATAAATTTTCTTTTTACGATATGTCCCTTCGAATTTTCCCTTCCTATCTGAAATTGCGTCCACATGATCGGTTATTTCTACGACGGTCGTCCAATTCTTAGTTTCATTTTAGATTTTTTTTCACGTTTCTTCTTCATGGAAGAATGAATAAATTTCCATATGTTATATATGTATATATATTTTATATATTTATATATGTTTGTATATAATAAAATTGGCCCTCATTCTTTTCTTTGCCCGAGGCGGACTATTCTGGTTTTTCACATTTGTTCATTTTTATTTTATCTACTACCTTTCCAAAAAAAAAAAAATTGTTTGTTATCTACGCAATTCCATGTTTACTTATTCCTTTACTGTTCCACCGACCGTTACTTTTCTTCCTAAATTCTGAATTCAATTATTATTATTATTATTATTATCATCGTTATTATTATGGGGGTAGTAGTACGAGCTACAATAACGGGTTCAGTATAATTCTTGTCTACCTATTTAGATTCGGATTCCGAAAATTCCGAAAATTTTATTGGATAGGCGCACGTATTTCTGCATACGGTACAGAAAGAAAAAGTAAACAATAAATACCGTCGGAAAAAGGAAATAAAAGAAAATTTCTGGCCGCTTTTCTGGTTGAACACGATTTCCGAACGAACGATCGTGATTATTTGGACATTTTTACTTTTGTAATATAACATTATTAATAATAAACATAAAATGGCCGAAAAGTGTATTACAGATATTAATGGTCGTTTGTATTGAACGAACGTGTAAAGTACGGAAAGATATTAATAAAAATAAAAATGTATATATCATCACGGAAAATCTAATCTATATATTAATAAAGATAAAAATTTATATACATAATCGAACACCAGTTAGCTTACGACGCGGAAAAATCCCTTATAGTTCAGCATGAAAATACTGCGGTTCAGAAGGGCCGTGATAAAGGGTAAGATCTGAAAATTTGTGTGACAAATATGAACATGAAAGAAGAATATTCTTTTAATAAAAAGATCCGTAGCTCTGAGTGTTATGTAGTAATGATTCGTCTTTTATAATTATTATTATTTACTAAAGCCTTCTTGATGCGGCCATTATGCTGAGGTAATCAATGTCCGAAGTTTTTGATATGTACTTTTATATTCTAGCGATCGTATACATTTTATAAATGTAAGCTTCCTCTTTGCTTTTTGCGTGTAATTTTAACCTCTATTTTATTTTTTATAATTATGTCTTATTACATGTCCTAACAGTTTTATTTTCCGTTTTTCTATATACGATTTATTAAACTTCTTTCTTTTCTCGTATATTAATTAACCTGCTAGGATTTCTTTGTTTGTTTTCATCTCTTCCCAAAACGTTTTCGTTACATCAGATCCACATCCGTTTCCTAAGGATGTCCTGAACTATTATCGGTGATTACATCTTTTTATTCGTTTTTTTTTTCGTATTTAAAAAGGCTTCTAGCCGTTTTATGCTTTCTGCACTCATTGTCCATGTTTCGTAGTTTCGCACGCATATTTTAATTATAGACGCGCGACATAGCATCGGATCAACCGACATTTTTATGTTTAATTTCCTATCCTTAAATACGTACGCGAGATTTTCAAACGCTCGTTTATGGCGATTCTTGTTTTAATGATAAATATTTTTCCTAGTTAAAATATCTGTAGCCAACCCGTCTAATTGCTTAGTAAATATGGTTTTCTGCGATGTGAAGAAAAGTCCCTTGGTGAGGTCAAGTACCTAATATTCGGCTATCAATTTTCGAGTTGACCGAAATTGTTCAGTTGTTTAGCCGACGTGCTCTATCAACTTTTTCGCATTGATAGAACACTCGGATCATTTTTCTCTCATATAAATTACGAAGCTCTTTTTCATAAAGTAATAGCAATTATATCGATACCAATAGAAAGTACAACGTCATCGTTATGGATATAATGATGAAGTGAGACTAGGCTTAATTAATTCTTTGCAACAACCTGTTTCATCATCCGTCATCGTGATTTTCTTATTGCAGATTAGTCCTAACGCCGTTATAAGGATATTTTTTAACTTCTAATTTCCTAACATGGTCATCATTACATTATTGTCATCAACATGATTTTTATTATCTTATCCCCCGTTCATTTTTCTTTTGCGTTTAAAAACGCGTGCTCTGTGAGATATATATATATATATATATGTATATATATATATATATATATATTATGTATATATGTAATGTGTATATACAAAATTTTACAAGCGACGTCACGAGTTGATCTTGATCGTGAAAATTATTGAACCGAATCAGCTTAATAATGATAGTGATAGTAATAGCTAAAGTAAAATAGAAAAATTAAGAATGGACGTTTTTTGTGTGTGTGTGGAATACGCCATGATAGGGCAGTTTTCGCTCGATTTATCCTAACTTGACCGGCAAAAATCGTGGCGGCTCTCCGTAAATATCCTGTTCTGGAATCTGTTCCTTTTTTTATGTATTAGTTTTCGGTTTTATGCTTTTTTTTGTCTTTTTGCCTTTTTGCTTTAAGATAACAACGTTGAAATAAAATTAAAATTAAAAAAAAAACCTGCCCGGTAGCGAGCCCATAAAAAGAAAGATGTCCGTCAAGAAATTGTTCTGGTCACAGATTAGACGGAAGACAGAATAGAAGCCAAATATGTATAGTCGTTATACACGAGTTGGTCGCGTGATTTTAATGCCAATGTTTTCAGTTTTGTTTAAGCGAGTTAATTATTTACATTATTTAAAGTTTTTTGTTATTATTATTATTATTATTATTATTGTTATTATCTTTAGACCAATCACGGCTACCTACTCTTCGAACAAAAGAGGCCGATCTTTCCCACATATATATATATATATATATATATATATATATATATATATATATATATATATATGCGTCGAGTCACTTCCTGTATGGTTCCTTTTTTGTTCCGATTCTTGAGGAGTATTGAAAATTGAAAATATGTCTTAATTTATTATTATTGCTATTATTATTATTATTATTATACCGTAGTTCCTGTAACGAAATATTCGGCAATTACAGGCCGTCGTCACGTAGGACATAAGAAACGTTTTGTTTATTTTAAGCAAAAATTTCGATTAAACGCACGAGTAACCGTTGTGACAAAACAAAATATATCCTCTCCAATTCAAAGTAAAACAGTTCAGTCAATTTAACTGATATTATATATATAAATAAGTAAGACTATATATATATATATATATACACACATATGTATGTGTGTGTACGTGTGTAAATGTGTAGTATTTTTTGAACTATTTGGAGTTACATCTATAACTTTAATGTAGTAGGTAAGTGTGGTAAGTGTCTATTCGTTTTGTGTGTGTAATCTTTTTCTTCCAGCCCATCTAAGTGTAGAATAACTTATCTACAGTAGGCCAGTTTAAATGGTTTATCAGTTTTGTATATATATATATATATATATATATATATATATATATATATAAAATGTCAAATACGAAGAAGGAACTAAGAATAAAATTGATGGCATAGATATCTTCTTCTTTTGTCCAATTGACTGTTCTCAGTCGTTGGTAGCAACTATGGCGACAATTTCTTGATATAATATTAGGTCCCTGACCTTGTGAGACAATTCTTCTGCCTTCATCGAAGACTATTTTCAGATATTATCCAGCCAAGCAATCGTTCTTCTGCCTACTCTTCTTTTTCATGTTACTTTTCCCATGATTATGGTCTGCGGCGGTACATACTTCGGGCCTCTTAATATGTGTCTACGCTGTTTTCCTTCGCTTGATTCAACAATTCTTTGTCTCTTTTTTTTCAATATGTCCGATACTTCGTTATTCTTCTTCTTTGCTGTACACTATATGCGTAATATAACACCATCACATTTCGAAGGCTTCTATAATAGTTTTGATTATTTTAGCCTTCAGCGTCCATGTTTCGCAGCCATACAGTAACACTGACCATACGTAGCATTTTAAAACTCTGAGTCTTACTCCGAGAGATATTCCATGCGAAGTAAATGAATACACATACCTCGGACAATGGATTACGACAGACAGGAATATGTTAATGCTGACAGAAATAAATCGCAGAATATCACTATCGCGTGGGTAACCTTCGGAAAACTAAAGAGCGTGTTCAGAAACGGAGAAACACACCGATATGTTTGAAAAGGAGATATATATAATCATTGTGTTTCACCGGTTCTTATATATGGTTCGCAAATATGATCGTTTATAAAAAAAAAAATTAATGAAGATAAGGCACAAGTAGTAGTGTAAGGAAACTAATATTGAACATAATGCTAAATAAATGGATACGACAGAAGACTGGACTACATGATGCCATGGAGCAAAAATGCTAAAAATAAAGAGGAGATGGACCGGACACATTGCCCGAAGAATAGATAACGGACAAAAAGGGTGTTGGAATTGTGGCCAATTGACAAGACAATAAACAAAGGTAGACCGCTAAATCGTTAGTGTGATGACTTGAAACGAGTCGCAGGAAACAATTGGATAAGAATAGCTCAGGAACATTAATAACAGGAAACAATTGTGGAAAGCCTACATCCAGCAGTGAACTGATATAGGTTGAAAAAAATATATATATATGTAATATTTTTAAGTGTGTAGAGTTACCTATAAAACTTCTCTTTAATGGTCTAGTTTAAACGGGATAATATCCGTTTCGTGTATACGTGAAATGTATTTTAGCTCATCAACGTTTTATAACATCCTATAACTTTTCTCTAGCGAGTCAGTTTATATTCTTATTTACAGATTTATTTATTATATTCCTTTAAGTTCTTACCCGAGTAAATTTTCATATCAGAAATCGTAATTTTAAAAGTACTTCTCGTAAATATAAATAGTAAACTGAAAACACGATAAGTACGAGACTTTTTCGTAAATTACTAACGCCCCCCCCCCACATAAATATCCGCAGACTTTCAAACGCTCGCAAGTTTCTCATATACCGATTCGACGATTTAGAAGCATAATTAGAAGCTATAAAATTATAAAAATCGATTTTTTTTTTTCTCGAAACGGTCGCCCTTGCGTAAGTGCGACCTTGATTTTTGACCATTTCGACGAAATACAAACTAATAATAATTGACTAGAAATAACGTAGCGACGAATTTTGATAATAATATAATGTATATATCATTTAGTTAGCACATTTATGTAACACTTAGCTAAAGTTTATACACTCGTTAGTGATCTAATAGTCGAAAAGCTTTGCTGCGCTTAAATATAATAATTCTTATCGATTTAATTTCATGTTTTTACTTTGTTTACATAAAAATCGCTATACTCTGCATAGTATCAGATCAGTGATGCCCCTCAGAGGGCTTAGAAAAGTATAAAATACACATCAAGAAGACACTTAACTTTTAAGCGCTGAACAATTTCGCAGTTAAAATGACAGTTGAAACAGAAGAGAACATTTTAAAGAGCTCTGGCGTTATCACGAATAAAACCTCATCTTGAAGAGCGCGCAAAACAGCCTAGGTACTGTTAGAAAATATTCGTTACATTCTGTCTGCTAATTACATTCAAAATCCAGCTGACTTAGCAACACAAAGAAATAAAAGGGCCGTTGGTTGGGCCGTTCGGCATTTGAATCTGACCCGTGACCAGTCTATTTTTTATTGTTGTTGTTATTACTAGTTTCCAGAACCGGAATGTAGGGGGTAGATTAGGGGAGAACCTACGTCCAGCAGTGGACCGATATAGATTTTTTTTTTTAAAAATTACTTATTTCGTTATTGTTCGCTGTCGAATTATGTTAGACATTCAGCTGTGTATTTTTATTCATTTTTATTATGATTTTTTTAGTGGGATGTTTGACACCCCAAATACAAATCGTGGGTGCGCCACTGTATCGGATTAAAAAAAAAATACTTACGAATTAAAAATAATAATAATATAACTTCGATTGTTACGGAGAACTATGTTAAGGGATTATATGAATAAATTACAGTCATTAATTGTGTAAGGCAAAAGTAAACTCGATTACAAAGTCGAGATATAAGACGTTCATAAAAAAATGTGTGTTACGTGTAATAAAATATGTTACTAGATAATGTTATCGGAGATGAAAGGAAAAAGAAGTGTTCAAGGATAATGTCGAATCGCGATTCTATAGAAAAAGGAAGAATTTAGATGCGTAAGAAACATATAAGGCAGTTAAATCATCATCATTAACCGACGACTTAAATCTAGAGATAAAGATAATCAAATTACAGTATTTGGATATTATAGAATATCGCGAATAGATTATTTCATCTAATATCCGATCGATGTTTCTAGCGCAATTTTTCACGTTCACTTTGATTTAGTTTTCGTTTTTCGTTTTTTTTGCTTTTACAGCGGTGAAATCGGAATCTTTGTCCGATCGAGATGCCGGTTTTTGTTCGGGCGGCGACGACACGGATTTGGATACGGAATTTCGTTCACCTTCGACCGTTAGTAGCAGTAGCACCGTTAGCAGTAGCGGACGTGACAGCGTTCACGCTAAGGATGACAATAATGGTCATCTAAACTGCAGAAGAAGAAGAAGAAAAAGCGATGACAGTATCTTTAGCCGTATTAGCTGCAGCAGTAGTTACTGTAGCAGCAGCAGCAGTGGCCGTAGTAGTTGCAGTAGTATTAGTAATATCAACGGTCACGTTGTCGATGCCGCTACTGCGGATACCCGTAATAATAATAATAATAGTAATAATACGAACAACACTACCAGTAGCACTAATAAACGGAAAGATACCGACGAACCGGTCGCGATGCGTTTTGTCGCTGCGGGCAATAAACGTCGTATTGTTAGCAGCGTACAGGATACCAGACCGACGTCTTCGTTCGAAATTTCCGGTCTTCATCCGGTAAAGACCGAACCTCTAACCGAAGATGATATCGCAAACGACCGCTCTAAGTCGAGTCCGTTTAGGCCTTGGAGCAATACGAACGGTAGTAGTAATCACCAGCATCATCAACGTCATCACCGTGATCGTATTAGTAAACCGATTTCGCCGTTTCCGGATGAAGATTATCGCGCGCTAATAGATCGTTATCATCCGGTATCGGTTCCTTCCGGTTATTTACCGGTTCCGTATTTACATCGTAATTCTCGCGACGATCCTACTACTAATACTACTACTGATAATAATAATAATAATAATAATAATAGTAATAATAATACCTTCCACGATGGTATCGAACTGGATTATGACGATGTAGATGTTCAAAGCGAACCGCTTTCTTTAGTAGTGAATAAAACTAAACGAACGGAATCCGTTGAAAATGAAGTAACGGACGATCGTTTAAATCCGAACTTCGATCGATCCGGATCTCGAAAAGTAATTAATCACGATAAAGGAACAAAGGTGAAGACAGAAATAATCGATGAAGACGATAACAACGACAATAATAATAGCGCTAGTTACCATAATATGGATAATGGTGGTAATAATAATAGTAGTTCGGATAAAAGTACCACTAACGATCAAAAACGTAATCGAGATATTCAGCAACATCATCACCATCATGACCATCATCAGCAGCAGCAGCAGAGAAATTACAAAAATATGACCAGAGAAAGAAGAATAGAAGCTAATGCCCGTGAAAGAACACGCGTGCATACTATTAGCGCGGCTTTCGATAATTTAAGACAATCGGTACCGTCTTACGCTAACGATCAAAAAATTTCTAAATTATCCGTATTGAGGATAGCCTGCGCTTATATTACGACGTTGTCCAGATTAGCCGGATACGATTATACCGTCGATCAGAGCGCTCCGAGCGTGGAGGAATGCGTGGATAACGTTTGTAATACCATTCAGTCGGAAGGTAAAACTAGAAAAAAGAAAGACGACTGACTTCTCGATTGATTGATAGATCGATTGATAGATTGATTAATTCACTGATTGATAGATGGATGAACTAATTAAACAAGCATCAGTTAGGATCACGTATATAATTCCGAAAATTAGAATATTGATTTTGTAACATTATTATTATTATCATCATACGTCTTAAACAATTAATACGTGTTTACACGTACGTACGTTTATGTACACAAATTTTTATATATATTATATATATGTGCGTGTGTGTATATAATGTACAATATACACATAAATATTAAATATATACATTATATACACACACTCTTATTCCCAAATATACATATCTTTATACACATAAATGAGTATATATTATATATAGTTATTTATGAGTATATGGATAATTCGCCTGTATGTGTATATATGCGGACGTAGTGTGTGTTTGGCATGCATAAATATAAAAAAAAAGATTCCTACATAAATATATTATATATATGATGATGATGTGTGTGCACGTGTGTACATACGCATACTGTGCAATTTGCAATGGTTTGTATATATCTACGCCCCAACACACAATATATATATATATATATATATATATATATATATATAAATATCGTGTATGTATGTGTTTTGTATTAAGACATTCACTTGCATAAACTTATACACATTTGTACGTTTATATTTAAATCCGTTGCAGTATATGAATTCCTACACACACACATATTTATAATACGTGTACGTGTATGCATGTGTTGTATTAATACACAACCTCACAACTTATATACATTTCTACGTGTATGTATTTATGCACATACATCCACAAAACTTTTATATATATATATATATATAATTCGTACGTATATATTTAAATATATACGAATTCATAGGTACATGTTTAATCCTTTCAATCAAAATGTCCCACTACCCTATATGGTACATGAAATTTTCATGCTAACAAAATTGTCTCATTTTCTGGTTAACGTGAAATGTGTCGATTAATTAAAAATATGTATATAAAGACATTGAAAACTATCTAGCGTTATCGAGAATGTCATACTGTATAATTAATACACCGTATATAATTGATTAAAAATTTGATAACGCTTAATTGAAATGGTCAAATACTTATTTCTATATAGTACCGATAAATACGCTCATATATATACATATTATACACGTATAACTTGGAGACCACCTAGTTCGCAATTATCCATATTTGTGCTGTTTATAATGCATATAAGAAAGCAGCAAGATGCGATGCGTGATCTGGAAATCGAATAGTTGCCACCGGATGCCATAATTGCCGACGTGTGCAGTGTTTCTTTACCCTCGCACGTCCGATCATCGCTTCTGTGTCCACTCCTTACGATCGCTAGTTTTATATTCCCATCGGTGGTCTATCATCAGCTTCATACGGATCTTCACTTTTTCGAATCCGTTATCGGCTCTTTATACCGAATCTCCCTTGTGACTCGTATCCATCTTTCGAAATTCCGTATATCAAGTGTCTTCAGCCTAGCGCACGTTTCTGTCTATTTCGAATTTTTGTTAACGAACATTCGATCTACTGAAAGAGTTAATTCCCACCTATGGACACAAACACACACGCATATATATATATATATATATGTATGTACAAAAAAACAGATTTTATCCGAAAAAACCTCAATTAATGATATCTTTTTTATCGATAACGGTAAAAATGTAAAAAATAAAAATATTGTCATAATGTTATTATACTCACGAGAATTGCCTTTAATTTACTATTATTGAAGAATGAATAAAATTTGATTTGATTATTATTATTATTGTCAAATATAACGAGCCGAAAAAGTTATGAATATATATATATATATATATATATATATATATATATATATATATATATATATATATATAATAAAGTAAGAATCTGTTATTAAATATTTGCACAACATACATACATATATATATGTGTGTGTGTGATATTATAATGTTTTTGCTGCTAGATTAAAAGAGTATTGTTCGTAAGTAAATGTAAAATTGTGTAGAATTATCATTATTATAAGAACAGATGAATTCAGATTTTTATTACTTTAAAAAAAATTGCGATCTCGTTAATGTTTTATAACGTTTTTAAACTAAATTTCAAGCTGATTACGGCAACGTGTACTATACAATAAATCCCAAACTATGGTAATTTCAATGTATACATGTTATTTAAATATATGTATATATATTAAGATCGATAACTATATTATTTTAATTATTTACATTAAGAAAAATTTAGTCGTTTCCTCGCTGTTATGGACGTTTTAATCGGTTAAATTCGATCTTTCGTTTCATCATTAACCCTTTCAGTCGCGATGTCCTCAATATGGTACATCAAAATTTTAATGCGACAGGTTGATGTAAATGTCTAAAATTTTAAAAACGAAAAAACAACGTATAAATACATTGAAAATTATCTACAATTTACGTAAGAAGAAATATCATATAATAAACAGCCGTATAAAATTTATAATTTTTGTGACAATATTTTTGATAATGCACGACTGAAAGGGTTGAAAGAAATGTGTCGTCTCGTGTAAATTATCCTTCATTCGGTTATTTATAAGGAATTATTTTTTTTTCGTTTTTAAATTATTAATTAATTAATTAAATTAATTATAATAACAGTATTGTTTACGTTAATAATCGACATGTTCACCGAGCACCTATTTTACGACTTATAGAAAGATAAGCGTTGAACAGAATAGTCAAATATAATCGTGTTTTAACATATGGTATTCGTGTTTTCATTTTTTCATAAACGTGTGAATGTATGTATACGTGTATGTATATAATATATATCATCGTCATCAACATCATCGTAGTCGCTTCCCCTTTACAGGAGATTGCGTACATCCTTTCTCATATGCTGCGATTTCTGGCGTCTTTAATGATCTCCGTCAGGATTTTGCTTGGTGAGTCATCCGGTGGATTTGCCTTCATCAGTTCCATCCGCTTTTTTCCTCTTGCTGGCTTTCCCTGTATTTTTCCTTGTACTTCCAGCAGAAAGACTCCACCTTCATGGATTTTATTGGCTATGTATTTCCTTTTTCTGTTATTAACATTATCTACCATGTTTTTCCGTTTTTCTCCTATTTTTTATAAAACTGCCACATTAGTTATGTAATCTTTCCATGAAATCCGGAGCAGTCTTCGGTAACACCGCATCTCAAAAGCAGCAAGTTTCTCTTCGCACTTCGCGCTCATAGTCCACGTTTCACAGGCATATTTCAAAACGGACGACCATACATAACATTTCATTATCAAGGTGAGGTTCATCGTTCGATTTCCAAGAACTTTGCTTAGGTTATTGAAGGCTTTTTTCGCCATACCAATTCGTGTCTTTATTTCCTTGTGGTCTCGATGATCGTTATTTATCAGCGTGCCAGGATATCTGAATTCATTTACATTTTCAATTTCATGTGTTCCAATTTTGATTATAACCTTCTTGTAGTCATTCTTTGTAAATTTCATCACTTTTGTTTTACCTACATTGATTTTCATTCCGTATCTCAAGGCAGCGCTATTTATTCGGTCGATCATCTTCTGCGTTTGCGTTTCTGTTTCAGCAATTATTACCTTATCCTCTGCGTAACTAATTTCATTTATTTGTTCGCCATTGATCTTCAATCCCATTTTTCCATTTCGAGCTTCTTTAATCATTTCGTCTGCATATATGTTGAACGGCCTTGGTGAGAGAGGACAGCCTTGCCTGACTCCTTTCTATATATCGCATTTATTCTTTGAGCACTCCGTTCCAATCTTCATATTGGCGCTTTGACTCCAGTACAGATTATTTATAATTTTTAGGTCCTTATCAAATAAATCGGAAGGGAGAATTTGTCTCAGCTTGTACAGTAGCCCTGCCACAATTTGTCGAATGCCTGTGCAACATCCAAGAATACAGCTGAGCATACTTCTTTTTTTTTCAACGTTGAGGAGATTGCGTCAACCAGCCGATGGCACTGTTGCACTGTAGAGTGTTCAGTACAAAACCCGAACTGATGGTGTGGAATTATTCCACGACTATTTAAAATAGATTGAATACGATTTGAGATTAAATATTCTAGGATTTTTGATAACGAACAAAGCAAGCTAATAGGCCTATATGAAGAAACGTTCCGTTTGCGGCTTGCCTGGTTTGTGTATCATTATTACATGTCCAATCCGTAATATTGCATTGAAAATGTAACACAACAATGTGGCTGATTTCGGTGGAAGATGTGAGAGAATTTCACCAGTGATATTATCTATACCGGGACATTTCCGTAATGGTGCTTTACGTAGAGATAAATATACCTCTTTTGGACTAAAGATTTTTGTATATCCTTGTGAAAAAGGTTCATTCAGTGTCGACATTATATGTTCAGTGTGTCTTTTACATATTTCGGGATGGGGAGTAAAAACTGCGTGCAGATGTTTAGCGAAGGCATTTGTTTTTTCTACATCTGTCCTGGCCCAGTTATAGTTTAACTTTATATTAAACTGTTCTTTTCCATGTTTTAGTAGCCTTTTTGTGTTGTGCCACAAGGATTTCGGATCCGTATTCATTGATGTCAAGGACTTTTGAAGAGTTTCATTTTTATATTTGTTGATTTGAATTTTCAATATACTTTGTAATTTATTATAATGTTTTTTCATTGATGGATAGCGATTTTGTTGCCATTTCTTCCTGGCTGCACGGGTTTTTTTTATAAGTTGCCTTATTTCAATTGGTATAAATCTGTCTCGCTGTAATTTGTATGAGCCATAATGGGTGGAGTTGTTGCAAGCGAATGTGATTAGCTGGGTGAAATTTTTAACGGCTAAATCTATATCATCTTTGTTTTTTATTTTAGTTTTAAGATTTGTATTTTTTTCCATTATGTTTGAAAAGAGATTCCAATAAGTAGTTTTATTTACAAGTCCCTCTTGAATATGTATACTCCTTGGTTGTACATCTAAGACAGCCATAACAGGAACATGATCGGAAGAAAGATCGATGATCGTTTTACACTCACGATTGTAGTTGTATAGGCCACGAGTTATAAAAAATTCAAGGATATCTGGAAGTCTGTTATTATGTGCGGGCCAGTATGTGGGTGTCATTGGTGAGAGAACAACGAGGGAGTTGTTCTGTATGCATCGGTTTAATCTTCTTCCACGTTG
This sequence comes from Coronaproctus castanopsis, assembly GCA_032883995.1. Lineage (NCBI taxonomy): Eukaryota > Metazoa > Arthropoda > Insecta > Hemiptera > Monophlebidae > Coronaproctus > Coronaproctus castanopsis. The sequence goes on from CM065052.1 coordinate 206,854,693, forward strand.
GTTTGTTAAACGTGAACCCCAAATACTGTTTTTTGCATTATAATCGCCGCCGCATAAATGGCTGCTACAGTGAGTTCATTTTCAAATGTTTCTATATTTGCTGCAATGATTTGATAAGCATCTGTGCCGTATGAAAAATTTTTGTATTGTTTGAAACAACTTTTTACCATTAACATGGAACCTCCATGAGCTGAACCATCCGAATCCGTTTAATTTAAAGCTGTTGCAATTTGTTAGGTGTGTTTCAGAGATCAGTACAACATCAATGACATTTTGTTGAAGAAAAATCTCCAGTTCATTTTTTTTTTTTAACAATACCATTAGCATTCCATAACATGATCACTAGTGATTGTTGAGTAATAATTTTTATATTCCTTGTCATTAAGGTAGTAATTTTTCAATGACCTTTGTTAGTAAGGATATCAATGGAGTTATCACACTTTTAAAATCATTTAAGAATGAGGATAACATTGATGATAAATCAGAACTATTATTATTACTACTACACTTATTTGTCATAGTAGCGATACCATTATTACTGTTATTACTATTATTGCTGTTGTTCCAATGAACTTCCTTGAATGGTGAGTTCTCATCATTATTTGTGCTTGTGCCAGCTTTGGTAACGCTTGCATATGATCTGTTGTTTGCTATTATCCTAGGGCTACTGTAGTTTGCATTGGAGTTGCTGTAGTTGTTCCCTCTAGTATTAGCATATGATGCACGTATATTATTATAAAATGTAGTCTGTTGCTTGCTTATAAACAGGGCATCCCCTGTAGCTTGCTGGATGGTTTCCATCACATAGTGCACAGACTGCAGGTTCAGCAGTAGCTTTAGAAGCACATTTTAGTTTCATGCTTACCAGCACATTTAACACACCGAGAAGGTAAGTTACAATAATTGGCAGTATGGCCAAAAAGTTGACAGCGCTTACATTGTTTTAATCGTGAGTCTCTCTTTGGCTCTTCTACCGTAACTACTGTGTTTAATAGTCTTGTAATTTTAAATATTTCATGATTCTTAATCGAGGGTTTCAAATCAATAAAGAACATCGGTAGTGGTTGCCTAGTTTTATTTTTTAATATGTTAGTAATACGAACTACATTAAAAACTTTTGCTTCCAATCCTGCTGATAATTCAGCGATATCAGTGGAACAGTGAAGGTTTTTTAATACTATCCTGAAAGATTTGTCCTCTTCTAATGAGTACGTATAGTATAAATAGTTATTATCTTTCAAAGCCTTTATAAGGGCACGATAACTATGTGGATTTGACGGTTTAATAGTCACTCCTGACAACGTTGATTTCAAGGAAAAATCAATGTCTGGTATACGCAACAGAAACTGTCTAAAGTTATTATAATTAATAATATTTTTTACCATTATTGGTGGAGGCAGCTTAACTTTTATGTTGGGATTTACAACATTAGTCGAAGAATTTAAGTTTTTAGTGTTTTTAGTGTTGGAGCCAATTGTTATCATTTCGGCATCTTCATTATTATTATTGATATTGCTACTACTACCATCGTTATTATCATTGATATTATCATCGTCATTTACGTCTGCTAAAAATTGAAAAATATTTCGTTTTTTATAGATTGATCTTAAATTAACGGAAGAAACAGATTTTGTGATCTTAGATACGTTTTTTTGGCTTTTGCCAGATTTCCTCACTTTCGCTATTAGTGGAGTTAGAAAGTTGTCTTTTAATTGAATAAATACCGGTAGGGGCAGTTTTTTGAATATGAATGGGACTCACTGATCGGTCCGACCTTACTTTGACACCAGTAGTCTTTTTTTCATTTTCATCTAATAAATTGCGGTAGCTGTTAGAATCGTATCTATGTAAGGCCGATTTATCATTGCCGGTGGAAGTGTTAGTAGTACTCTTGACAACGTGTACATCGGCAGAGAGATGTGTAGACGTGTTAGCCTGATGAGATGTTTTTGTAGTGGCGATTTATTTGCTTTACTTCAATCATACTTATCCGATAGAACATTTGTTGTTAAAATCAATGATTGTTTCTCTGAAGAGCATAAAATTCTATCGTCTGTTCCACAAGGTAGCTTACTAGGACCGTTGTTATACACAATCTATACAGCAGACATACCAACCAGTAATCGGACTATCTTAGCATCATTTGCCGATGATATAGCTATCCTTGCGTCCAACTCAGACGTCATGTATGCAAATACAGCAGTTCAAAACCATTTAGATCGGTTAGTTCTATGGGCACAGAGCTGGCGTCTGCTATTTAACCCGAATAAGTGCAAACACGTTGTATTTACAAATAGAAAAGTCAGCTGTCCAGCACTGAAAATCAATAATGAAGAAATTACTCAAGCAAACTCGGTACGTTATCTTGGCTTAATTATGGATAAGAGGCTTACATGGAGGCTACACGTAGCACAGACAAAAAGAACAATCATTACTCGTGCAAAATTGCTGTATCCATTATTAGGTCGGAAGTCAATTTTAAACTTAACGACTAAACGGATCATCTATCTTTCAGTGATCGCTCCTATTTGGCGTTACGGAATAGAGCTGTATGAAAGTACCTGCAAAAGCAATCTTCGAAGAATACAACAACAGCAATCGAAGATACTTCGTACCATCACGTCCGCTCCTGTCTACGTCTCCAATCGGACTTTACATAACGATCCTAGGATTCCTTATGTCGGTGACATACATATACAGCAATATAAAAAATTATTCGACGAGTTCGAGGTTAGCAGCAATCCAATCATCCGCAGAATGCACACATCGTGTCTTCCAGATAATCCGCCAAGACGTTTGAGAAGAAAGTGGTGTCGCGATGCTATTCCTATCACCTAATTGATTTCAGTCTCCCTTCTCCTTCCAGACGATAGCGTATGTCTTTTTCTCCTATTATTGTACCTGTTTATTCCTATTATCATTATTTCGTCCCAATCTCATTCCCATATTGTACATTCCTTCTTCCTCATCGCAGTCTTGTACCTTAATGGAGGCACTTGATTACACCCCTCTCTTATCCGTGATCTACGTTGTTAGTAGCACTAAGTGCTGGTACGATGTTAAAAAAAAAAAAAAAGTCCTTATCATCGATATTGTATTTCTTTAGGATTCCCATCAATTTCTCGTGATTGACACGATCAAATGCTTTTTCATAATCAATGAAGCACACAATGAGTTCCCTATTAGCATTTAATGTCCTTTGAATGATTACTTTCAGAAGGGCTATTGCATCTCTCGTTCCTTTTTTAGCTACGAACCCGTACTGGGTTTCACTTAGATTTTCATCTAACTTCCTTCCAATTCTGGCATTAATGACTGACGGTAACAATTTAAGCACATGACTCATTAGCGCGATGGTTCTATATTCTGAGCATTTTTGCGCATTATTTTTCTTTGCACGAGGTTTATCACTTTGAAGTCCTCGGGCAGAGTTCCTTCATCATATATTTTGTTCAGTATCTGCAAAATCCCTTTTTTATACGTCGGTGTTATGTGTTCGATTAAATCTACAGGAATAAGATCTTCCCCCCACAGCTTTATGGTTTCTGGCTCTTGTAACAGCGTTTCTCAGCTCCCACATTTCAATTCGTCGTGATTTTTCTGCAGTTTAAATTTATATTCTATATATATTTATTTCTCAATATATTCATTTATGAAACTGGATTATATAATTGTAGAGGAAGAAACATTTATTATAATGATGAGAGAATTTGCCCTTCTAAATCTGGAATTATTAAGAGTTGAATACAATAGTCAAATATAACTTTTTTCTTAATATATTTTATTCGTGTTATCATTTCATAACAAATGGATGAATATGCACGTATATATATATATATATATATATATATATATATATATATATATATATATATACGTGCATATTCATCCATTTATTATGAAATGATAACACGAATAAAATATATTAAGAAAAAAGTTATATTTGACTATTGTATTCAATTCTTAATAATTCCAGATTTAGAAGGGCAAATTCTCTCATCATTATAATAAATGTTTCTTCCTCTACAATTATATAATCCAGTTTCATAAATGAATATATTGAGAAATAAATATATATAGAATATAAATTTCAACTGCAGAAAAATCACGAATATATATATATATATATATACCATATCATCATCATAAAAGTAGCATCTCCCATTCGGGAGATTGCGCATCACGAACTCATATACATCGGCATCTGGCTGATTTAATTAATTTGACCAAATCCTTAATTCTTGTATTTGTGGTAATTACCTTTTCGGAAATTTTACCCTGTGCTGCTAGGTTGAAAAGGCCTTCTTCTTGGAGAGCGATATTTTTAATTTTTCTCCTTTTTATGTCATCCATTAATTGCAACTTGTTGACATTTCACGTACTCAGCATTTCTCGGTTGATCATCTTATCTGTCTATAGAATTCTCAGCATGCGTCGGTATACCCACATTTCAACGGCGTTAGCGTAAATTCTTCTTTCGCAACCTGCATTTATTGTCCAGATTTCCGCAAAGCAACGCGGACAAAACGTAGCAACGTAATATTCGTTTTCTTGTTTCTAAGTTCATCTTTCTGCTTTTCGGAACTTTTTCTAGATTTCCAAACGCCTGCCTGGCCATTGTTATTTTGAATATTATTTCTTTGTTATCACGCCCGTCTTCTGTAATCAGAACTCCTAAATGTTTATACTGTTTTACCGTTTCTAATTGTTGTCCATCTAGTTTTCTGTCTGCAAAATCTCATGATTTTCGTTTTATTTACACTTATTTTCATGTCGTATTTTCTTCCTTCTTTATTTATAGTATCTAGTATTTTCTGCATCTACTTCTCCGTTTCGGCTATCAATACCTTATCATCTGCGTAAGTAATATTGTTTATTGTAGGCCCATTCATTTAAAAACCCATTGCATTTATTTTTGGAGATTTCATGATTTCTTCTACATATTCATATAATCTAGGAGACAGAGGACAACCTTGTTTGACACCTTTTCTTTATATTGCAATGTTTATATATATATATATATATATATATATTGTATACAATACATCATCATGATCATATTATTCCCCAGTCAAGAAACATCCACGGATGTATTGACTCATTTGTTAGATGAGTTCAACAATATTCAAACAGCTGATGGCACAAAACTCTGCAATAATTAATTTATTAACCTCAGTCGTTTCTAAAATAGTTGCATACTAACCAACTCATTAAGAATCTCCTAATAGAATGCAAATGAAGATCTAAATTGTTAATTAGGAATTAAACTGTTTTTGAATAGTAAAAATATCGATATATTACTATTGTCTAAGACATCACTATAAAATCCTACTTTAATATACCGAATTATTGTGTTTGAGGCTCATGCTGGTAGTGTTGTGCTCATTAAACAAAATATTATACGTATTATGTATTCGATTTATTATCAACTAATGTTATACGGTTAACTAATATAATGATAAAATCGGTTAAGAGATAAATTGTTGCTTTTGTGCAATATATTGTCGTCCAGAACATGCTTTCAACCAACAAAATTTAAGCAATTACATTTAACTCGATTTATCTCCGGGGTTGATTGAAATGCTAAAGCAGTCAAATGCGGATCATTATTTTACCAACCCGGGGGAGGGGCAGATTACCGAACGCAGTTATTTTTACTGGACAGCCAAGATACTGACCGTCAGAGCAAATTGCCAGGTAACTTTTATAGAAAATGGAATCTCCATGTTAAACACTGATATAATTTCGCAACTTGGTTTTATTCTCTGACCATAGTAACATGATCTTTACTATACTGTTTCTTACAAATATATATATAATTCTTTGTTCATGCTGAACCGAGAAACTCGGCACAGATGAAAGTAGTTTATAAGCCTGGTAAAAATCTCGATGTTGCATTGTACTGACACCTATGTCGTTTAAGGTTTTGAAAAAAATTACCTTAAAAAGATTATTATATCGCTTTATGTTAAATCATATTCCAGATCACCAGTTTGGCTTTCTTAAATTCGACCATAGAAACAGATACATCAAATTGTACACGACATCCAAGTTAGCTTAAAAGCTACACGTATACGTCAGTGTCTTTTATTGGATGCCAAACAAGAGTAGTTTGGCATTTGGGTATTTTATATAAGCTTTAAAAAGTCATTCTTCATCCTTTCTATCCCTTAATAAAATCATAACTGGAAAATAGTACATACCAGGTCGAATTGGACAATGAATATTGTCCAATATTTGCTCAACATCCGCTGGCATACTTCAAGGTAATGGCCCGCTTGTTTTCGTTTTATTTTCCGTTAATTTTCTTGAAATGCAAACGATAGATTATAACTGTCAATATCGAGCCAACAGTGGTCCTCAAATGAACTAACTAACTTGAGGTGTTATTAGAGTAAATGAAAGTAAGTGTACATGTTACTTTCACTTTAAGAAATTTTAATTGCCCCGCTCTGTAACAATACCTCAGGAGGATATTGATAACTATCTGTGAGAATTCATCTTAAAAGAAAACTAACACGAGCTAAACGTGCAAAAAAGCACTAGAGTTTGTCACTTGAAAATAAGCTACTAATTTATAAAGCAGTAATTAAGCCTGCATGAATTTACGGTGCCTCATGTTGTGCGGTTGCGCTAAAGATAGCCATATAAAAAAAATATACAGAGCTTTAAGGTCATAGTCTTAATTGTATCTCAACTCCGGTATATACCTAACAATTTTATCTTACACAGAAATTTCAGTTGTCCATCGTTAGAGATGAATTCAAACGCTATTCAATAAGCCACGTAGGTATAGAAAATCGTATAAACGTTTTGGCGATACGTCTTCTGGATAATAGCCAGGAAATAAGGAGGCTAAAACGTACGCAAATGTTTGATTTATTATAAACGTTCTGTTTCAATGTCACTGGGGAAACCCTCTATATTGGTGCAAGTTTGTAATAATATATTTTTTAAAAAAAAATCAAGCACCAAGCTACGAGCGTGGTTTTCAGATCAAATACTATTTAGAAAGATTTAAATTAATATGAGATTTAGCAGTCTTAAAATGGTACCTAAATGTACGAGTTGAACAACTCGTTGTATAAGAAATTGTTTCAAGCCTGATACTACTTGGCCCATCCATGCCTAACAATGATAGACTTCGTATTTTTATTCGTCAAAGCGTTAATATTTTTTCTTAATTTCTCTCTCTCTCTCTTCTATATACTAATGATGCTTTTTATTTTATTATCACTTCTTAATCCTGATCATCGCGGAAATAATTATGACACTTTCATTACGGAAATTTAGCGTTATTTATTTCAAAACAAAAATAAATGAATAAATAAATATATTTACATACATGCCGAGAAATCCCATCTGATTTCGAATAGAATAACATGCGATGAAATCAATTTAATTTCGATTTATTTAACGATAATAATTACACAGTACCGTCATAATTATTCCATTTAATCACGCGTGAGAAAATCGAATGATAGAATAAATATTATAATATTAATAAAATAAAAACAAATTTCATCGCTATAAAAATTTTTTTTATTAACGCAAACTTTTTCGACAATCACGTCATTATCAAACATGTACGCTTGATAGTGACGTGATTGTCCAAAAAAGGTTGCGTTAATAAAATTTTTTTTAATAGCGATTAAATTTGTTTTTACGTTTTATCAATATTACAATATATGTTCTATCGTTGGATTTCCTTATGTGTGATTAAATGAAATAATTTTGACGGTACCGACCACCTGCGCTGACAAAAAATTTATTCAGGTAAAGTTATAAAATAAAAAGTATAAACTTTCCGATTATGAAATTCTTTTGAGATTTGTCGCCAGTATATATACATATATATATATATAATATATATATGTATTATCACTTGTACTATGTATGTGTGTGTACGTTGACATATATGTGTTACAGTTATCCTTACATCGTAACCGTTTGAAGAGTTACTTAAAATGCACAACTCGCATAGCATATTGCGTCGCCAGATCTATATGAAATAAATAATTTATTTTGTCTATATAGACGCTTGTTTTTTACCGACTATCACGTTGGCCATTGTCAAAAATTGTTTGCACACAGACACCTCCCTCTATATGTATATATACATAAACATATATATATATATATAATATAAGTGTGCGAATGTGTGTATACAACGCATACTTCCGTTTTTTTGTTTTTTTTTTATTGAGGATAAACTACTTAGGAACCACTGATCAGAGACAACGACGCCTGTCGACTGGAGCACGTTCCTTTAACGGGCGACATACCTCTCTAAAGCCGCTCCTTTGGACGAACGCGGGCGTTTTAAGAAAGATGCGCAATCGTTGGAAACGTTCCAACGTTGGTGGTCAAAATATTCCGGGAACGTGCGAGGCGTTCGTTTATACCACGCGAGCGTAACGCTACGTAATACATACATACATACATACACACGCGTACAAGGCAAGTACGCCGCCGAATAGAAATAAATAAATTAAAATGAAATAACTTCTGCAAAGGACAATCCACTGCGTTTATTTTTGGACGGGTTAGTCGTGACTTGAAATATGCGACGAAACGTTCGCGCTTAAATGAAAACCGTCAACAATAAATATAAACAATAACGAAATAAACTGCGTATTTATTATTTTGGTAAGTGTCAATCTGAAATTTTTTAAGCAAGTTTTCCAATAATGGCGTTGAAATCGAACAAAACGAATTGCGTACGAGGTATTAACGAATTCTTATTTTTTCTATTCGAAACGCCCAAGTACGCCCTTATATAACGTCGTATATCCATCGCGGAATCTCACGGTAGCACGAATCCGTACGACCATGACTCTGATACATATGGCTGAATTTGAGCGATAGTATCGTTAATTTCGACTTTAAGGGTATTAGTCGATTTTAGATTGTCTAGATGTGCGACTTCAAGAAACTTCCGCATAAGAAAAAGTAAAGCGAGGTCAAATCGCACGACCCCCTACTCTCTATTAACACGGTGGTTTGTCATTTATAACAGAATAATAAACAAACCTCTAAAACAAAGCGGCCACCAGAGAGTTGCCAACATCGACCAACCCCCTACTGCAAAAAATATGTTCGTTGCAGGAAACGGAAATACCGTATAATAAGTTCTTCGAATTAAAAAATGTTGACAGTAATTGACACGAAAGAAGTTTCGACGGATTTCCGAACGAAATTTCCGAGAACTAATCGCACGTATCAACGTCAAAATATGTTTTATTATATCATCATTACATTATACAGACGTAAATTGGGCAATGCGCTCTAGGCGAACAAGACGGATGTTAAATAAAATTCAGCAGGTTAAATGAACGGAGGAATTGAAACAGATTATATGAGGAATAAATGAGTCGCTAGTTAGGGTGAGAAAAAAAGGACGTAGTTGGCAACAAAATAACGGAGTGCAAGATGTTAACGAAATCATACGTTGTACTCTTTAGCAATAAGGACGCAGAAGGTAATCGACGCGTTGTAGGAGATAAGAATGAAATTCTTAAATCCGGTAAGAATGATATTTTTCCATCTCGAAAAAGAGGATCGGGTTTAATAGACGGAAAAAAAAGAGGGCGGTTTTGTTTATTTCAACTCTATAATCGTTCCTAGGATTTAATTATTAGAAATTCCAGAAATAATTTCACCGCCGCCGGAAAGTAAAGGAAAGCTGGTGAAGGAAATTGCGAACCATTCCATATTGGCCGCTGAAGATGCTTTCTTCGGATTGACGACAAGATGACGTCATCCGACATACGTCTCTTCGAGCTGTTTTAATTTTTAGAAATTCCCTACAAGTTCCTTTTATAATTCTTCCGCATAGCTTTCGAACATGTCGAACGATGCTAAATGTTTTTATTTCGCATTATTTTTTTTTTAATGATCCGATTTAATTTTACAATCGCTTTCTATTGGCTGTATGAATAAGTGATCGAGAAGAGATCACATTCCTCGTTTTTCATAACCGGTGAAAGCCATCAAATATTTACCGAGCGTTCTCTTAGCACACCCAAAGGTTTTAGTTATTTTGATTACACGTTTATTATTTCGTATATCCTCGGGTACGAATTACAATCAACTATTAACTACATCGCAAACGTTATAAATTAATAACTTCTCGATTCAATCTATTCGTTAGCTCCGCGATTTGTTACCAGCCATTATTTAAAGCGTGCCCTCGACATTTTGTCAGTATGTATAATATCTTCCCCGCAGTCTCGCATGTTGCGTCATTCTTGATCTCCAAAAGGATTCAATAACATTTCACATCTCCATGTTCCGCCTTAGGGCGATTACAATTTTCTCGTCGGTAGATCAAAATCTGGTGGTTTGTCGCATGGGTCTCGAATAAGATATAAAAAAATGTTCAGTCGCCCATCTACGTCTCCAAGCCCGAGTTAGGTCGAATTTATTCTCGATTATTTGTGCCGGACTTTTGTCGGCCAGTTCCTTTGCTATGCTTATATCCAGATGTATCACGCGGGCTTTGATGCTGGTATACTTTTTCAATTCACTGCAGCCGGTTTTTTTTTTTAGAATATTAGGAGGAACCATATTGCACAGAACAGATAACTGCGCAACCGAAGTAGACTTTACAGTAGCGGTTATCGCTCTCATCACCGTGTTAAGTTTCACATCGATTTTCTTAACGTGAGCGTTATTGTACTAAGTAGAAGTTGCGTATAATTAGGTAGAAAATTTTTGCACGAACTTAAAACAAATTGTAACATTTGTATAATTAGTAACAATAATGTTTCGACATTTATGTGCTTTATCCAGTTTCTCTTTATTTCTGCGTGTATATGTATGTATGTGTATTATTTTCATTTTGTGTGTGAATGTGATTTATCATCATCTAATGATTTAGAGAGTCGTGCCATAATTTATTACTTTGAAGGAAGTTGATATCTCTGTTCTCGGTCTGGTGATAATTTCTTGGACCGTCTGACTACCAGTTATCTTCTTGATCTAGTCGATAAAGCGTATTGGCGATCCGCCTATCTACAGTTTACCTTCTACTTTTCCTTGAATGACCACGATGCTATTAGCTCGAATAATATGTCCAAACAACTTCAACAGTCTTTTATAAGTGATAGGCATTATTCTCTGGTGTAGCTGGATGTTTAACTGTTGCAGAATTGAAGCATTCGTTCTACGGATAGTCCATTGAATTCTTAACATTCTTCTATATGCTTTCATTTCCATTGCCTCGAGTTTCCTTTGAGATGATTTATTTAATGGATCATACATGGGAAATATTATTGTTCTCATTAGGTATAACTTCCCTTGATTTCCTATACCCCTATCTTTCCATATTTTTATTAGTTTATTTATTGCTGCTTTGGCTAGTCGTATCCGACGTTTTACTTCTTCTTCGCATCCTACCTTATTAGACAAATGCGTTCCAAGGTATACAACATGGTCTTTGCATTCCATATCCGGTATTAAATTTAAGTTTGGAGGTAACTGTTTGGCTCTATTTACTACCATGATTTTTTTTTCTATTTCATTAGTTTCGATTAACTGCAGCACATTCGCCGTTCCTGTCTCTGTACCAGTCAGTAAGGCAGTGTTATCTGTGATGTGATTAGGGATAATTAATTAACTCAAATCACAGTCGTTTCGATATGGAGTAGAATTTTTTCTTCTCTATAAACATACATAAAGAAATACACGCTGATAATAAAAAAAATGCACTTATTATATATATACATTGTATATGCGCAAAATATAAACTGTGTTTTCCGCAATTAACTTTAATTTTGAAAATTAACTGTCAGTGAAATCGTACCAGATGTCTCAAGTCAAAATCACGAATATCGATTGCTCCTTTTACACGATTATATATATATATATATATATATATATATATATATATATATATCATCACCGTGTTGCCATGTTCATTTGGCTAACATTTGAGCAGTCTCGTTAAACGTATACATTCTGGGACATTTTCGCCTCAATGTGTCAACTTTTTCACTCACGTTATTCTTTTTCTATTAGGTAACCGTTTTCGATTGTCTCTCATTAAATTTTAACCGGTTGATTGCTACAAGACGAGTGGAGAATTTAAAGGATCGAAGGAACTAACAGTCGAATCAGCGAGCCAATGCCCGAGTATCCGGGAGCCCGTCGTGCAAAACTCAACTGCCATACCGGACACTAAGTAACCGAATTAAAATATAACAATGCCTACGTAGAGCACTTCGCGATGGATGGGAGTCGAGTAGTATTAAGCACGATGGTTACAGAATTTGGATGTGTACATTTAAGCTAGCCTCATCACGAGATATTCCAAGTATAATTGAAACAGAACTGGGATTAAACGATAAACATTTCAAAACTATAAGATAACTTTAAAAAATCCCGGAAGAATAAGAATATTATCAAACGGAAAAACTTCCGTAGATTCAGCAATAATGAAAATTGAACAGAAATATATTCATAAAAATTTCTTAATAATATTTAATCAATGAAAAATAAGGAACGCGCAAATTCCTACTTCCCTTTCGGTTCTAACATCTGTTTCGGTAATCACGTTTTAATTGGTTGCTGAGCCACTTTTAATTTATATCCGTCACGGATGAGTACTGATCCGAATGAAAAAAAACAACATAATTTGTAACTTTGCAAATTACTTAACTCGGTCACTCCACAACGATTGCTAAAGGTTATAAATACTTTCCTGTTGTAGACGAAATAGTGAGGATTCAAATAATAAAAGGTAAAGGTTGTTTAGCCGACAGGCACACACCGATAATAAATGTATATATATATATATATATATATATATGTCGACGTCATCGACAATAAACAGGTGAGACAGAATCGTAATAAAATACCAAAATTCTGGTCCGTAACGTGTCAAGAGGGGTGCAGAGGGGAACGGCTCTTGTAATTTTCTCTGTGGGAAATCGAGCTAGATTTCAATGGACATTTATAAATGTAGTCTGTGACGACTTGTTTTAATCCGTGTAATATATATATATAAGTATATATATGTATCGATACAGGTAATTCATTTTTACTAAAAGAAGTGGAATCTGAGATTGAACATATCGTCGTTGTACATCCGGATAGCTTTTATATATATATATAGATATATATATGATACTTCTTTTTCGTTTGGTCCGATTCCATTTTGAACGCAAGGATAAAAACTGAAACAAGTGGTCGTTTAATTTGCTGGAATCAAATGATGATTATCATCATCGTAGTCACAATTCACATTCACAGAGGCGTTTCAAAGTTAAACACCTGCTGCGTTTATACAATCCACACGTAAGTTCTTATGCGGATGAGACCGCATAACGTACACATATCGCCTAAGGTAATAATGTGGAATATGTCTGGCGCCACTTGAAACTCTCAGTCGATTGCTCAAGACGAGTAGGTGTCTCGTCTGGATTCTTCGTTTTTTCTTTTTCTTATTTTCGTTCTTATTCGGCCTATATATATATATATATATATATATATATATATATATATATATATATATATATATAGATATATATATATATATATATATACATATATATATTATAATATAAGATAAGGTTTTTTTCGGAGTCGCATTCCTTTAGATCATATTTTATCTGGGTTTCGTTGCTTTACCTGTGTTCAATCGTCGATGATATAGGCGGGCGGGTTAAGTATAATCTCCGAGAATATGTTGTGGCACACCTGTTTCACAGAACATCCTCGTTGTCGTCATTATTGGTGTTGTCGTCTTCCTTGTTCACGATAATACCATTATTATTACTATTACGATTATTATTATGGTATAGTCAATTTTTACACCCGGATCACGATATCATCTTTGTTTTTCCTATCACTTATGCGGCCAGATATGCGGATTATTATACCTTTCCGAATATTAATATATATATATATATATATATATATATATATATATATATATATATATATATATATATATATATATATATATGTACGTCCAGTCGAATGTAACATACAATAATAATAATAATAATAATAATAATAATATACTTACGTATCTATGTGTTGGTGATGGTATAGAGGTGACTTAACGAGGATTATTTTTATTGAAGCATCCGCAACGATATACACATATTTCGTTATTTTCGACCGTTCTTTATTATTATTATGATTATTGTAATTATTACTTTTTAATAGTAAAATGTTCTCAGGAGGATGTGATTAGTTTCCACGATTTAACGCTATCTTAATGAAGGCTATGTTAAACATTATTACGAACTGTTGAATGGTAAAACGCTAATTTTTACTCTTCGTCTATTTCATAAATTTTGAAAATGACACGTTTTCCCGAATCTAGTATAAAGACGTTTTAACATTTTTTCAAATAGCGATGATTCATTTCATTTAGCTGAAGAGGATAATATAGAAAAATCAAAAATAAGAAAAAAAATAGAATGTTATTGATATTAATCATCTAATAATTTGAAAATATTTGAAATTATAGAATTGATTTAATGTAATTTATAAATTTATACATTTTCAATTGTTTAACATTAATTGTTATACTTTATTGATTTCATAAATTTTAAAGATGATACACGTTTACGGATCTAGTACTAATAACAGGGTTTTTTTTTTTTTTAAAAAAAAGAATTAGTACCGCAAATTACAAAATACGCTGGATAGAGTATACGCAGCAGTTTATTTATAGGAACTAAATGGTTGACGGTTCTCAAGAAGCTCAGAAGCAGGTAATGTCACGAAGCTGAAAATACGGGTAAAGGATCACATTGTCTAAAGCGTCAACAAATTACATGGTTACGCTCTACAGAATTGAAAGTTGGATATTCTTACTAAAAGCCTGAAGAAAAAATTAACTTCATTTGAAATAAACGTATACAGACGGATGCTCGAAATCTCATATAGATACGATGTCACAAACACGGAAGTTCTTAACTGAATGGAGAAACAAACTGAACTACTAAAAATCATACAATATCGTAAACTCTTATATTTAGAATAAGACAGTTGGAAAAATACCATCTTCTGCGGTTAATACAGTAAGGTGAAATTGTAGGGAACAGAAGACAGAGCGAAATAAAATTGTCCCGTCTTATGAATGTACCACCACAATCGAACTACAGGAGGTTGTAAAATCAAAATCAACAATAGCCGCGATAATCGTCATACTTCGGGCAAAGATGGCGGAATGAGAAGAAAAATTAATCGTATTCGGTTGAAAGGCGAAAATATACGAAAGTAAAAAAAACAGAATTTTATTGATATTAATGACTTATTAATCTGGAAACATTTATATAGAATTGATCATATATATATATATATAGGTATATATATATAAATAAAGAAATCAATATTTAGGCAGAAAAACTATCCATTTAATTTACAGTGTTTATATATAAATTTTTATACACGTTATTACATATTTTATAATTTTTCATTGAAAACGTTTGTCGCTCGGTACTATATATATATATAAGTCAATTAATATATACAAAATAGAGAGTAATGTTTAATATTATTAATTTCGATATAATACCGAACGAAATATTTAATTCATTTATTTATTTCGGTAAAAGTTTATTTAAAACGGGTCGAGGCTTAATTCGAGGGTCGTTCTTGTGACAACCGTAAACGTGCATAGTTATTATTATAATTATTATCGTATAATCTTTAAACCTAGTTTGGAGATATGTAAAAACTACTGTACTGTCATATATTGTAATAATAATCTTTTAAATGGGAACGCCCTTATAATTTCGACGACAGTTGAAATTATAAATTGCTCATGCTCAAACCATCCTGTAACTTTACATCTGATCAAGTGAGTAGAAAAACGAGAAAAATAGCCGATAAGGGAAAGTCTGCCTTTAGAAAACTTCGTCACATGATTGAAAAGAAAGATCGCAGAAAAGATAAATTGAAAAAAGCGGAATCCGATATATGGTTAAGTAAAAAGATGATTATATATATCCAAACATAGGCTTCTCATAAACACGAGAAAATAATGAAACTCGGACGTACAATAATATGCCCTGAAGTAGGAGAAAAGATGTTCAGAGAAGGTCGTAACTTGAGTAGAGAATATTCAGTTCAATTTTCTGAGCTTACTATGGAGGAAGTAGAATAACGTGTAAGTAAAACACAGTTAGTACCGCCATTGTGTTGAAGTATAAGGAATCGCCAAGCTTAATTAAGACGGAAGATTAAAACGTCATCAGGCAATTCTCAAAACAGATCGCAACCCAGGTTAGAGTTTTGCTTATTGTAGGGTTTCTTTTAACTTAATTTTAACCCTTTCAGTCGTACACTATAAAATGTTGACACAAAATTATAAATTTCACACAAATGCTTATTACACAATGCCGCTTCTCTTAGGTGAACTGTACATAATTTTCGATGTATTTATATAAATATTTTCAAAAATCGAGATATTTCACACGTTAATCAGATAATAGAAAATTTCGATAGCATTAAAACTTCCTGTCCCATATAATGGACATTGTGACGCGAAAGGGTGAATATTTCTTAACTAATTAACGTAAAAAAGAATCATTCGTCGATGAAAACGTAAACTTATACTATTTAAATATAACTAGATTCATTCGCTTATAATTGATTATTAAATTGATATTTTTAAAAATGTAAATATTCGCGCGTGTAATTAATTATAAATAATAGTCAATCTTTGTACTAAAAGTGTCAACAGTTTATTTTTCCGCGATTAGAAAGATAAAATTAAGACGACGTAGAAAATATTTAAAAGAGAAGAGAGAAGAATGAAAATTAGAAAAGACTATCGCGGGAAAATTTTAGTAGAAAATATTCGAAAAATGTCTCATTTTTACACTAGTATTAAATTTATAGATAATAACGAAACATCTATTTAGCCAATCGCGTAATACGAACCATCCGTTTAAAGATGAAATTATGAATAACGTTAGAAAATACAACGGAATCGCTAACAACAGATAAATGTTTAAATAAGAATTTACTTAAAGAAGAAATTATATTTAAACTGAAAACTTTGTTTCGAATTTTTCTCGTCATTATAGAACTGCATTCCATGTCGTTCGTTACACATTTTAAATCGAGAAGTAATCCGAACGAATTATTAATTTCCGGGTTTATTTCAAATTTAAAAAATCCGTTCAAATGATTTTTTACGAATTTTTCGTTTATTTGTTTGTTTTTTTTTTATTCATCGAATATTATCGACCTCTTTCTTCGATTTTATTTATTCCGATTTAAGTTTTTAAATTACATTTATAATTACTTCGACGATGTAAATACGCGAAATATATTTATGTATGTGTATATATATATTCACGATATCACGAAATGCCTATATCAAGCCGCTGCTAATTGCAAGCATTCTCCAAACTGTCCCAACGACTCCCATCGTGTGCGGCTGGGATCCAATTGATTACTGCCCATTTAAGATCATCATCTCGCCACCTATTCCTCGCTGATGCGCCGACTGACAATTAGCGTCACTATAATATCCGCTTAGTCCATCTTTCATCCTCTTGTCTTGTCAAATGCCCGGGCCATTAAGTTTTAGCTTGGCTATCCGTTTCACTGCGTCTACCAATTTCGCCCTTTTACCTAATGCACGTAACCGTCTTGTGATTTTTGATCCTGATTTCAAGAATAATTATCTCATAAGCCATTAGGGATTTTGGCAGTAAGAAAAACAGAAAGACCACAGCAGCCAACACCAGAATGAGCAGCCGGATTTGTCGCATGCCTCCTTACAATCAAATAAAAATAGAAATAAAAGACTGGCTTAAACGTCGACACTGATGTAACAAAACTAATCGAAATACACGCGCATATATATATAAAAGAAATTGTCTCTTTACAATGTGTAGTGATTTTGTGTCTCTGTGTTTTTAATTTTTACATTTTTCAGTTTCAAACATATTTTTTTTTTCTCTTTTCCGGTTATTTAATTTAAATTCAAAATGGATTAACATATAAATATTTAATTTTAAAACTTAATAATAATAGATTATGTCCGAATAAATAGTAAAAAGATTTATTACGACGTTTAACTTTTAAATATATTATGATCTCCCGAGGAGATATGACAAAAAATACGCGCCCAATTGTTTCCACAATTTAATTCCTTTAAGATGTTACGCACGTGTAAGACTAATCACGTAAACACAGTAATCCAGGCGTTAATTTGTTTTTTTATAAGCGACAATATATATATAATATTTTATATATAAATATGCATATATATGTTTTACGATGGTCTTCGTATATACCTGGCAATATGGAGATCATTGTTTAGGAAGAAAAAACATACATAAGCACCCTTGTATACATGTTATTTTTAACACATATTATAATATGTGATAAATTAAAATACAATGTTCCTTGGAAAATTACAACTAAAATTATACCATCTAAATTATTATTGATCGCATTTTCCGATTTCTTCGGGCGCTTTTAGTACGTACATATACATCAATCAACAAAAATGACGATGATGACGATATATATATATATATATATATGTATATGTCTCAAAAAAATCGCTCGGTACAGGCATTATAAGTTAATTAGTAAGTAATGTAATATTTAGTGTTAATTTCGATATAATATCAAACGAAAATTTCATTTTATTCATTTAGCTAGAAATTTATTTAAATATAGTCTCAGTTTTAGTGGACGCACGCTATTGTAAAGGTCGCAGACGCACGTACAGATAGTTACAGCTTTTATCATAATTATTACTATCTAGTCTTAACACTTGGTTGAGACGAGTGAGTTATTATCATAGAGCAATGATATATAATTCAAATTGACCGGCTGAAGGAAATAAGATAAAATAGTCGATAAGGGAAAGCCTGCTTGCATAAACTCCGTCACATGATGGAAAATGACGAACGTTAAGCTATAGGAAAATCTGGTTATCTGGCCAGTAGTAGTTAGTAGCAGCCGTCATCAGGACTCCTGCTCGTAATCTCGAAGAAATCTGCCTTGGAGACCCACACGAGGAAGAGGCGTTTCACAAAGGGAGTAGAGTTATACGTTAGTAAAAACTAATAGTTAATATTCCGACTGTACTAATAATTATAAAGAAGTATCACCAACTTTATTGATACGACAGGGTTTTTTTTTTATTTTTTATTTGGTGCCCGAATCCGAACTTAGTCGGTGGGATAAATTTATTTGGTAGAATATATTTTATAAAGAAGCAAGTATGTGCTTATAGTGAAAAAATAAAAAATTAATTGAAATAGATTTCGAAAAAAGTAAAAATTACAAAAATCAAAGATTTGTGGGCAAGGTGCCCTACTATGAGAAAAAAAAAATTCGAAGGAGAGCCAGGATGACAGAAACTTAGTCACAACCCCCTAATACAAATACACAGCAAACCTGTCGAGAGAATCTGTTCACCGTATATTGCTACAAGACTTGAAATTTCATCCTTATAAACTGGAAATAGCTGAACTTTTTGCTGAAAAAAGATGTAAGATGAAGAGATCGATTTAAACAACCTTTCGATGAACGATGAAGTTCGTTTTCAGTTACGTGGATTCGTAAAGAAACAGGCTACTGGTCCGAATCTAATTCGAATTCAATCGAACAGAAGCAGTGTCACAGCGAGCGAGTAACCGTTTAGACTTTGTCGACGAAGTGCGGAATAGTGGGCCTTATTTTTTCACTGGTACTGTCAACGGAACACGCTATATCGAGATGGTAAACTCGTTTTTGCTTCCCTCACTTCATCGTCAACGTCGTCGTCGTCTGGCCCCGTACATGGTTTCAACAAGATGGTGCGACGTGTCACTGTTCAGCAGAAACGCTCGTAGTCTCCTAGTATGGAGCGTCGCACGGGTTCGCTGGGCCGTAGCGCTCGTCAGATTTAACCGCTCCAGATTTTTTTTAGGTGGAGCACCTTAAGAACCGCTTTTGAAAACTAGGATTTCTGAAGAACTATGCTCGAAAAAGCGTTCGAAAATGTTGTAAAAAGATTGAATGAATATATTGTTGCAAATGGCATCATTCGAATGATATTGTGTTCCATAAATTGTAAGTTAATTTCCCGTTTTTCCATTTTCAAATAAAATTTTATTCAAAAATTTTGGTCGAGTATTTTTTGAGTTATTTAAAAAATGAAACCATCCGTCTTCTATGGGTCACCCTATATATATATAGTAACATTTATATGTATATACATATATACGTATATTACTATGTAAACATTCATATACAAACGCGCATACACACATATATATACATGTGTGTGTAAATATGTATGTATACATTTATACGTATATGTACATATATACGTATATTCATATGTAAGCATTCACACACACACACATATATATATATATCTCAGTTCATTCTAAAGTTTATTTTTTTTTACTTTTTTCAATTATAACTTCATCTTTGCGAAGTATATTTTGTTGTTTCTTTCTTTTAAATTATTACTTCACGTTTTCAGAAATGCAATAATGGTCACTTTCGGTTTAATTTAAATGTTTTGCATTTCTTAAAGAAAGGATCGAATTCTTCTCACATAACCGCAAATAGTACTTGTACATAGTTACCTACTGTGTAAAATGCGTTTCATATACGCCCATAGAATGTTACCAATTGTACGATGGAGCTCTCGGTGAATTTTTTAAACATGTACTCGTTAAAACTATTTACCACTCGCACATATAAAATAAATAAAAGTATTCACGTAAAAAAATAAGTATCCAAATTTATCAGTTCAAAAATTTACAAATAAATAAGTTCGGACATTGTAAAACTTAATTATAAATAAAAATTAAAGAAATAATAAGTAACCGTCTCGTTAAAGATTAGATATGTACGTTTTAATATATTGTCCATAAGTGAAGTCCAAGTCTTTGAAACAAATTTGTTTATAACACGATCCTAAAATATAACGTCCTGATGCGACGTACTTAGGACATTCTTTTCAACGGACAGAAGAACAGCTAATTCAGAAAGTCTTTCTTGTTTTTGTGTACATCGCGTACACATATTTATTCTGTTTAATGCTGAAAAAGATCGTTCAACTATACAGCTTTAAATTTTGACCAAACAACCGAAAGACTAAAAATGTCTAAATTTTTATACAATTCGTGCACTTGGGTAATGACAAAACTCCGGAATGCTGTACACCGCAGTCAATTCAGATTTTTACTTTGTCACGTCGAGTCTTTCGCCATGGAGATGTCCCACTAATGCTTCAAACAAATTACCAAGAAACTTTATATTCATCTAATAACGCTAAATATCGCAATTTTTTAAACCTCTGACAATTTATTTAAAATTTTCATATATTGTCGATTATTTAATTTTAAAAAAAGGAATCAGTATTCTATAGTCAGATTTTCATCATTTAAACGATTTTCACTTCGAAGGGCAGTCATTCGAAGATTAATCATAAATTATCTGAACTTCATTTAGAAATTTGTTTTTTGATGTCGGTACTTCTTTAGAAGCTAATTGGATATTGAATATTTTTTATTCCGTAATATGTAAATAATGTTTCGAAAATGTTGACCATATAATTGAATTCAACAATTTGAAGATTAAAGCGAAAACCTCGAGCACGTGCTCTAGTTTTGCTATTCCACACATCAAAATCATTCACCGTAAGTTGTTCGTAAGATCACGCGCCGTTATGTTGTACTCTTGTTTCAAAGCAAGTGCAAGGGCTTCGTTATAAATCATACTTTAATCTTACAATCTGCAGCACAAAATGAAGCCGTTTCAACCATATCGTTGCAACTATAACCGCCGCCTGGGAGTACAGTATAAAACAAGGTGTTTATAATGTGCCGCTATTCTTCAAGGTTATGGAGTATTCGCATTCGTACATTTTATCATAATGCGATTCTATTTTAAAGGAAAATAAAGTTGAAATTAAATTTCATAATAAAGTAAAACTGTATTATATCCTTATTTCTCTACTATACTCTGCAAGTACAGCGATTACATATACGAGAGCGGGCCAATTGGACATTTTCTAAGTCGTGGGAAATATCGTGGAGAATTATTTTATTTAAACTTTGAAAGTCGTAAAGCTTTACGATTATTGCGTTCATTACTCAAAATTTTTTTATCATTTGTCGGATTTTTATCCGATTTCAATCGCAAATAATAACTCGTTTTCGAGGTGAACGTTTAATAATAAAGGAATGGATCAATTTCGCAGACCTCAAAAGTTCCATGTCGTTTGTGCTTTGTGCCCTTGTTAGTTTTATTATCTACATTGACTATAAAAATTACCACATTTTTTAGTTCGAATTTGACATACACTCTAGAACTTTTTTCTTTTGTAATTTATAACAATGAAACGCCTCAATCTTTTTTCTTTTAGCGGAGTATAGATGTTTTAAAAATTATCAATATTCAATATGTTACTATTTTTCAACCATTCTAGTTTATATATACAAATTCTTCTTCAGTATTACAATATAATCAAATTTTCTCTTTACTAATCATTTGCTCCGTTTTCACGAGTAAATAATATTCGTGTTATGATGAAACAAGAGCAGTAACAAATTTATTTTTAAAAAACACATAATTATATAGGAAAAAATTTAATGAACTACAACAGTATTTTCAGTTGATTTATTTAGCTCGATCTGATTTAATTACTGAACAATTAATTACCAAATCAACAGACTTTTTTTTGTTGTATAATAACATAGTCGATAAAGAAGTCTTACTAAATAACCTATTGAAACAATTAAAAATGTAGTGCTAATTTGGTGATTCATATTGAACAAAAATAAATGAAATAGCAACACTCTTTTTACAGTATCCCAATTCTTAATACTGAAAAATAGTCGGCTAGTTTTGGGGACGTCTGTATAAAATATGTATATTTTTATAATTATATTATATTAAAAATTAGTATGTACTAATATAATTTACGAACACACGGAAACGTATGATGGATTTTTTTTATTGAAATTTATATATTTTACAAGTTTAATAATAGGAATTCTGTCAAATATTTTTAAAATGCTTATATTAAACAAACTACATATCAACAACGCAACGTATACTATAGATTGTTAATTATAGATTGTGTGAAGCAAACATTGAAGAAATAATTTGTTTTCAGATAAAACTATATTATATTTGGGGTTTCATGTGAATTATATGAACTGTTTGAAGTAGGTAATTATTTATAGTGGACCCATTTTCGGGAAAATAAATATTTTCAGCAGTAGCAATTATTATATTATGTACATTATTATCAAATTTAAATTTAAAAATACGCGTAAATTTTTTTATAATTTTCCATAGTGAATGTTGACTTAGTAATATAATTACATGCTAATGTTTTATATTTAGAACATAATGCACAAAAGTATAGCTACATTTATCTAATAATAAGTAATATATATTTATACAATTATTTGAAAATATGTTAATTAATAAAATGATTAAAAATGATATGTGTTTAGAACTTTAAAAATTAAAAAAGTATGTCATAAAACCGTTTTATCAAACATGATGCGAGATTTCAGAATCGATAAATTAATTATAACAATTGGCAACAGTGTATATAATGGACTCATTATTTAGAAATCTACAAAGTTGAAAATAAAGTTGTGTAATTCGTGTTATTATTGTTTTAAGGTGTATAATTTACCAATAAATACATTACTCTATTAATGAGTAATTCCTCATAATTTAAATATATATATAAATAATTTAAGGATGAACCACACTTACTAGGCGAGAAATAAAATGTTTGTCATCTATAAAGTTAACAAAATCACTACCCGAAATAAAACTATTTTATGTAGGTTTAAATATATTTTGAAATAATTTGTCTCCGTCATAAAAATATTGCGTCTTTTTTTTTTAATTTGTAGGTTTCGTAGAATTATTTTTTTGCAGGTTTTAAGAAAGTTCATCGTGTGCATAAAATATTCTTACTGTTGAATTTAAAGGTCCCGCAGTATTAATGTTTAATCCGTGGAAGTATATTTTAATTATGTTTAAACGTCAGTATTTATAATATAAGTTATGTTTGGTGTAGGATAAATATACTTACAAAATACCTACTTCCGTGACAACTAGTTTTCCCATTATAATGAGTTATATTTTAATTACGTTTAAACGTCAGTATTTATAATATAAATTATGTTTGGTGTAGGATAAATATACTTACAAAATGCCTACTTCGGTGACATCTAGTTCTCCAGTTACAATGAGTCGCTTTCAGGGACCTATACCGTTACACCACAATCAGTTCGCAAAACAACCTGTAACTAGAGGATCTTTGTTGTTCCCTCCGGATATGGATTACGATGGAAGAAAATTACGACGAACAGCAATGCGGAAAACTGTGGATTATAATGCGGCTATTGTTAGATTTTTGGAAGTATGTTCATACTCTGTTCATAACAGTAAAGTGCAGATGTGTAATTTTGTTTACACGAAAAATTAATATTTACATGCACCGCAAATTTGATTAAATTTAGATTACTCATACCAGATCCCAAAATCTACATCCTACATTTGTAAATAAGTTTGGTTGCGGTACATTATTGTAAATAAGGCTTATTAATTTGAAACTAAATTTAAATATTCCTTATATTTTTCTTTTTTAGTTGCATCAAATTTTCTATTTTGTATTTCGTCAGTAGTGATTGCACAATATTTATACTTTAGGTATTATTTGTGATAGGTTATAGTGTTTATTTTAAAATAGGAATACTAATGTTAATCTAAATTTATTATGACGCATTCGCTAGAACGTGGTTTTGGCAAGCACCGTCGGCAAAGAATTCAGGTATTATCCTTTAAACGTTCATTTTATTGTTTACAAAATTGTTTTATTCAAGCCATCAAAAGCAGAAAATGTGATATACGGAATTAATACTTTATAAGTTTTTTAAACTATATGGTTAATATTTCGATACATTCAATTATTGTCTTAACATAAACGAAAATAAATTGGCTCATTTTTGTTATTTATGTACACCTCTATTCATATCTGTCTATAGGAACATATGTATATACATATATATGTATACACATATATATATATTTATATTTATATATATTATTTTTAGAATAGAATATGGCAAAAAGATTATAGAGATGGTGAAATTATGCAACCGGATGTGCTTTATACGCCTTATATGATGCCACCAATTGGTTATGAGAATAATTATACCAACGCTGTGACTACACGTTTCGTAAAGGCTGCCAGTAACAAAGTGAGATGTCCAATATTCTGCGTAGCGTGGACACCTGAAGGAAGACGTCTAATTACCGGCACTTCTAGCGGGGAATTTACTTTGTGGAACGGATTAACCTTTAACTTCGAGACAATTCTTCAGGTTTTTTATGCTAATTTAGTTATAATTAATCGTTAATTTTATATCGCATATTTATATTTGACATCGCTGATTCTGTATTTCATTTTATTATATAATCATTTGAATAAACCAACTGATAGTATTATTAAAAACATTTTTTAAATGTTAGATGTAATATTATAGCATTATAAAAGTTTTA
This sequence comes from Coronaproctus castanopsis, assembly GCA_032883995.1. Lineage (NCBI taxonomy): Eukaryota > Metazoa > Arthropoda > Insecta > Hemiptera > Monophlebidae > Coronaproctus > Coronaproctus castanopsis. The sequence continues at coordinate 206,880,217 of CM065052.1, forward strand.
ATAAAGGGTTAATTAATATATTCATTTAGAAAATTAATTATAAGTGATATTTAAAGTACTTTAAACGATTCCAGAAAATTAATCAGCTGGTTCATACTAAATTAATATATTTTCATATTTATTTAAGGGATAAAGATTATATACCGTAAATATCGCGACTGAATTACCTAGAAAATTTTTAAACCGAGTAATGACAAACAGAATGTATATCTGAAGTAATTCTATCGAATATCGAAATTGTTTACGTTTGTGTTGTGTGTTATAACCAAGGTAAGAGATCATGAAATGCCAAAAATAAATACTTTCAAATTAGTCTGGCAAGGCGAGGTGAGTTCTCTTTTTCCATTGTAATCGATTAAATCAACTGCACGTAGTTCGTAGCTCGTTAAAAACCCCCAATCACCGTGTATCTCTGCTGCATACGTTCATCCCATACACTAGAATAATTTAAAAATTTCAAGAATTAAGAATGCTATTTTTTTTTTATTATTTCAGTTATATTAGTAATAATTTTCTTTGAAAGAATGGGAACGATGAAATTTATGTTTAATTATTGTACATTCTTTGAGAAACTATTATTGTTATATGTTCTATATTTTGCGTTCAACAATTCACCATTAAAACGTACTATTTTTTCATTTATTAGTATTGTTATTTAAACTTGATCCATTATTTAACTGTGAATGGATAATTTACTTATGTATTTTATATATATATATATATATATATATATATATATATATATATATATATATATATATATATATATATATATATATATACGTATGTATGTATGTATATACATTATATAATTGTATTAAATTATGATCATAATTGAAGGCAATAACGCACAACAGAATCCAGACGGCTTAACATACTTCACACGTGTAATATTTTTTGCTAAAATATGTTTTGTATACACATAAAATATATATATATATATAAAGAATTAGCAATTATATTGATGAAATTCTTTTGATATTTAATTAAATTATACAATTTACGAATAATATAATATGAAACTGACAAGATGTTAAGTACAATTTAGGAATATTAATACATTATGTTGTATTGAAACCCCTCGCAGAGATACAAACATGTGCTTATAACGTGTTAGTTTTTGTAGTGATTTAAAAGTTATTGTTGAACTATAGTATAGGATTAGTGTTTCATCCACACAATCATCAACATCGTTATTAGCCGTTATTTCAATAATTTGTATCTTTTGTAAAACGTCATTTTTAATAATAAATTTTTTATAAAGAATTGATTTTATTATTATTAATAATAATTCTTCGATTAAAAAAATAATTAATTGGCCTAATTTTCAATTTATTACCAAGCATGCATATTGTTTAATATGTATAAAAGAGTTAAAGTATAGCCAGATCAAAAATATAATTTTTTAATCAGATTTCAAAGTGAAATCTTTACACCTGGCGATCAAATTTATTTATTACGTTATAAATTTTAGATTTAAGTTTATATTATTTTATATTTTACAATTTCTTAAGATTATAATTATTTAATTCTAATGATATTATTCTTAAAATTAGTCGATTTATATGAAATATATGTACTGCGTAGTACGTAACTGTTGATATCTTTTTAACGGACGTGTTAGTTTAGTTAAACTATTTCTCGTTTGACAGGCTCATGACAGCCCCGTTAGAAGTATGGTTTGGTCACATAATGATTGCTGGATGGTTACTGGAGATCATATGGGTTTCATTAAATATTGGCAATCAAATATGAATAATGTAAAAATGTTTCAAGCTCATAGAGAACCTGTAAGAGGTGTTAGGTACGCGCACGTTGAAATATATTGACTATTTTAAGGTGATTAATCTGAATTATGTGAAACACGTTTTCAGATTATTCGCCCGTTGCTTTTATTCTGTATGATGAAATTACTTATTAATTATTAAAAATATATTTAAGTAATTTAGTTATAACGAAAAATGACAAATTATAATTTAAAAGTGGAAAAGTTTAATTTGTACACTTCGATATTGTGTATTAAAGTGCGCACTAAGATTTTTTTTACGTGATTACAATTCTGAATGATTTTAGTATTAAATTTTTTTATGTTTTGTGTAGTTTCAGTCCAAATGATAGCAAGTTTACTACTTGCTCCGATGATGGTACCGTAAGAATATGGGATTTTATTAAATGCGAAGAAGAACGTGTTTTAAGAGGTAATTTATAAAATTTAATTTATTTATAACATGCAATATTTAATCCTAACAGAAAATATTTTATTTGATTAAGTAAATTATAGGCGATTGTATATATATATATAGGAAGTTTGATATTTGCATGAGAGCAAGCCAAACATGTTGCTCTAAGAAATAAAAAATTTTGAACATGATCAAATTTTTTGCTATTTAGATATTTGTAATTTTGCACAACACTTTTAGACCTTTTCAACCGAAATTAATTTTATCTCAACATGTGCATGGTTCTCAGAACCTGATTTTTTTTTAGTTAAAAATTTATCTGACATAAATAATTGGCTGAGGTTATGCTAGGTTAGGTTATGACACATTTAATAAATAATAGAAATGTTTTAATATTCTTTAGTTGATCGGTTAGTTTTAGAAGCAAAATGTAAATTAAAAAATTTTGGGCTCGGCATATATCTCAATCAAATAGATAAAATAAGATGATTGTTCTCAAATTTAATATTCTTTTTTAAAAAATTGTTTTATCTTGTGAATGATTAGTCGAATATTGAAGATATTTTATGTTTCCACGTCTTCATACTCGTTCTGTGCGTAACTTAAATTTAAAACTGTCAAAAAAAAAAAACATTAAAAAAACAGAAACAGAAAATTAGTTTTATAAATATGCAATTAGTATTTATTGTTCAGATATTGAGAATGTTGTTCTTTAACAATAATGATAGTTGCATTCGTAAATTTAAATGTAATTAATTAATTTACATAAACATTTTTATAGTTTAAAAAGTTAATACAATGTACAATATTTTCCTCTACCGGGTGTGTGTGTGTCTATCTGCATTAACGCCATATTATGATTGTCTTGTACGCTATTTACACACTGTACAATAAAATATATATAGGTAAGTAGTCGTCTAGCTCCGATGCGGAGACGGCACTTGATTGATACTAATTTATAGGAAATGTTAATATTACGTGTATAGGTCACGGTGCTGATGTAAAGTGCGTCGACTGGCATCCGTACAAAAGTCTCGTAGCATCCGGTAGTAAAGATAGCCAACAGCCGGTGAAATTATGGGATCCTCGATCTGGTAAATCTTTTGGAACCTTGTAAGTGTGATATGTATATGCTTAATACAACGTCTTTAACGAAGATAATTATTAACCGTTTGCGTAAATATATTAACGTACAGGTCGTTTTACAGGTGAATTTTCTTCTTAATTTAATCCTCGATGTTTTTTTTTTCAGTTCATTTTCTAGTTATCATTATTAATGATGTATTAAAATGCGTAAAAATATATTTGCGTTCTTAGGCACGCTCATAAAAGTACAGTTATGGATATAAAATGGAATAGAAACGGAAATTGGTTGATGACAGCGTCTCGGGATCATATGTTAAAATTATTCGATATTCGTAATTTCACTAGCGAGTTACAAATATTTCGCGGTCATAAGAAAGAAGCGAGTGTGCTCGCGTGGCATCCTCAACACGAAGGCTTAATCTGCAGCGGAGGTACCGATGGCTCGATTCTTTTCTGGCACGTCGGGTATAATGTTTTTTTTTAATTTATATATATATATATATATATATATATATATATATATATTTTTTTTGTGAATGTAATGTCTAACATACTGTCTCGATGTAACATGTTATGTTGAGTTGAATATTTCGAAGATAGCGTGGATAATTGTTTCGTCTTTATTTTTACATGATCTGTTATTTTGTTTATAAAAAACGAAAAGGAACTGACACTATTACGTTTAAACTTTCACTACGGTTGTCATTTCAAAGTTTCATAAAATGTAGTTAGGAATATAAAGAACTCTAGAGAGAACTACTATTTATCCTGATGTAAGTCTATATAATATATAGTTCCTCAGTTTTCATACTTAGATATTTTTTGAAAGCAACTCGAATTTTAATATTGATCTTAAACTTTCAAGACTGATTTCCTATACTTTTTATTCGATAAAATAAAATTGTAATATATTTTTTGAAAACATGCCGAATTTTAATGTTTAAAATAATGTTATTTAATTTCGTAATACATATAAACAGATAACTTGAAAGAACGCATCTTGCAATTAATAGAGCTTATAGGTATTCTTACGGAATACCTCAAATTTCAACGTTTAAATGTGATTTTGTATAATTATTATATAATAAAAAGTTAATTTTTGAATATGTATAAACATGTTTTCTTTCGGAAGAACTTATTTCGCAATTTTTTAAGTCGGGGATGAAGAGAAATAGAGGTTAGATATTTTATCACATATTTTCTTTAAAAAAAATATATATATATGTTTTGCAATTTCTTAATATCAGAGAAATTAAGCTTTCTTAGATCATCGTCATAGTCGTATTGTTGGTTGCGGAACGTCTTGACTAGCCATTGTACGTTAATTTTTACGTACAAAATGAGCTAGCATTCACGGCATTAATTATATGCAACGTAGATGCATCGTTATACGGAGTAGGGTGCCATTACCTTCGTGTTAATTAAGAATTACATTATGTTAAAAAACAAACTGAGTCGTGAGTCGGTTTCTAACCTTCGACTGTCGAGTTGCCAATCGAGCATTCTAGCAACTATACCGCCGCGACAAAATATTTACTCGTTTAAATGTGTATTATTTTCTATGACTTGATTTTTAATCGTTAACGCGATGCGAGTAAATTGATTTCGATCGATGTTCCTGATATATAACTGTTTTTCGTTTTTAAGTACCGATCGAGAGGTGGCCGCTATTGAACAAGCGCATGATAGTATCGTTTGGGCACTGGCATGGCATCCTGTTGGTCATATATTATGCTCCGGTTCTAATGATCATTCAAGTAAATACTGGTCTCGTAATTTACCGGGTGATTCGATGCGCGATAAATATAATCTGAATATCAATCCGTACGGTGGTCTGATGTCGTTCGAAGAACGTAATCCGGGTACGTATTATAATTAGTTTTTATTTATTTATTTCGGGGAAAATATTTTCGAATTACGATCGATTTATTGGATTGAAATTTTTTCTTCAGACGGTTATATTCCCGGTATGGGTCCGGAAGATAAAGTTGATGTGGATAAATTGCTGCAGAAAAGTATTCCCGGATTGGATAATTTAATCAACGATGATAAAGTTAAAATCATTCGAAAGGTATATATCGCGCTTTTATCGAATAGTTTATTAATTACGGTTATGGAAAATGTGTTGAAAAAGTATGTATAGCGCGATTTTAGCCAAAAATGACGATTTTAGCATAAATTTAAAGATCTCAATAATAATCGAATAAAATTAAAACTTAAAAAATAAATAGGGAAAAATAAGTTAAAATCGCTAAAAAAATTTTCTTTATTAAAAAAAAAAAAAAAACAACAAAAAATTACAAAACTTTTCGATGGTTGTTAAGCCATTATCTATTCAATGAATATAAAAAAATAAATTATAAAAATATATACAAATTTAAAAAAAGTACAAAATGCGAAAAATATTATTTAGATACGCAATTTAGAAAAATTATCAAAGTGATAAAACAGTATTTTTTTTTTTTAATGGTAAACAACGCGATCAACAATCGGCAATATAAAATTTATATAAGTAACCGATAACGCAATAGCGAATAAATAAATAAAAACATCCGATAATATAAAATTTATACATAAACAATTGCAATTTTTACAGATTTTAACTCTTTTTTTTTTTTGTAGTTTATTTTTTAAAAAATCACTACATTCCAGACTTTTCTAAAAATTTAAAACTTATCGTCGTAATAAGTAATACGAATACACTTTGAAAAAAAATAAATTATAAAATTTATACGAAGAAAAAAAAATAAAAACTTAATAACATTATAAGGAATAATTCTTCTATAAACACACGAAATTCACATTTAGAAAAAATCCTGTTCATCATTTCATGTTGTAACTTTGTAAAAATCAATATAAAGAAATCTCCAATAGTCATATTTATTTACACTTTTCCGTGTTTTTTTAGAAATCCCCATAATGATGACAATAATAATAAAAAATATTTACATCAATCATGAACAATAGATATAATAATAATAATTGCTACTACGACAAAAAAAAAGTATACTTTACATAACAATTAGAAAAATGTCAATAAATAATAATTGTCAATTCAATTTTTTTCAATTCGAATATATTTTTGAATCCGATTTAGAAACTTACATATATACAACATGTGTGAATATATGTATATATCTCCCCAATTACAATTTCATACAATTCATAGTACATACGTGTACAAACATGATAAAATTTAGAAGATAAATTACTAGTTTGAAGTAAATCACAATACCATTATGTATAATTAAAAATAAATACTTAAATCCTTCGACAAAGCGCATAATTGCGCGAACGACGACAATTTATACATAATTAATGATCGAAATATTGGCTTAATATAATACTCCGAATATAAACATACCCAAATTGTGTCGATAGAAAAGAGAGGTATTATGTTATAAAATAAATATAAATGAGAAATAACAATAATATACAATAATAAAATAAAAAATAATAAAATACAAAAAATTAAAATATAAATGAATAATAGAAGAAAAATAATCTTATACAGATATATATATATATACGCATAAATGTGAACACAAGGAAAAAAAAGTATAACTTGACATATCAAGTTTCGATACACTATATTTATTAATTATAACTGTTTCCAGAATGTGCTTCTTCTTACAGTTTCTTATATCAATTTTAACAAAGGTAGTTTATTATAGAGTGCACAGGACCCATTGCTTGCATTCGTGTATGATATTTACTAAATTTAGGAATTTTAGTTTTTCTTTCACGAATAGATATGTTAAAACTAGATTTGTTTTTACGTACAAAATTTAATAGTTCAGTTTTGTATAAATCTTCAAATCCTAACAAATTACTATTTAATTTATGAATTGTCAGTTGCCCGATATGTCGATTGCATCCTATGTGTTAATAATAATGTTAATAAATCATGGTTCTATGTCCGTTACTGAACGTCGGCTAACATATTGCCAATTTTGTTTCTGTTTAATACGTTTCGGAAAAATTCAAATTCCACTTAAGTTATATCACTGCGTCAAATTCTGTACTCAGGTTATTTTTTCCTTCTTGGGGGACCCTCTTTCCCGTAATCTTGTCTCGTATAAGAGGGTGATGTTTCGAGTGATTATGTGACTAAAATATTTTCTTCTTTTACGATTTCTTTCGTTTCTTTATATACCAATAAGAAATAATAATATAATAATAATAAAATTTAAATTTATGTATTCACGGTAAATGGTAGATGTATTAAAAAACAATGTATTTTATTTAATAAATGAACGCTATAAATAATTAATAAACAATTTCGTATCCTTGCTCTATTACTGTACGAAAATGTTATAAAAGTCAGCAAGTTCAGATGCGTTGATCACTACCGTATAATCCCCGGATGTTGAAATTAAGGCAAGGTGTATTTAGGCGGTCGATTCGATAATATGAAAAATGTATCGTATAATCGATCTAAATATTCAATCAGTTGCGTTGTAGAGCGTTAAATCCATTGCCTATGGATAAGAAATAAAACTATTGCTAGAGGCTACGCGTTGTTCCATCGGGAAAAAATAATGTGAGCTTACTCTGGAAGATGCGTTGAAAAAAAAGAACTGCTACAGGTTATTGATATCGGATTTTGGCTAAGAGGTGTAAAATACCGAAATCCTTCGAATTATTATACAATGATAGATGAATCAGAAAAGAACCATAGATGAAATTTTGCAGCAGGAGAGTATGCTAGTACAGTGTGGAGCAGATCAAGTGGATACAGCGTTAAACAGCGCTTACAAAATCGTCACCGGCTGCTTAAAACCAAACTGGACGAGGTTGGTAGGGCATATTGCCACACAACACGATCAACTGGAAAAAAATGGAAAACGCTAAATATATTTCGAACAAGATGCGGCCGTACAAAGGAAAATTTAAAAAAATAGGGACTAGATACTGATTCAAAATGTGCGAATGCGAGGAAGAACTAAGACCATAAACACTTGTTCAGATGTACACTACTTTGGAATAATAATTGACAGTTTGTGGGCTCCACAGCTAAGCGATGAAGGCTAAATACGATTACGAAATGTCAGATGTCGAACAATGTAAAATCTAATCTATATGTAATATGTACGATCGTTTACGTTATTCCGTATAATGAAATAATCATTATTTCGAACTCAATTAAAATCGATTAATTAATTAAATTAATTACCGGTTAGGAAGAACAATGAAAAAAATTACATCGTTATTTCGATTTTTCTAATTTGATTTCGAACGGAATTTTGAAAATTGATTTAACGTTGATTAATGTATAATATTACACGCGATCTATTAATGTGAAAATGAAAAATCAGCAGAAAATCTATGTATAAATTTTCGCCTAATTTAAACTACATCTCGTTATTATTAATTATTCGATTATCGAAATGTAATCAATCGCGTTCTTATAGATTCCATACGCGAAACCAATTCCGAAAGAGTTTCAAGCCGCTTGGAATGATAACAGACGTCCGGACGCTATTAGACGTAATATTTATTTTTAATATACGCATATGTGAACGTTGGTATATGTGCGTTTTATTTAACGAAAATAACTGGTTGCCGGTTCTTCATCTTTCATAGAAATAAAAGTAGATTGTTTTTGTTTTATTTAGAAATATTTTAAATTGAATATTTTTTTTTTGTCCACTCTCAGTATAGTTTTGTCTCCGCAGATTGTAAGAAACGTTTGTCATTGAATTTATTTTAAAATCGAAATAATTCTTTACGTACTTTATAATTTAACCGCGGCAAATTTTTTTCTAACGTAAACAACGCACGGATGCCGATATTTTTAAAGATGAAACGAATTTATCAACGAGATATCGTATATATTTTCTATATTCGATATAAAGATTTATTTATTTTAAATAACTAGGTTTCCTCTGTTATATATATATATATATATATATATATATATATATATATATATATATATGTTATAATAATGAATGAATTACGATAATATTAAGAAAAGGAATATGTGAAAAATATGTACTTAATTGAAAAACCAACTAAACATTTAGCGCATCTAGTTCAAGACTAAGATGCTTGTCAACAGGTGCTGTACATTGTAACTTACAATTATCCACAATAAATACTGGAGACAAGTCTATTTTTAATCCGGTCTTTAAAACTAATTACTCGTCGAATGTTATTAATATTATGTTTAAATTTTGTTGTTTATATATATATATATATATATATATATATATATATATATATATATATATTTAATTTTAATTTCTACATGTAAAAATGATTTATTGTAATTGTTTTATTTTTATCGGAAAATAGCGTAAAAAATTTTATTATTAATTATTAACATTAGTGATTTTTACATGTATGTGTATACGATGCGCTTATATTTAGGTCATTATTTTAATACGGTTATAGCAATGAAATTCCTTATTTTTTCAGCGGCTAATCCGGTTCCAGTGCATAAAGAATTTTTGCAAAAATTATTATTATACGCTCCCGGGGTTAAATACGTTCACGAAATTAAACCCGACGCGTTGTTTATGTATAACCGAATGGTTCCTATATTACGTACGTACTATAATATATTTCATATATTTTATGATCATTTAAAAGAAAATTAGAATAAAATTATTTTATATTTAATATCGGCGAATAATTTACTAAATGCGAATTTATAAGTTTTATCGTTTATAAACCGCGATACAAACGTCTAGTCGCAACCGATGTATACATTTGAAAATTAACGATGTAAACATGTTGTTTACATATAGCTAATGGTGACTTAGAGAAAGCCGCCAAAGGAGGTGAAGATAATTTGATATATTTTATTAAATCTGGCCGCGTTCCTGAATTAAATCCGTTGTTACCGTATAATGATTCTTTGCCTACATTCTGCCTCGAAGATGAGGCGGTAAGTATTTTATTTATCTCCTCATATATATATATATATATATATATATATATATAACGTGTATGTGTTACTTTTATAATTGAATTTATATAATTTTTCGTCCTTATTGTGTGTGTGTATTGTTACACATACAATATGCTTATATAAGAAACTATTAAATGTGATCATATTTTTAAAAAATACGTAATAGTAGTTACAAAGTGTTTAACAAATTTATAAATATATATAGATATAGACGTGTATGATGCATATATATATATCACAATCGAGACACGCTTAATGTATTATATATCTTCTTCTTTATTTCTTAATCTACTACATCATGTAGGCCTCTTCCTTATGTTTCCATTCGATCCTATCTGATGCATTGACCCACCAGTCCTTGTCTATCTTTTTAATATCGTGTACCTGGTTGACCCCTTTCACTTTTATTTGTTGGATGTCGTGTAGTTCTTACCGTCCATCTGTTATCATTGGATTATGTAACCTGCTCATCTCCATTTGATTTTTAAAATTTCTCGGACAGTTTCCTTTACTTCGGTTCTCTTTTTTATCTCAGATATTTTTACCGTTTCTTGTAAAGTTATCCCCAGCATTTTCCTCTGAATTCTTCTTTGAGTTTTATTAGTCCGTTCTAAGTTGCCTTTAGTTATGCTCCATGTTTCTATCGTGTAAATCATTACTGGCAGGACGCATTGATTAAACACCTTTCTTTTTAAACATATAGGTATATCAGTGGCGATTTTTCAGGGGGATGGTTACGTAAGTCAGATTTCCCTAACATTTCTTCAAACTAAAACCTTTTTTCTATATTACAGATATATATATATATATATATATTATTGTTTCCTAATTCTGTTTTATATACGTTTTAAAAGAGTGTAAATCGTTTATTTTTTAAATGCGTGGCGCTGTCGTTTTGTAGTCCAAATGGAATGGACCGGTTGTGTAAGGTTATAATGATAACTCGTGTTTAAAGGTCTTAGTATGCGTATGCTGTTGTATGTGTGTGTGGTACTTGTATACCGTCATCAGGGAATCTTATATTTGAAACTAATATGTACGCCGATGTGATATTAAGCTGTATTATAGTTTTTTTCATAATTATGACGGTAAAAGAAATGGCGACAAAATCCGTTTTATAACGCGAAACGTCCGAATTAGATGAAAATTGAAATTCGAGGTGAAATTTGCAATTGCCTTAAATTTTAAAGATGATAAATAGCGAATTAATTATGTAAAATTAACGATGTTGTAGACATTTTTTGTATTTTCATTAATCACGCATTTTTAGTACGTACGTTTGTTACTTGAAAGCTGTGTCTCAATATGCTTACCGCCACGTTATGCGTATTACACACTGGCCCCCCCAATGCCACACGTTCTATCATATCGTGTCATACTTGCTACAAGGGTCTCAGTTCGCTCCTAGGCTTAACGAAATAAAATCTATACTCGTATTTTATTTTTTTTTTTAAATTAGTTGGTTGAATGATTGTTTTTTTAAACGTTATTTTCAATTTTACGCGTATTTAGTGATTTTACAATTTTCATTATGTATCCTATATATTATTATGTTCATTAATTTAAAACACGTTTTTTATTTTAGAAGACTAACCATAAAATATATTCGCTCAATTCGACATATCCTACACCTTCCCTATACTTGAATAGAGTTATATTTTTTTTAATAAATTCTTAATTTCTTACTTTATATAAGAATTATATTAATCCGATCATTTATCAAATAGTTAACGTTATAATTAAACCTAACATATCTTTATCTTGTACTTCTCACAGTAAAAGATAACAACTGTTCAATTTGTTAAAAATTCCCGACTTAAATAAAATTTCCCTTGTTAACATCGCTACTAACGTATATGAAATATATACATAGTACACCCATACAGTGCCAGTTATTATATATATAATCGCTGCCACGGTACACTTATCATTTGCTGTTAGGAAGTTATGTGATAACGATGTATGTCGTATTTGGGAATTTGTAAAATAATTAATATATCAAAATTTAAATTTTTTTTCGATTGCTTTTTTTTTTTAGATGGCCGTGGATGAAGGTAATGTACGAATTTGTAATATGTCAATGTCGGACGGTATGTTATTATTTGGTTATATAGGAAATTTTTCCATAGACGCGAAAATTGCCTATAGTGTTGTATTGCCTTATTTTCTAATGTTTATATTCAATTTTTTATTCAACTAGAATTACAATTTAACATTGTCTGCTTCAGAATAATTACCTTAGGAAGCCACGCAGCGCCGGAGAGAGAATCCTTCCAATCCTCATAGCATTAGCCTTCAGTTCGTCGGTTACAGCCATGTGGATGTTTTCAAGTGTCGAGTTCTCTTGAGGTGATTTTGAAGATAATGAAGTCACAAAGACTCGAGTCTGGTGAATGAGGAGCCTGAGGTAACACAAGAATGTTTATGCTGCCCAAAAAAACCGTTTATTGAGATTGCTGTCTGACATGGCGCATTATCGTGATGCAATACCAAATTGTTCTTGATGTTTGGTCTCCTACGAAAGACGCTTTTTCGAAGTCTTTCAATGATCTCCAGGTAAAAGTGTTGATTGATCATTTGGCCTTCAGGCACAAAAACTCTTTGTGGACGATTTCGTGACTGTCTAAAAAAACAAATAAATTTTATCTTCGACTTGCTTATTCGTACTTTTTCGGCCTTGGAGAGAATGATGTGTGCCACTCTATGCTCTGGTGTTTGGTTTCTAGAGCGTACTCAAAAACCTAATACTCGTTACCAGTAATGACACGTTACAGAAAATGGGGATCACTTTCAATCGATCCCAAAAAAAGTCAAGATCATTTTCCTTTCTGGGATCATTTTGTTCTTAACCATTTTTGCAGAAAGTGGTGTGATTCAAATTCAACTCTTCCGCGATACTGTCAATCGTCGATCTGAACGCACAAGATCCTGGACTCTGTTGAAATTTTCATCGGTGCTTGCAGTTGTAGGCATTCCTCTGTATGGTTCATCTTCAATCGACTCTTCTTTCTGAAAATGCCTTAAACCAATGAAAACTCGGGGGGACAAAAACCCCGTCTCCAGGACCGCCGAGGTTTTTCAAAAGTTTCTGTTGCACTGTGTCCACGTTTGAAGCAAAAATTGATAGCACACCGTTGCTCGAATTTTTCGTCACTCATTTTTAGAATGCAATAGAGAAAAACCGATTCACGAAAACTAACACTATGGACAAATAAATGAATATATATATATATATATATATATATATATATATATATATATATATATATATATATAAAATAAGCTAATCCCCCGAGTATGTATTCACTCGATCAAGGCTAGGCTATCACATACGTTATTACACAAGAGGAAGAAAATATGACGTGAATATGTGAATAATTAACAATATATATATATATATAATATGAAATATACACATTACCTACATCTGTGTTTACAATCTCACATAAACAAAATCCCACACATGCTAGACGCGTTATCACGGTGCATCACCATTATCGACTATTAAAAGAAAATTTTGACAAAAACAAAATTAATTATAGCAAACGACAATATTCATTAATGATAGATATAAAATGGCGAAATCAACTAATATAAATATAGAAATTACATTAGTTAGATGTGTAAATGAAAAAATGTCGCGTTCACAAGTGAATTAATTTGTAGATACACACCCACGAAGACAGAAATGACTTCCCCGTCCATTCCACCATCAGTGCTAGTGGAGACTAACTAAGACCTTCTTTTTAGATATGTCAATTACTGCATGTCAGGATTTTCCGAACTGTACAGAATTATTTTAAATGCGACCTTCATTAAAATCTTTTAACTTTATCCATTATTTATTTCCTTGTTGGTGGTAACCGTCGGTTCTCACGATACACCCAGTCAATTAGAAATAGCGTCGATCTCGGACGCGTGAGCTTTTTTTTCTTATTTTGTGCAAATTCGTTTTTTAATACTCGTATCATCTGTTGAAACGCCACGACATATATATATATATATATATATATATATATATATATATATATATATATATATATATACAGGTATTTACGAACCAACTAGTTTCAGTTTATTTGAACTTTATTTTAATCGTTACTATTATCTTCCTCGTACAGCTCGATTCGGGTATTATCTTGCATTGAATGGATAATCTGCTGTAGCCGGCTTTTATTTGCTGCAGTTTTGACTAATTCTTCCGTCATATTGATTTCGGTCCATTTTTTTATGTTATCGAGTCACGATGTACACTTTCCTGGTTTTCTTTTTCCATCAATCATACCCGGTGCTATTGTTTGTAGTAGCTTGTACTTTTCTACTCTCATAAAGTGTCCAAATAAGTTTATTTTCGATTTTTTTCACAATTGTCGGTAACATTGTATTTTCGACATTCTTTTTAATGGTAATATCCGCTTCTTCACTGACTATACGTAGCATTTCGCCATCTTGTTTTTGATTTCTAAGCTTAACTTCTCGTCGCAAAGGGTGTTTTTTAATTTTTCAATTTCATAAAGGTACTTTTCTAATGCTACTATATCTACGAATCTTCGAAGTTCTATTTTCTGCTAGAAATGCTGTATCGTCAACAAAACGAACCACTGAAATTCGTTCGCACCCTATTTTTGTTCCTTCATTACGTCCTTTTAAGGATTGGATAAAAATTATCTCCGAATATAGATTGAAAATAATATTCCTTGTCTGACTCCCCTTCTTATTGGTATTTGTGCTGTTAACTTGTCATCTATTAGTATCCTTGCATTCTGTCTATCATACAGAGTTTACATTATCCTAATATCCGACTTTGATTTCTGTATCTTTTGATGTTTTTATTTATTCTACCGTACTTTATCAAATGCTTTACTGTAGTCTATGAAGCAAAAAATGTATACTAGTTTTTCGAAGTTCAGTTGTATTTGGATTAATGTTTTTTTTTTTTTTTTTTTACAAAATAGTGCTTCTCTTGTATCCATACCATTACGGAAGCCAAACTGATTCCATTTTGTGTTTTCTTCATTTATTTTAATTAGGCGTCGATAGATTATTCGTATTACTATTATACACGATTATATATATATATATATATATATATATATATATATATATATATATATATATATATATATATATATATATATATATATATGCATATATGTATGCATGTATAGATTTTAATTGTGATTTTAATTTAATTGCTCGTCGATAAAAATATTTAACATCGATTTTTCTTTCTGTCGATATACATTTAGATACGACTATATATAACGATCAACGAAGAAATTATCATCCAGATTTTCAGGCTAGATCTTCGTCGATGATATTAACTACGGCAAACTCGTCTAGTGTAACGGATTTAGATTTTCGAACTAACTTCACCGGCGAAACTCCGGTCAGCAGTCAGAATTATTATCCTCATCACGAAGATCACGATGATAATAGCAGTAATAGACAGTCGACCATCGGTGGTCGTCAGGCTTTATTACCACCTCCGCCATTACCACCGTTGCCGTCGTCTGATATTTTAGACTATCAGGAAATCGAGTCCGATGGTCCACCTGTAAAAATTCAACGTCAATCGTCATTTCAGAATAATAATAATAGTAATAATAACAACTCGAGATTTTCCCACTCTATCGAACGTGATCATTACGATTCCGAAACTGGCGATAATCGTAAATTTAATCATCAGTTTAACGGCACCTTTAAACCACAACCGTATCGTGATGGAGGAACGTCCAATTTCGAGCAACATCGCGATGAAATATCGATGGGTTATGACGATGAAGAAGATTTCGACGTAGACGATCACGGTTACAATAACAACAAGGCTAATGATTACGAAAATGATTGGCGCGACGAGGAAAACGATTATTATCATTCGGATAACTTCGAAGATGAATACGCGGAGGAGGATTACTACGGCGATCGGCCGTCATACTACGGAAGTAGAGGTCGGTTTCAATCATCCGGCTGGAGAAATAATAGAGGATCGTCGCGACCACCTAGAAGAGGTGGAGTCATCGGTAGAGGCCGACCACCTCCGCCGAATGATAGAAGAGATCATTATTATCATCATTCCATCGATGGTGGAGGCCCTAGTAGAGGTGGCCAGGATTACGGTAGTAGAAATGTACCTAATAGGGGAGTGCCTTATTCCAGAGGTGATCTGCGACGTCCGCCGTTTCCTCAAAGAGGTAATAATGGCGGTAGAGATTTTTACCACGATAGACGAGACAATAAAAGATCTCGGCCGAATTTCAGAGGTGTCATGAGGTGACCGAAATTTACGGCGGCTAACTGCGATAGCCGTTTAAAGACGTTCATTATTCTTTTAATCGTTCGAAATTTTTTTTTTTCTGGTTTTATAAGATGTCAATTCGACAAGTTTAAACTAGTTTGTTTCCGTTCGTAACGGCATATCACGATCATGGTCGTGCGTTATTTATTAATAAGCGGTTTGTAGATATTTCCTTTTTTCATGGGACAGACGGTGTGTATGAACGTTTTTCATTTCGAAATATTCTCGAAATGCCGACTGTCGTATTATCGAATTAATAAATGCTGGAATATAAGTAAATTTATGAAAAAACGTCATATCGTTATCATCGTTATACGTTATTTATTAATAAGCGGCTATCATCGAATTAATAAATGATGCGATATAAATAAATGGCGAAAAATATTTAAAAAAGAAATGTAAATAGCCTATAATCTATTTATTATTATTTTTAACGAACCGTTTCAGGACGATTCTATGAAAGTTCGATCACCATTTTCTCTGTGGAGAAATTATCGATATAAATTCATTATAAACCGGATTTTCTCGACGGATATCTTCGGTAGCTTGTAAACGTTTTAACAAAGCTTAATCTACAATATTAAATAATCTATTCGAACGATTTACTATTCCTCTTCGGATCATAGTTAATCTTAACCGGCGCCTTTAGTCACACACACACATATATATATACATGTTGAATTGTATTTTTTTTTCTTGTTATATGAATTCTGTCTTGATAGTAGTTATTACCTACGTATATTATACACGCTCGGATTATGATAAGAAATAAGTTTCAATCGATATTTTTAAAAGATCGAAAGTTTAAAAATTGTAAACGTTAACGCGTACATACGAATTTTTCATAATATAAGGTGACACAGAGAAGACGGACGGTTTTGTTTTTTGATTAGCGTAGTTGGTAGCACAAACCGCGTGCTCCACGTTTATAACGAGAGAAAAAAGCGCATGTTTCATATAGAACGTTATTTTCGGCATGAATCGATCACGACAGTGTAAAGAGAGTTTTGAAAAGAATTCAAAGTTACCCTTGTACCCATCTCGTAATTCAATTTTAAGATGGGTTGAAAATTTTCAAGAGACAATTTCTGAAACGAATAAAAAACGTCCTGGACAAAAAAAAACCCGGTTCGTACTCCCACCAATATCGATCTAGTCCCGGACACTCTGCTCATCGTCATGCTGCTTCTTTAAACCTGTCGAAAGAATCTGTTCCTCGTATATTGCTAGAAGACTTGAAACTCCATCATTAATAACTCAGAAATTAAAAAACTACCGACTATGAACAACGAAAACTTTTTGCTAAAACGATGCTGGAAAAAAAAGGTAAGACGAAGAGATCTATTTAAATAATATTTTGATGAGCGATGAGGCTCATTTACAGCTATCCGGATTCGCAAACAAACAGAACTGCCGCTACTGGTCCGAATTTAATCTGAATTCAATCGAACAGAAGCCGTCACACAGTGAGAGAGTAACCGTCTTTAGTGGAGTGGCGAAGTAGGGAAGTGGGTCCTTATTTTTTCACTGGTACTGTCAACGGAACGCGTTATATGCAGATGATAAACTAGTTTTTACTTCTCTCACTTTATCGCTGTCGTCGTCGTCTGGGCCGTACATGGTTTCAACAAGATGGTGCGACGTGTCGCAGCACTGTGAAATAAACGTAGCATATTATCGCGTTGCACGGATTTCGCTTGGCAGCTGCAGTCGCCAGATTTAACCACGCCACACTTTTTTTTATAGGGATACCTTCAGAACCGCATTTACGAAACGCGTCCACGAGATCTGGAAGACCTGAAAAATCGGATTTCTGAGGAAATATCAAAAATTCAGCGACCTATACTCGAAAATCGAAAATTTTGTAATGAATGTATTGTTGCAAATTCTGAACGATATTGTATTTCACAAATGATTGTTAGCTAATCTCTGGTTTTCCTATTTTTAAGTAAAATTTCATTCAAAAATTTTGGTCGAGTAATTATTTAAAAGTCCGTCTTCTTTGGCTCACTCGGTAAAACAATTTTTAGTTTTTATTTTGTAATGGAGTTTTTGGTTTCTTTGTTTGTCTAAATATACATATACACACATATATATATATATGTATATATTAGGTGTTAACATTTGTTAAACTGGTTAGGTGATTGTATGCTAGCTTGGTCGATAAATACCGAATTATACTATTACTGGAGGAGTTTCACATTTCGAAGGTTGATGTGTTAAAGATTTATTATATTAAGATTGTAAACGGTTGATAATGTCGAAAGAATACACACGCATTGTGTTCATTCTATTATTACTATTACTAGACGTAATTAAACGTACATTTGAAATCAGTGATAGCTTTGATAACGTTTACTTTTGTACATTTTCGTAAATATTGCGTGTCGTATGTTTTACTATATTTTAAAGCGTATATTTAAATTTTATATATATTTATATACATACACACACACTTATATATATACCGGGTGTCCCAAAAAACCGCTACTGGAAATTAAGATGATCAAAAAATGTATTTATAAAAAGACATTTACTCAACTTATTATTGTTTTTTTGTGTAATACTCAAAGTCACCTAAACCTGAAATAAATGTTCAAATTGGCCTCCTTTCACTTCCAGACAGGCATTGACTCGTCTTGCCATGTTCAAAAATATTCGTTTCAGCATAGGTCGATCGATCTCGTTGATTGCCGTTGTGATTTTTGTTTTTAATTCTTCAATGGATTGAGGAGGTTGTTTAAACACCTTTTCCTTCACATAGCCCCATAAAAAAAAGTCGCATGGCTATAGGTCGGGACTACGCGCAGGCCATAAGCCGCGAGAAATAATGCGGTCGTCAAAGAACAATTTCAAAAAGTCTATTGTGTTCTCTGCTGTATGTGCAGTCGCTCCATCCTGCTGTAACCAACAATACCGGTCCTCCATATCTAAATTAGCAATAAAATCGGTAATAATGTCTTGGTAGTGAGAGGCATTAATTGTAGATTCAAAAAATATGGGACCGATTATCTTTTTGCGCGAAATTCCGCACCATATTCCAATTTTGCGTGGGTGCAAACTGGTTGTCAAAAACTGGTGTGAGTTTTTCCCACACCATAGCCGATAATTATGTGCATTTACATAGCCGTCCAATTGAATCCATGCCACGTCGCTAAAATAAACATCAACAAAACGACCTAACCATGAACGGCTAAACTGCTTTATCCATCGGCAGTATTAGGCAGTAATTTGTGTCTTGCCGATACATGATATGGTCTGAAACGTAAACCGCGTAGAGTACGATGTGCGGTAGACCTCGACAAGTTTACCTGTTTAGACAGACGACGAACAGATACTTGACAGCGTTTACAATGTTCCGCACCTCTTTCTTCTTTTCTTCTGTAACTATCGGTCGTCCGCGCCACTTCCAGTCTTCCGATCAATAGTTTGCTACAAACGAAATCGAGAACGATGCGGTTGATCGTAGAGTTCGGTAGTGTATAGTTATCACCATATTCTTCTTAAAACAGCCGTCTCACTTCTTTAAAATAGTTGTTAATCGCGTAATAAAATTCAATAATTTTACAGCATTGTTCAGGAGAAAAAACCATTTTGAACTACACTCAAACACTGCGTTCTCAACACTGACCTGTTGCATTCGCAACGCTTTAGATTTCTTAAAAAACCGGTTTGTAACCCTCTACACTCATTTAACTTCGCATATAGGCGTTGGAAGTTCCAGTAGCGGTTTTTTTTGGGACACCCGGTATAAGTGTAAACAGAGCCTACGTGTAATTTCGTCCTAACGGGTTTTTCACGGATTCCTTGACTATTCGGTTTTTCCTTTTATTACATCCGATTGCAATTACAAATTTTAGTCGAAAAACTCTAATATCGGAAATAAACGTGCATTACAAATTGATATATTCTTTTTAAATTTAAAATAAATTTTCTCGCTAAATAATAATTTTTTTTCGAAAAGATCAAATTTGTGGTCTATTTTCACAGATTCTGGTCATTTTAACTTTTTTTTTCGAATCGTGTATAGTGTTTTGTCTAGGCATACACATGATACGTTTGCATTTGCGTAACAATATTTTTTATACGCACGTTTTATATATTATATATATATATATATTATATATATATATATATATATATATATATATATATGTATGTATGTATAATGAAAGAATAATGATATACAACGGATTAATGCCTTTGAAATCTACTGCTCGAGGCGAATGTTAAGGGTACTACGGACTGCGAAAAGAACTAACTTGTCTATACTCCATAAAGATGAATCATAGTACAGAAACGGATAAAAAACTTCGCTGGACATACCATACGAAAAAATGAACTAAGGAAAATAATGATGACTAGTATGGTTGAAGGTCGTTGTAAAAGAGGGTGACCTCCAACGAGGTATGTTAACAGAGTAAAAAAAAAAAGGCGTCTGAATCAATGCGGGAAGTAGTGGACCGTGCAATAGATCGGATAGATCCATAGTATCACGATGTTTGGTATGAGCCACGATGATATATATATATATATATATATAAGCAGTGCCGACTGAAAACATATAGACGCACTAGAAATGTGGTGTTGAAGATGAATGCTGCGTGTCTCATGGACCGCTAGAAGAACCAATGCTTCCATTTTGGACGACATTGGTAACCCGAAAAGATTAAAATCGATCATTCTCAGCAGAATACTACGATTTTTTGGTCACGTAGTTAGAGCCGAAAATATGGAGGCGCTGTTCGTTCAAGGCGTAGTGGCTGGTAGAACAGAGCGCGGTCGTGTACCTCTCCGATGGTCAGATGCGATTTGCAGGACAACTGGCCGTACTTTCCACGATTGTGTAAATATCGCACGGGACCGTATTTATTGGCGCGCAGCTTGATCAGCCGTGTGACAGATCATGGTCACGATGACCCTGCATGGGGTGACACGACTCACTGATGATGATATATATAAATATATATAGATATATATAAAATAATAAAAAATTGGCAAATTTCAAATGTATGATGTAAAATCTTATATAAATCGATAAGAATCTGCAATTGCAGATTATTTTACTTAAAAAAAATAATAATAAAATGAGCTGAATCTTTTTAGAATTGCGATATTTTCAGCGATTCAGGTTATTTTGTTTTTTTCGTATTGAACCGTGTCTAGTGTTTTGTCTAGACATGAACCGGACACGTTTGCATTTGCATAGCAATATCAACGAATTATAATGAAGCTACAGTTTTGAACGCGGTACAGTAACCTAATTTAAGAATTGGGGTCTTCGTTAATTTTATGAACCATTTCAACCTGAATTAGGATGCTAACGTCCGGTAAATATTTCCAAAATACTCATGAGTGAACTTGTCTAATACGTTTTCTATTCGTTCATATATATATATATATATATATATATATATATATATATATATATATATATATATATATATATTATTCTGCAGTTAAAAAAATATGCAGCTTTGAATTTTTTGTCGCTAGATTAAAGAAAGAAATTTTTACATAAAATCACGTGCATTATATCTTATCTGACTCTAAAATAAAGTTCTATCACATTAAAAAAAAAACTTTAAGTAATTTCTGTTTTATTTAACCAGATTTTATTGATTATTGAAGGAAGATAAATGACTTAAAAATTATATATATTTTTTCGTAATTAATAAAACCCGAGTAAATTGTTTCGAAGGACATTACTATTTTTGTTACTATTATTATTATTGTTACTATTATCATTTAAAAATATACGTTTATTTTATATAGAATGTATAATCTAAAAAATTTTTTTTCCAGTACAACGATTTTCCTTATCGAGAATGCAATACGTCCGCGTAATAGAATTTTTATTTATCTGTTTATTTTATTTTATTTTTTTTTTTTAAAGAACAAAACTTACATGTTTTAATGATAGATCGCGCTAATTCCATACGTAAAAGTTTATACGAATACTGGTTAAAAATAGTTTTAATTTTGATGTTAATGTACATCAACGTGTATTTGGAAAAAAATAATAATTTCATTTCTCGGTGCAAATTTAAGTCGAATTTAATATCGTTCCCATTTCGTTGTAACTCGATTTAATTTTACTAGTTAAAAATCGAACAAGACATCAATTTTACGCAAAGCTTAAAAAATAAATAGGATCCTATCAACGCGTTAAGTGAAAGGGAAACGTAAAATTATACGTTTAAAAATATGACGATACGGTTAATGTTGTGTCCTCTATAAACTGCTGTCCAATGCGTTACCCAGTCTTATAATAACTAAGAAAAATACGATTTAATAATTATTGTATAATTTTTTAGAATCTCAATTTAGGGGTTGAAATTTCCAGGCAGTTTCTCGTGTAAACATTCATACTTAACTTTTACGAACTTGTCCAATCGATATGTCATTTTGCCGTTCTTTATGCTCGTTACTTACTAATATTTAACAAAAAACAAAAAAACGAACACCAAGCGAGAAATGATTAAGTGTCCTTTCTTCGCTTTTTACATGTAAATTCTTAAGTAAATTAATGTCCGCCGATATAATCGGTAATATAGGTAATCATATACTATGTTTTTTGTGCAATCGTGCATTAATGTTAGAATTAGTTCACCAATTCTAAGATTTTTATTTTTGAAATTGTGTATTTATTTTGGTATCTTTGTTTCTGAAGTTGTATTTTTTCTTCTATATATTTATTTTTATTATTTATTACTGGACTCAACAGACTCATTTCTTCATGCACAAAGCTAGTCGATGGGACTATGTTTTTCATCCCATCACTGCCCTTAGATTATGTACACAAATAGGGGACTATTACATGCTTTTACTTACTTTTCAGCTACACACTACTTATATGCACTTCTATAATTATTTAGTTTTGAGCACACTAATCCCCTGTCCTTTATAGTAACACCTAGATTTTAAGCAATAAACTAGCCCCACCGGGTAAATCCGGATTGAGGGATAAACTAAAAAAAAAAAATCTTACAATTAACGGCCAAAACATGCTTCAATTAATAATCCTTAAATGCAATCCTGGTCTGATGACAATGACCTAATCATCTCTTCTAAGTCTATGTGTCTATATTTCCGCAGGGGGTGCCAAATTATCCCAAGCATATCTATGAACCTTTATAATTCTCTGCTGCATATTAAACCAAATGTAAAATTCCACTTGACTCAAACTTTTCCTTCTATTATCACATGACTAACTTAAAAATATAATGTGTAAAGTCTCCACGACTGTCTTAAAATATCTATTCAACAAAAATAGTCCCCCCTAAATTACCCGTTGGTATATGTAAATCCAATTTTATCCTGAATCAGCTGTGGGTGCCAGATGTATTCATCTACCAAACAAGTTGTCTTAAAATTTCTTTACTTCATTGTACAGGATAATTTTTGGCGTTCGCAGAACCTTACCATCGCTTAGCGTATGCACCTTATTTGATATACCATTGATTCCCTTTTAGAAAATATTTAGTTACTAAATATACAATCATTCTCACCACAACTCTCTTGTTTTCGAACGATTCATTACTAGGAATTCTTCATTTCTTACACAAAAATAACATAAAATCTACTATAACATTCCCAATATTTTAACATCGTGAGTTCATCTGGTTATTGATATAAATATTACCCTCATCTCCTATGAACCAACAACCAATTAAGTATTCTTGGGAAAATATGAAGAACTATGGACAAGCTCAGGGCAGCGGTAGCGTGTTCCTTAGAAGCATAATTCGAATAGGCCAAGTAGGATCCTCTTATTTCAACTGTTTTAATTTTTATCTGCCTTCTATATCGAAAATTACTGCATTTGTTGTCCTTTTATTTTTTTGGTCCACAATTTTTCCGTAGTTTCGGTTTGTCCTTTAATCTGACATACTCTGCTAGTTTCTTCCTCAATGGATGACGTACTTCGATGTTATTCGATTCAATGCCAATTTCGTTTAGATCACTTTCTGCCTACTCGAACTATAACCATATGAATTTTAACTTTAGATATATGTAAATATGTATTCGGTTAATTAGTGTTGTGGGTTTCGAGCGTTTTATATGTGATCAAAAAACTTAATTCGTCGTCTTTTCATCACACCAATTAACCTACCCAAGTATTTGTATAATTCTTCATTAGTTCTTTACCTATACTTCTCGTTTACTTTTTTTTTTTGTGCCTATGATTCTTCGTAACATTTATCTTTCTCTTTTTTCCATTTGTTCTCTCTATCTACACACACACATATATATATATATATATATATATATATATATATATATATATAAATACATCGTTGACAGGCATAAAAATGTATTTATATTTTTCATGAAACTACTAAAAAATTTCATTTTCTGTAGAATTTGTCATTGTCAGTAACAGATGACTAGTGCTTTAGTTCCGAGCACGTAGAAATTGATCTTTGGATTACATACCTTAGTTCGATTTTCGGGAAAAAAGTGCCATGGATAGATCAAATAAGTTACCTAGAGCTGCGTGCACGAAAAGCCTAAATTTATGAATAAGCATTCACATATTACTTAAGGCGCAGCCAAAATTTCTCTTCCCAAAATGTATATATATAGTAGATAATTTCGAAGTGTGACTATGGTCTTCCTGCTTACGTATATTGAAACAACTACTCAATCCGTCACGCAGCCTTACTCTTTGCACTTGGTACATCGAGGTCAACACCAATAAATCACTTGCTTTACGACTCTAGGGAGATTCCCACTGATATTCATAATTTTTACATCCTATGTAGTCTTCTTCTGTGTTCGATCTGGTCATCAAGGATCTGTATTAGGTCCGCTCCTTTATCTTATATACACGACATACCACTTCAGGACGATGTTGAGATAGCGGCATTCTCGGATGACACAGTTTTCCTATCGAAAAGCCTGCACGCAGTTGAAGCATCCGACTAGTTGCAATGTAGCTTAGACGCTTTCCAGGACTGGACCCGCAAATGGAGGGGTCGAAATTAATACTTCTAAATCGGTGCAGGTTACTTTCACGACTAGACGCGACACCTGTCCTGTATACTTTGATGGACCTCTACCGTAAAACGTAAAGTACTTTCGAATGCGGTTAGACCGCCGCTTGTGCTGGAAAAATCGTATTCAGAAGAAAAGTAAGGAACTAAGATTCAAAAAGATGTATTGGATTTTAAGAAGGAAATCTGAGCTTTTTCTAATAAGTTCGTACTTCATAACACGATAAACTGGTGAGGAGTTACGGACTAGAAATTACGGGGAACAGCTTGCAGTTCAAGAATTAAAATTATTCACCGAAATCTAAGATACTGAGATCCTTGGTTAACACACCCTGGTATATTCGAAATGATCATCTTCACAGAGATCTGAAGGTACCAGAGGGGTCGATACTGTCGCCTATCTAACTTTTTGTTCAAATTATACCAACGTCAGCTCGCACGTTTTCCTAATAATCTTCCTAGCATCCTAAAGCTAAGCTTCTAAGTAGTAGAATATGGCCAGGTCCATTTTTTTTTTTTTTTTTTTGTAATCTTAGAACTTACTTTAAATAAACACCGTCGGTAACCGACATCAAATGTACGAATTTAATTGCATTAAAATAACGAATAACTCGTGACGTTTGAATTTCTGTGGATAAAAATGCCAACGCGTCCGGATTTAGATGATAATAATCGGTAAAGGTTATCATTTCGTTTTCCTTTATTAAATATGACAATATATAAGTACATCTTAAAATCTCATGTTGATTAAATCGTTTACATATTTAAGAAATTTTTCGTTTCGAGTCGTCCCCGTACAGAGATGATATTCTCTTAAAATGAACCGAGTGCCAGCCGATATTATTTTTAGCAATTTCCAAACCGTGTTGCACCGCCATGTACGAAGTTTTCAGTTGATCCGATTTCGAATTGACGAAATTTTCAAACTGCAAGGAAGCATACCGTCGATATGCGAATTAATTCGAATAAAATAATTAGAAACATCTACACGTTGTAATCGTAAGTTCAATCGAAAATACTTTTATACCGTCTCACCACCACATATCACATTAACATATAAAGATTCATTATACCCGAGAAAAGGCATAAATTAGCCAGTTTAAGGAATCTTATCAATATAAAAAAAAAACAATTTTAAAAAACATAATGATAAAGTTGGTATCATATCTGTTTCCCAAGAAAATTTTCGCCTACCAGGCTGTCAAATATCGTGCAAGATGCGTCCAGACATAAGGGTTTAGTAGCCTATGATGATCGCCCACCTAAAATCGACATTACGAAATCGTAGAAAATTGTTTAATAAGATTTATTCACACGATGTTTACTGTCTATCTGTATTACTTCTAATAATTACTATCAAACGTACGCTTGAGCATTTCTGCTCTTGTATAGTCAGTGTTGTTATATTTCACGAGCATTAATCGCGATTGTAATTGATTTATTATACGATAATATTTCTATATGTATGTATATCTTTCTGTTCTGTATCATAGTATGAATCTTCTTGTTATGTTGTTCCATAGTTACTTTTTGTATGAATTTCAAATTACGCCGTCAACGAAGCCGTGCCGGTCTTCACATCAAGTAAGCAGAAACCGAGAAGTATATGTAGACTGCGACTATACCCGTCTTACACACTAGTATCTACTAAACAACGAACAAAAACCGCGGTATTCCTTATGCAGTTGTCAATTATCGATCGAACACCTACTGGTTAAATGTCCGATTTATAACAATTAATCGGGCCATTATAGAATACCATCGAATTTAAGCGGTCTGCTGTGCGATGATCAGTCAACAGTTAACGGATTATTTAATTTTTTGGAGCATTACGATTTATTAAAATTATTTTAATGTATATAGTTTTTGTCCCCCCCCCTTTTTGCAACTTTTTTGTTAATCCCACTTCAGTGTCTTTAGCATTGGTACCGGTCACTCATTTATAGTCTTTACCTTGCTGCATTGATTACATTGTATATTTTAGCGATTCCTGTATTTGTCGTAATATATTACGATCTTCTCGTTTCTCTGTTTGACTTTCCAAATATCTTGCCTTGTATTACCGACAAAAATAAGTCTTGCTCCTGTAATGGCCGATGTATTTTCTTTTCCTTTTTGATTAATATCCTTCACGATGGACAGCTCGTTTACATTACATCGATTCAGTACTTTTCTGTTTGAGACTAAGTCTGTCCATGATATGCTGAGCAACCTTCTGTAAGTCCATATTTCAAATTCGTCGGCACATTCAATGTCCATGATTCGGATGCATATTTTAATACGAACCAAAACATAACATGTTGTAATTCGTTTTCTTAATTTTAAGGGTATTTTACGGTTTTTCGATACTTTATCCAGATTATCAAAAGACTACTTTGCTATGGCTATTCGAGTTTTGACTTCTGTTACATCAAGGCCATCGCTCGTAATTATCGCTTTCAAATACTTAATCTTTTGTACATTTTCTATTTGTTTATTGTCAGTTTTAATACTTATCACATCGTTATTAATAATGTTTGCTTTACTGAATCTTATTACTTTATATATATATATATATATAACAATTTCCCGTAACAAGATAGGATGGAAGTGTGGCATAGCTTCGCTCCTAGTTCTACATTTGTAGTATAAATCGAAGCAATAAATATTTTTCTCAGTGTTTCTTAAAGAATTAATCTTTCGTTTCTCGGCACTTGGACAATTGTTGAATTTCTCAATTTATCCGGTATCATCAACACTTCACGACTGAACTTTCGTTGTTAGCGTCTCAAAATCATAGAGAAAAAACTACATTTGTAGTATAAATCGAAGCAATAAATATTTTTCTCAGTGTTTCTTAAAGAATTAATCTTTCGTTTCTCGGCACTTGGACAATTGTTGAATTTCTCAATTTATCCGGTATCATCAACACTTCACGACTGAACTTTCGTTGTTAGCGTCTCAAAATCATAGAGAAAAAACTAACATCTCAACAATCTATAATGGAGTTGGGAAAACTAGACATGTTGATTACGTAGTAATCTCAAACACCTGCCTTATTCAATCTGAGACTTTATTTCCTGATGTAAAAACTTCGTTTTTCGTTCACCCAATTACCGAGATATCTAAGAACTGACGCACTCTATCTCTATAATTCGACCGTCCAACATAATAGATTCTAGATTTTTTCTTGAAATTGTGATCACCTTCGTTTTATCTCCGTTTAATACAACTTCTTCCCTATACGCGCGTTAGTTAATAATTGTCGACTTATTATTAGTCTATTCGCTTTCTGGTAAAAGTTCTATATCTTGTAAGTACTTTTAAGGTATACGTCTTAAGAGCGTCGAATACGCAACCACGGTGCTTAATCACTAAATGACCTTTTAGTTCGACGTAAGGTCTTCTCCATCGGGCCTATACATTCTGTACTTTCCGTCTAATAATTTTTATTAGTCGATTAATCGCGTGTACACAATTTGTTGCTGATCCGGATGATTCTGTATCGGTGTAATGAAGCGAAAAAATTGTTTCTCTAATTTGGAACCGACGTCTCAATTTCCAGCAACTAGTTAACGTCGGGTTAACATTTTGCGTGCCCGGTGGTATTTATTAAAAAATTAACCGTAATAATTAGAAAATTACTTCGTTCAAATCCACTTCCGTAATGATCTGTTTCGCTATAGTTTTAACGTAATATCCGACATTACTAGGATTGTAAGCGTGCCTGCGAATAAAATCAATAGGAAGACGATTATAAATATACACACGGATCGAAGTGATTTAGTTTATAAATAACATAAACACTAATCGCTAAAATTATCCTTTACAAGACTACGATGTAATGATGATTATATTATTATCATTATTATTGTTAATTAGATAAATTTGTTTTTATTATTGTTTGGTTAATTCGAGCAGGAGCATTTTGCGATATTTATTTATTATAAATTTCGTTTATAGTGTCACGTTCGTAAAATTTTGTAATTTTAACTTCGTTGTATAAGTTTTATTTATGCGTATTTATCTGTAATTAGCTATAACGTAAACTCTGAAAAACTTTAATCAAATTAAATTATTTATATACAATATATATGTATATAATACAATTATTATAAAGATATTCGATCGACAAAAATAATAACACAGCTACAAAAATTATATAAAATTAAATCAAGAACCGAAATTAAATTTTTTATAATAAAATAAATACTAAAAAAAAAAAAAAACAATAATAAAAAATATTTATAAAATTAACAATTATTTAAAAAATATCACTAAATTAATATTTTAATTTATTGTTTTCAAAAAGCTATATTTATATTACAATAACGATTAAATATTTTCGTTTATTTTTAATAAATAATAATTTAAAATATATATATATATATATACAGGAAATACGCTTACAAATCGTATATTTTATCGAAATTATCGATTAAAAATTGTCTCGCCGGAATGTATCCTGCTTCGTTATTGGCCACATGATGAAATACCGTCAACGAATCCTGTTTACGAATCTTAGCTTCGTCTAATGTCCAGTTCAAATATCTATCGAATTGGAAAAAAATCAATTCTAAATATTTTCTTATATGTCAACAAAATACGCAATTATTTAAAAGACACCTCGCCGTCAGTAGACTGGGAGAAATGCCTATTTCAATAATTATTTCACACGCATCCGTCGCACAATATAGACGGTAAACTGCTTAAATCTCACCGAGAATTATACGTGAAATTAAAGAAAAGCTAGACAGGAAGTAAAAATAAAAATAATTTAAAAAACGTTAAAAATCAATACTAGCGGTATGTCTGCTAATCGCTAAACTTTTCAAAATGGGAAGAAAAGTATACGAAATTAAAACGCAGCGTATTAACAGAAGTACAATTAATATTAATAACGACATTAGGACATTAAAAATAACAATTAAATCAAAAACATTTGTCCGATAAAACGAATGCGACACGTTGACAGAAGACTGGCCGTTTAAATCTAGTTTTACATTCGACGGCTAAGCAGTCAACTTTGCAACAGCTTAAAACCAAGCTAGGCCCACGCTGATCAGCTTAAAGATGGCGTTGTGGGTTTTTAAATGATAAAACGCGACGGAACAAGGTGAAATAGAAGATAAAAGATATACACCTTCGCAATTGAAAATAGACCAAAATTACTAGATGAAATTTTTCATGACTGAGTGCGTGTCTTATTGAGGAATTTAGCAGATTATATACGTAAATGTAAAAATGGCGCTTTCACCCGTGTGGTGCGTGTAAAACCAGAAAATGCGACGAATATGCGTTGATTTCAATTCATGCATACGAAAATTTCCTTACATGTAATAGTTCTTACAAACATGTAATCAGTAATTGTAAAAATTTAACCATAACAATAAATAATGAGAGATGTCATCATTGTTCTTATAAGGTGATGAACACGATCTTACTTTTGATAAATTCCGCTCTATTTATATTAAAAAATCACAATACGTCAAAGATTTTGCACACGATATGATTATTATAGTGTAAATTATAATCGTTCCAATTTTATTGTTCGAAATATTTTACTGTGATATATTTATTACATATTAACAGAGATATGTGGTTTTAGTTAATCTACGTTATCTATTCATCTATATTAGTAATAGTCAATAAGTTTTTAAAATCGGTTTTATTACATTCCGCTTCAAATTTCATTCTGATAAAAATGGGACTTTGTGTATTTGTAGGTCTTTACGTCCCACCATTAGCCCATGTTAATTTTCATCGATACACAACAGTTGGCTCTTCGACTAGTGTGACCTACGCCGGTGACTTTAACGCCGGAACATAATGATAAGAAAACTCTAATAATGGAGGTATACTTTAAGAATACATCATTTCCAACCATTTACATATAATTCTGATCGCGCATTTAAAGATGCTAACGGATAGTAATCTACTTTTGGTAGATAATGACTACTTAGGATATATTCGAAATATCACACTATACCGTTACTTGATCAGACCAGTGATTCTCTTAATGAAGTATGTCAATCAAAAACTTATCGTACAGTGGTCCGTAAATTACGGAAACAAATTCGTGGATTGGTCCTATCTGAATCTGAAAATATAATAGATGATATAAACAAATTGAAAGTGCGTGGGCTATAAAAAAAATATAGTCATTTCTATGGTAGATATAAAAAAGGTCAAACTTCTAGAGGGACAATGCAATATTATCACAGTAAATATAAACAACTGCCGGAACAATCCAGAAAGAAAATTTGATATCAGCTGATGGCTAACGATAAATCGTACGGATTATCATATAAAATAGCCTTTAGAAAACTGAAAGATATATTGGTAATTCCTAAAATATCGGGTAAATACTGTTCATGATAAAATCTGGAAGATCTGGCGTTTACGTTAAGAACAAGTACAACACGATGTAAGGCCAATTTAAAAAAATGGAACATTGAAAAAGATGATAAATGCAAATGTGGAGAAATCCAGACTTGTACTGCACGCTAGCCTACTTAGCCGAATGCAACGAAAAAGCCATATATGTGGCTACTTACTGTGCCGATGCATAATAATTATCCGAACACGGAAATTAAGTATGATAAAATCATCTTATACAAACCATATTGTTATAATAAATAAAAGTGACAATCTCGATGATATTGACTATTTTATTTATCAAGAATTAGACACAGTTATTACTCAATCGAAACATGATGCTGCAACAGGATCTCGTCGCGTAATTAATGTTCGTAAACTATTGTACGAATACCATCTATATTACATGTTAGACGTGTTCAATAGAATTATAGAAAAACAGAGTTTTCCACCCTTAGGGAAGACTGGTAAGCTAAAACTATTAGCTAAAACGAATAAACCTCTTTGTATGATCCTGGATGTTATAGTTCAATCGTACTTTTAAAGTCTTTCTCAAAAATTTATAAGAAATTACTAAAAAAACTGGATAGTAAGATATAGAACGACGGCTTCACGGCTGGTTTTGCCAACTGAATTGACATAGAACAAACTAAACTGAAAAATGGTGCCGTAATTTCGCTGGAAATTTCAAGTGCATTTGATAAGGTACAACATAAAATGCTGTTAGACTGAAAGCAATCCTGCCTGCTGGATTACATAACATATTCATCAGAGAGAAGTATATTATATTTATGGAAACAATACCCATCAACGGACTAGAAGAGTCCCACACAGGGCCGTGTGCTAGGGACCATTATTATTTAATGCATACATTTAAGAAGTATTGACATTGCAATTGTTCACACGCGAGCATTGATGATTGGTAGTGAAATCCTCCAGTAGACAATATATTGAAGCACAATCGCAGCACGCTTTGTGCGCTGTCGATAAATTATTATTTCATAAAGAACATAATATAAACCCTTTAAAAACAGTTATAATGCCTATTGCAAAAAAAAAAATAAATTTAAACATCAAAATTAATATTGATAACTACGTTATAAAGCGAGTAGACTCTTATAAAATTCTTGGGGTCATTTTTGCGCTGACCACTACATGTTTTATGCACATTTATTACAGGTTGTGCCGACTCGGAAGAATGGCTACACTATTAAACAGCTATAAAAATATGTATATAAAATAATGACAATAATTATGTACTATTCTATTTCCGCGGAGTAAATTGCAAAAATTTTGTATGCAAATTAAAATCAATTCATATACTTATTATTTTATATCTAAGAAAAGCATATCGAACAGTCTCATATAAGTGATCTGACACTTCTTACTGGAATACTAACAGTAGATTTGATGATGGAAAATAGACGTGCGTAACGATACCAACAATTGACATGGAATAAAAGATGGCCAAATACCCAAAATGAGTTTTTAAAAGAACGTTATCCAACTGTCACATCAAGATTGAAGCGTAACTGCAATATCTGATTATTATACGAGTCAAGTTCTGACCGAACACGGTAAATTCACTAAGTATCTATTCCGGATCGTTTTGAAGACAAATGATTGTTATCAGTTCAGTCGGCAAGGAGACGTCCTGCATACATGTACGAGATATATGCTTCCAGGCTTTGAAAAAGAGTCTTTTAGATATATAAGACTCTGATCAGACGTAGCTCAATTTCATCGCATGTAAATATCGCATAAAATATATTTATTATATAAGTTATTATAAAATATAGTTAATATATAAGACTGCATGTATGTTTGTATATCCACGCGTGCATATGTATACATAAGTACGTATCACAAATCAAAATAATTTAATCGTTTAATTTTTCTTACAAATATTTATGAAAAAAATTGTAAAAAATAAATTAAATAAAAATAAGTATATTTTATATATAGTTGTGTATATATTTAGTTTATAAGTTATTATAAAATGTATATTAAATATATAATATTGTATGTATACGTACATGTGAAAAATGGTTAAAGTAAAATCGAAATTATTTAATCGTTTTAAATTCTCGCGCGCAGTTATGTATAAACAGAATTCTCCTAGTTTAATTCCTCTTGTAGTTTAATTCTACATAAGCACATATACTTATGTGGTATATAATCAAAACACTCTATTGTGTAAGTGGCTAGACAATAGTCATCTTATTCTACTTAGGACAATACGTTGAGTTAAAAATTTTCTATCAAAATACAATATTACCGACTTATCGAAACCTCAAAAGACAGTTCGAAAAGCTCTTATGTCATCCTTCAATACTCCGGTACAACATCCCACTTCCATCGGGTGTACGCAGCCCATCCGTTTAATATTTTCTTAAAGGTATTTATCGCGCGGTTTCTAGGATATGATTTCTATGTCTGCTTTTTCATCGATGGATGCTTAGTTTTCGTTTCAATTTGACTTTCTTCCTTAATACGTTGCAAAAATATTTTTTCACACGTTTATCAATCTCTCTCTCTCTCTCTCTCTCTTTCTCTAATACGAAGAACCAATAAATAATTTCGAACATCGATAGAGAGGTCATCTTTAAATCACCTTTAAACCGGTATAGAAGTTCCAGTGGATTGAAACTACGTAATCTTTCAACCACACCGCTTTTGCAACCGATTTGTGGGTGGTTCGCTAGCTTCTGATAATATTCGTTAATTCTACTGTTTTTTTTCTCATATTCAACGTATATTAACAACACCATATGCGGGTTTCAGTTGCGTGTGCACAGTATCGGTCACACTATTTATAATACCGTCGACCGAAACTGTTGAATTATCTTAATGTTAGATATCAAGTGCACTATAAAAGTCCATACCGGTTTTTTTAACCATATTATACAATCTTCCAACCGCGCCGTTGTTAACTTATTACAGCCGATTTTTGGCTGATGGTGTAATTCTGCTGATTGTTTTTTCATATTCAACGTATGTTATGAACCTGTGTGCGCAGGTCAGTTGCGTGTGTACTATGATGAAGTATGTCGATCACATTATTTGCAATAAGGTCGACTGAAACCGTCGAATCATCTTAAATATCGCTCAAGTGCACTATATAAAAATCCGTACCGGTTTTATAACCGTATTAAATGATATTGCCTTTAGATATCGTGCGTAATGACGATATTAAGGTTGTTTATACTTAATGTTCTTTATGAGCGTAATTTAAAAAAAAATAGTTTATTTTCTCTTACTCACTCTTTTAGCCTGCTCATGTTCCGGCTACAAGCTAATGCTTCTAACATAGTATGCCTTTCTGAAACTGCATTACAACGTGTATACTGATTCCACAGGAATGTCCAATATTTTTCATCGGCGTACTTCAAGGCGTTACAATATACATCTCGTCGAATGTTGTTCGGGATTCTAATTAAAAAAAAAAAAAATAATTAAGTTATTACTAGAAAAAGGTCGTTTCAAAAATAAATCTCGGCGCTACGAAGAGGAAATCATCGAGGGATGCGTATAATGTCTGCGCTATATGGTAGGTGAAATTTTAGCGCTAATAAAATTTTTCATTTTCCGGTATTTTCGAAATATTTATATAAATACGCTGAAAATTGTTTAACATTTAACAAGCAGCAACAACAACAATATTTTCGCATAAAGTTATCGATATTAACGCGGGTTACATTGACTACCGGGAATACCCGACCGCAATTATAAATATTGCAAGAAAAAATAGAAAAAAAAACCCGGGCATTTTTTTTTAATATTAATATCGGAACTTAAATTACGATCAATTGGAATTTAGACTACTTCACGAAAATCTAGCCAGCCAGAAGAAGTTGTATTACTTGGCCGTAAGAAAATTTCTCATGCTTATTTAATTCGTATCTATCTGTATACGCTCTGTTGTTCCCGTATAACCATCTTCTGATAGAATGCAAGAAATTCAACCTTATTTCGGTCTTGCGCACCTTTACAGCTGTCATTCTTAAGGACGACGAACAAAATATACAGTATTTCGATTCTTAAAACTATCCAACATCTTACACGATATCTAACCTACATTTGTGCTTCTGGCCAATGTTGCAGTACACACACGGCACGTTAATAGATACAATAGAATACAATAATAGTGTAACTATCGTATATATATATAATATATAAAATTCGTCATTTTTACGTCAAAAGGTTTATGTTCGAAAACATATCCTGTACTTCGGTCGTTACAGATACGAAGTGTACACTTATAAACTGTCGAATGTAAGCTTTGCCCCCTATTTTTCCATTTACGCTTTCATTTTACGACGACTAACCTTTTTATACCAATCTTATTACTTTCTCCTTTGGCAGCAATTCCGTTATTCGTTTCGTCCACCTGCCACCATTTTTTCTTTCCCAACGGCCTGACAATTTCTATTTCAACCGCACTGCAGATTCTACTACATCCGAGACAGTTTAGTCTGCTGTCTTATTCCTGTCTGATTCGAAGCATTACACTTTCTTATGGTCTCTGAATTACGGCAAATTTCTAAACCATATCTTTCGTCGCTCCATACATAAGCACCAGAAAGAAGTACACTGTTCGTACACTTAATTTTTTAGTCTATATCTTTATTTTGAAACACCCTACTGAACTTTCCAAAAGCTAACTACGAAAGATTGTCTTTTTACTTCCTTATTAAGCATGGCTTTCTTCTCTGTATGTAATTACTGAAACTATATGAAGCGAGGACGTCGAAAATATTCGAAATTACGTCGAACCGCAATTAGTTTTTCAAATTCGATAGTGATTCTGCACTTTCCGATAATATGGCGCAAAGACCATAATGTCGATTATGACCATTTCCTTGTAACAAGTGTATATGCATAAAAAGAGGCAAAGTGAATTTTTTCTTGTTACGTATAAAATGCTTAGGTTTTTGTTTTATAGAAATCCGTAGATGCTGTTGTACTCTGTTAGAATACTGTTCGATATCGTTTGAAATCTGTATTAAAATAAATTAATTTTTTTAAAAATATCTATATGTTACCGCGTATATCAGCTATTTACCTTAAATAAATGAGTTACGATATATCGCGGAATGTAATGGATCGAGTTGTTACACTACAGGAGGAAAATTAAGGTGTTTTTTTTTCGCGTATTTTGGAACTATAATAAATGAGAATTCGGATCAATTTCAAGAATAAAAATGCGCAATAGGGAAAGCATTTAATAAAATGAATGTATTATTCGTACGTAAGGATTTAAAATTACACTACTACGATGTTCGGTTTTTTCAATACTCTTATGTGGAGTAGAGAATCACGGACTTTGAACAGTGTCGAAAAAAGCTGAATGCTTTCGCGATTATATCGTCGTATTCTGAAAATTCCTCGGACGCAAAACCAACAGATATGTTCTATCGAAGATGGACGAAGAACTGGAAATCGCGAACAGAGTAAAATCAGGGGGAAGTATAATACAAGTTACGAATTACTGCAGACAATTCTTCGAGGCAACATAATGGGACGAAGACGTTAAGGAACGAAGAAGAAAACTGAAGAATACGGTTTGCAGCAACATCCACGGAACTCGTCGGAACAGCAATGGACAAAACCGTAATATTCGATCGCGAAGTTAAATACAACGGAAGGCGAAGAAAGCGAGAAGTGAGGATTCAACAATCTGCTACATAGTACCGAGGCGAAATAGACACTCGATCGAATCGAGTTCTTTTAACGAGCGAACAAACCTTCGGGTTTTCGTCGTCAGCTTCTCGTCTGTATAATTCTCTTCTTTTATACAGTCGGTCTTATATTTTTCTTTAATATCCGGAACATGTTTTACGATAAGGATACGAGTTTTGCTTCGGTTTAAAATATCGATATTTTCCGTACTCTCTGTAATTCGATTTTTTTAAAATTCTTAATTTAAGATTCGTTAAATGTTCGATGTTAGATGTTTGGCTCTTCCTTTGTCGATGTACATCTAGTATATAAGTAAAAGTTTATATTGTATTTATTATATTCTGTTGAGGAATATGCGTTTATTTGAAATTATGGGAATTTTTTTTTTAATTTATTTTAACCGTGCTATGTACTGCAACAAGGGCCAGACGCACGGAGAAAGGAGACTTTAGATTAGATTATATAGATTGCATGATTTAAGGAAAGACACAGGAGTCTTTTTTCAGAAGAAGGTACGTTTTGAAGGATTAGTGGAAGAGATCTAGGCATGTTTAGAATATTTGCATATAAAGGACAGATGATTAATATATGTAGGATAGTTAATTGAGTGTTGGAGGGCTCACTTGTTGCAGCAAATAAGCGCGTGTTAACATGGTGTGACCCATACGTAGGCGAGACAAAACCACTTCATTTCGTCTTCCAGGTATAGTGGTCGCAGATGGTTTTGGAACTGTTAGGGAATTTGATTCCACTGGCATGTCGGTCCGTTTCTGGATCCACTGCTGTTGAATACCGGATATGAGGAATGTTTGAACATCACCGGCAGGTGCTGGAATTTTTGGGACGGGTCTCATGAAGCGCGATAACTTTGCCGGTTTGTCGGCTCGCGCGCTGATGCCTAGATTCGCATGGTATCCGTACTATGTAAATCTAGTTTTTCCAACCACGACATTCTTCCGTGATCAATTTTACGAATTCACGTTGTTTTTCTGAGTAGCGCTGTATACGATTGACCGCATCTAGAGAGTCTGTGCAGACTAGTAAGTTTGAGTGTTTGGTATATCTGGTACAGTTAGTGTTAAAAATGTGCTGTATAATTCACACGAAAGCACACTGAATATTGACGGAAGGGGGATAGTAAAATGTTCGTGTACTAAAGCGACAATTATCGCTTTTTTTTTTAGTAGTAAACTGTAAAAATCATTATATTTAGCCAGTAGTTGGTTGAAGTTCGACGATAGATTGGACTTAGATGTTAGTTGTATTTGTGTCTGTAAGCGACGTGTCTGTCTGGATATTGGAACACCACGGTGGTGTTTTTGAAAATTGCTGGAAGTGATGTGAAATTAAGTAAAATTAATCGGATTTTGTAATGGTATCTTTAGCACGAGGCTGATTATAAGATGCAGATGCTGTTAATTTTATAGGTAAGTCTGGAATCGATTGTAAACGGACCAAAAATTGTTAGTAAAAGACCGTCTCTATGTAAATCAGGCGGTAGCTCGCTTCACGATAGAGATTAACTATTGTAGTGGAAGCTCCAATGGGAATTAGCTTGCGTTTTAACTTTTAATTCTACGCTATAATTGACTTTTTAACTATTGCGCGGACTGCGTTACAATAAATAAATGGAAAAAAATGTCGAACTTTCGACTACCGTCTGGACGCTATGTTAGTTCCGTCATTGAAAATAGATGCAATATCCGTACGTCGTAATAAAATTCTAAATTTCGTCGTTCGTTTTACAGCCGCGCGCGATCTGATGCTTTAAATCGTATTTTATAATTGATCGCGTTCGACAATTTTTACCGTTTTGAAAAATATTCTCGTCCAATCGTTGAAAACAAATTCCGATAATCGTCATAACCGATAAAATTTTCCCGATAAAATATTTCGATAAACATTTTCCCTACATCGTAATAATGTCGAAATAAAAAATAAAAAAAATCTCGCTATTCGATCAACTATTTTTCATTATTATTTTTAAAATAATTTTTAAATAAATAGCGAAAAAAAAATAAATCGCTACATAAAAAAATAATAAAATATAAAAATATACGCGACTTAAATAAGAAATTAAATAAACTTTCAGAAAGTACGTAATTTATATGTAAAATATTAGAAAAATAGCGTTATTCACTAATCGTTTTTTCACTTTGCTGTTTTATTTTTAATATTTTACATATAACTTAAGTATTTTCTTCTAATTTATTCTATTCGTTGTTTTTTTGTTCCTTTTAAATATTTAATAAATTGCGCCTATTTTTATATTTTATTCATTTCACGTGCACTCGATGATGGCTTAACAATAGAAAAGTTTTGTTGTCCTTTTAGTTATAAAAATTTAGTGAATTTAAACAATTTTTATTTCTAAAAACTAACTACATTCGACGTTAGTTCAAATTTAAAATTAACTTACGGATTATTACGTTTAACCTGACTATACCAGCTATGGAAAAGATTTTTAGTTTGCGTTCGACAATCTTCGACGTCGTAATGGCACGCGTGTTTCACGATTATACTGTGATGTTTTACACGTTCGTAATCAACCGGAATTTCACTGATATTCGCCGCTAATGTTTGATAAATCGGTTTGATTAATTCCTTCACGTATCGCTGTTAATTAAAAAATTTCCTAATGGACAAATTGTTTTTAAAATGTTTTTCAACGTAATT
Organism: Coronaproctus castanopsis; assembly: GCA_032883995.1. Lineage (NCBI taxonomy): Eukaryota > Metazoa > Arthropoda > Insecta > Hemiptera > Monophlebidae > Coronaproctus > Coronaproctus castanopsis. Next base: position 206,920,414 of record CM065052.1, read on the forward strand.
AGCGTGTAAAGCTTTGTCATAAGTATCGTATGGCACGACGCATTTATGCTAATAGTTTACGTGAAAATATCTCACGCGTGCGTCACTGATGTTTTTTTTACAAATGTACTTATATTTAAGAGCAATAGTCAAAATTAGATTGAGTAACGATCTCGAACCTATGTATATATGTTATATATATATATATATATATATATATATATATATATATATATATATATATATATATATATATGGTCGTTGTAGAAATCTGGACAGTTCTAAAGTCGCTCAAAGACTCGCGGTATATATCGATAATATATAACCGTCGTAAATAATATATAAAACTCGAAGACGATACACAAATACAACTAGTAAATAAAGCAGACAAAATCCAACTAGCGATGCAATTAATACAACTAGTAAATAAAGCAGACAAAATCCAACTAGCGATGCAATTTCACCGAAGCTGTTTGTTGCAGCGCTGAAAATTACGTTCAACAACCTAAAATGAAACGAAATATTGAGATAAGGGACCGAATCATCTGACACGATATATGATATCGACAAGCGATAGGGTGGACGATTTACCTAGGAGCGGTAGAACCGATAATAAATATTGACAAGACGAAGATCAACGAATTAGTATATTATAAGACAAAGTAGATCGACAATTTAGGTCAATTAAATTTTGGATTTTAATAATAGAAAAGCAGATACAGATGAATCGACCAGTATACATTTCCTTTATTAACCTAGAAAAAACCTTTGAAGATGCATTTGTAATATTACGAAGAAATATACGTAACAAAATAAACATTGATCAAATATAAAACTTACATAGGCGTACCAAATAACAAAAGTAAAGATAAAAGATACGAGAAGAAGAAGCGAAAGTAACAAAGGGAATAACCAAACTTGTAAAATTCAACGCGATATACAAAAGCAACAAGAATAAAAAAATTGCGCTATCCGGAGAATTCTTTTGAATTAGCTGATTCTACCAATCATTAACGAGACCGAAGAATTATCACGAATTAGCGCATCATAAATATACAAATAGATACGACGAGACGAATATCATCCGTCTTACGGATTTCAATTTGAAGTTCAGTAATATCGTAAGCAGTTTATTCCTATCTTCTTAAAAAGGAAAGTATACAACCAATGTATATACAGAACCGTACGCGGAAGTCTTATCGCGACACAGCGTGCAAAAGAACGATTGATGCTGGACTTCAAACTAATGGATAAGAAACACATGCATTCGACAACGGATAAAAAAATGTGATAGAACGACTAGCTGAAGTGTGGAACTGGGCAAGATATACAGCTAGAAGAACAGCTAATAGACTGGCCTGCAAGCCGCAAGTCGTAGAAAAAAATGGGAAAAGTGATATCGCTATCTCTGCAGTTTATTACCCTCCGAGGCACGTTATTACTAAAGCGTTATTTAATGAGTTTTGAAAGACATCGGGTAACACATACGTAATCGGAGGAGACTTTAACGGAAAAAATATCTACTTTGGTTAAAATGGCTATTGACGAAAACATGCTGCACATTCCTCGGAGGGTCTGCCGCTTATTAGTCCACCGGCGTAAAGTCCCAGATTTACTAGATCTTTTCGTACTAAAAAGACGGCCAATGAATCACATAGATATAAGTGTAATGAAAATAGCCTGTCATCCGGCCACACCTCAGTGGTGCTAACTGTATAATAAACTGAAGGATTGGGATCGTTTTCGCGAAATAATAGATAAATCTAAAAATCCCACATAAAACTACGAACCACATTAGCTGTGGAACGACCAGCTATATTCTTTCCCGCGGGAAATTTGCTCATATTGACTAATTTTTAATAAAATGCAGAATATAAAAATTAACTATATATGCCTTGTGTTCATTTTAAGCAACGGCTGTTTTCTTCGTCCCCCCTCCTATGAAAATCTGATGAAATTTGGTTTTTAGGTTAAATTTAGGGCGTCTAGTAGGAATATATGCCGTTCACAAGGAAATCGCGAAAAAATAATTCCCGTCTTTGATGGGTTATTTTTTTTCTTAATATTCGTCCATTACAAATTCTTCTATATTAATTTTTTACGTTATTATTTTCGTCACTATAATTATTTTATTTTTTAAACTGGAAAAGTGTATAACCGTTTTTTTTTTTTGTCTTTTCACGTCAATATTTCATCGGTGTTCCGGCAGGAGGAGGTGTTCTCTTGAAAAGTTTAGTTAATTCATAATTTAGGTAAGACAAAGTATGAACGATTTGAATTTTTGTTTTTTTTTTAGAATTTCTTTTGTGTTTTTTTGTTATTTTAATTTTGTCCGCTGAGATAATAATTTAAAAGTCTGCCGTCGTTTTCGAATCTTCCTTTTTTCATTAAGTCGTTTACTGCGGGTAGTGTAGTTTGCGCAAAACGTTATCGTCTTGCACAGTACTTAATCGAGCTGCCTTTTTTACTATGCCGTTCAAATATTTCACAACATTTTGTACATTGTCTACTGTATCATAAAAAAATGTATTATGAAACCAGTCAGTGCTTTTAATATTAAATTTAAACTTCATTCTTAGAGAAGAACTTAGTCACAATAAGTTGAGTGACTTGCCGAAAAGAGTAATAAAATTTCTACTCATGCGTTTAATAATGAATATACTTTGCCTTTGAGTAAGTCTCGTGAGCCCTAAAAAAATATATTTAGAATATAAGTCGCCACCGGTAATAAATCTGTTTCCTAACGTTTTGAAAAGTCACTGAATTGAGATTTCGAAACAATAAATTTGCTGAAAACACCGAGCATTTCCTATGTGTTTGACTGATGTGGCTTGTAAATAGGATTCACTATAGCGACTGCGTGAATAATATTGACATCGATCGTCTAGAAAAAGGCACATTCATTTTCCGGGCTTATTCCCGGAAAATTAATTTATATAAAGGTTTTAAATCAACGATTAAAGTTTGTTTCTAACATCGAAACGAAGTCTAATTTTTCATCGAGTACAAATGCTGTTTGAGTAAATTCGTTGATGTTTCTGGTAGGTAAACGACATATAGAATTCAATCCGTTCTGATGTTAAGATGAGCGCTGTGGAAACGTTCACCAATCGATTAAATGTAGCTCTATAGAGCTCACCGGTATCCGATGACTATATATATATATTAGCGATTAAAGCGCACATATGCTTATTAGGTATTATATATATATATATAACTATAAACGTGATGGAAAAAATTTTAACCTTATTTGTTTCGAATACGGCAGGCACTGTACGGATGTGAAACATGGACGAACAGTACAGTGTATAAAGAATCACTTACAATGCTGAAAATACGGCCAACAGATAAATTAACTAACGAAGAAGTCCGAAAGAAAATTCGAGAAGAAAGAACATTCTGGAAAACACCATAATAAAACGAAGGATGAATATGATTGGGCTAAGGCACGATAGTCTACAAAGGATAATTATAGAAGAGATAATAGATTTTAAACGAGCAAAGGGGAGACCTGGAAAACAATTATATATGTAACCAGCTAACGGATATTCGGACATGAAGAGGAAAACAGCAAATCGTCAATTGTGAAGAAAATTATCAAACCAGTCTTAAAACTGATGACTAAATGATGATGATTATAATTATATATATATATATATATATATATATATATATATATATATATATATATATATATATAATAGACAGACAAATTGTATCTATAAGAAATATGTCAGATCGATGTAATATACCATGGAGGAAAAAAAATATATATAATATAATGGAGTGAACCGATAATCACTTTAAACATACTAAAAGTAAGTTTTCCCGCTTAAGTTTTTTGTGCTCTTGTAGACCAAAAGTGATTTCGTACAGTCAAATGACAACGTATTTTAGAATTCAAACACGAAATTAAAGGAGGAGCATATTGACCGATTGAAATTAAATAATCGAGAAGGTAAAATTGTTCTGGTTTGTAAAAGGTAACAACTGAAAAATTCGTAATTTTCATCGCCAATAATTTGTTTATCAACTGTGTGGGTCACAGAAATACCAATTCTGAGCGTACGAAAGACGCGTGTGACTAGAATATAAACGGGTGATATAACTTTGGTAAATAATAAACTGAAATATCGAGAATTCCGAAAAAATGGGGGAAACCGGATTTGAGGAATAGCCAAGATGAAGAATTAGATCGAAGAGAATACCAGATCTGTATCTATAGTAAGTTACCTGCACTCGAGATTCGTAAAAAATATCTTCACCAGCAATCGCAACGGAAATCGATATTTCAGAATGTGGATATACGATATCGCGACCGTGTAGTAAATAAGTACACCGTATTAACGGTTTTCTAATCGAAATTCTAATTAGAAGCAGATTTTTTTTAGCGTCGGACCGAAGTTTAAGAAATTGGTTATAAGATTAAGAATTGGTTGGATGTAAATTAATGTGTAAGAAAAACATTGACGAATTTTTAGATGGTTATGCGCTCGCCAGTGATTTCAACAAGATGGTGTGACGACATGTCGCTTTCGGCAGAAACGCTCGCAGTGCTGAAAGAAACTTTCGGTAACCGCATATTATAGGCGTCGCGCGAATTCCGCTTACCCACCGCGCTCGCCAGCTTTGACCGCTCAAGATTTTTTTTATTTATTTTTTTTTGTAGGGATACCTTAAAAGCCGCGTTTACGAAACACGTCGGCAAAATCTGTAAGATCTGAGAACTCGGATTTATAATGAAATTTCAAAAATTCGGCGATCTATGCTTGAAAAAGTGTTCGAAAATTTTGTTAAAAGACTGAATGAACGTATTGTTGCAAGTGGCGTTCATCTGAACGATATTGTGTTCGGCAAACGATCGTAAGCTAATCTCTCGTTTTCCTATTTTTAAATAAAATTTAATTCAAAAATTTTCGGATAGTTTTTTAGCTATTTCAATGGGTCATCCTATACCATCATTATCAATCAATCAATCAATCATTATCGTGAGTTGGATTGGTTGTTAAATGACCAGCTGTTGGTTGGTCTGTATTTTTCGCATTCTCTTTTTTTTTTTTTGGTGTTTTTTCCTAATTTGATCTAGGATAGGATTCCAAATATCACTCAAACTGAAAGGTATATAGTCGTTCCTTTAATAATTCAGTCAGTTGACATTCTGTCTCAATAATGGACAATGTAAACATGTCCGTAACGTCGTTCTTTTCTGCAAAATAGTGACATAGTATCTACTGAAAGTTTTTAAAATTTTAATATTAATAATTATAGAAAAGAATAAACTCGCTTCGATCGTATATACATTTATATATATATATATATATATATATATATATATATACAAACAGACGACTTGGAACATAACATTATGTAGTAATTAATTATAATTTTATTTATTTATTAGTATTAACCCCTTTACTTAGTAAGTACCTTCCACACCCATGTCACCCACTTTTGCTTTGTTTTTTTGTTTTTTTTTTACATAGTATTTAAGAACTTACAGCCTAAACAATATATTTCTGTAGTTTAGACTTAAGTTTCTATATTATTATGTACTTGTAATTATAAAACTTGTTTATTTTGTAGCCGCAGATTTTTATTTGCTTTTTTCCTGTAGCATTTAACGTTTTGTTTTGCTTTATTTTTTATATTCTTACTGTCTTATTGTGGTAATCCCCGGTACACAATAATGTTTGTAACCCCATGTGTTATATTTTCTTTTATGTTTATAACTTATGCAAATATATTGTTGTTGTTGTTATATATATATATATATATATATATATATATATATATGTTTGTGTAAGGGATGGTAAATTGTAATGTATGAAATTAAAAGTTGGTCGGGTTGACTGAATTTCCAAATCTAAAATGACGCAGATAAAATATAAAGGTAAAACGGTATACCTCGTACTGCGAGCGGACGGACGTACGAATCAGTAACGAATTCAGACGGTTAAATGCGTGTAATGCGGTCTTCAACGGTAAGTATTCAGTTTCGTGTTTCAAATATTGCAACACATTCAACACGCGCTTATATTCTAAACGATTGATCCAAGCCAACGCCAACATGTCGGATATCAGCAAAACTCGATTCATCGCTGGTATCTTTCTGAATTCTTCCTTGTTAGCGAGCGTATTCCACAACATTTTCCAGTTTTCCTCGTCGTAATTCACCCTGTACAAAACTAAACGAACGCGTTCAAGTTCAGAATTAACTCGATGGAGATTTCGATAAAGTTTACACTTTTCGATTCTGTTTCGACAGGGTTCGTCTAATAAATCTGAATAAAATCGATATCTATCACTTGTAATAAACATCCCGATAGATCGACGATCTATATATGTCGTCCAGTAATATCTATAAACTTGTTTATTGCAGAATTTTGCAATATTGTTGTTATAGCTTTCGTCGAATATATTTCTTTTATGTCTGGAACGTGAAATAAAAATAAATAAAATAAAAAAAAAATAGTCTCCTAAAAATACTTTCGATACGTAAATTGTGTTATTTAGTAGTATGGTTGTGGACAATTGGCTAAAATTTTGGGGAACATGATTCGCGATAACGTATTATTTAGTTACAGTTAAAAAGTTATTTCTCAATAGGAGTGAAATTGAACGAGTACCAATAAATACCTAGGCAGGTGAATTACCAGAGGTAGAGTGATTCGAATACGGCATTTAAACTACCCCGGACATGTTCGTGAAATTTAAACATCATCTTTATAATCGCAAGTTGAGCATACAGATATGAAAAAGAAAGTTCTGCAATCGTGCGTGACGTTAGTGTTTTTATACGTGAAACTTGGACACTAAGAGAACATATGAAGAAGCGTTTAAAATGCGGTGTTATGGAAATAATGTGGAAACGAAAAACGAAGAAGAAACTGATCGCACACCTTACGCGAGGAACGATATATCACTTTTTACGGACGATACTAACGAAAATGGTAAACAAAAAAAGGATAGAAGAAAGTTCTCTCGGCCAGATAAAATTAAGAAATGGACTGGAATTTAGATAGCAGCGGAGTTAATCGGAGCATCGAGAAACCGGGACTTCTTTCGTCAGATAGTAGAATCCAAGCATGGTGACGAATACACAAATCGGGTGGCACGTGAAGAACTAGAAGCATTTAAAAAACGCGAATAAGTATTTGCGCGCAATAAAATTATTTGCACGAGCAGTCCGAACCGACTATCCGAGTGGAAAAGCGACGGTTTATAAGAATACGGAGCTAAAGTAATTTCAAATTGCGTACTATCTTAAACCGAAAACATGGATAATATAAATATGAACTAGTTAATGAACGTGACAAGAATAAATCAGTTTAAAATAACGAATAAAAATTCGTCGGCAATATATAGTGTTGTTAATACAAAAGGTTTAGCAGAATTTTGCGGAAATAAAAATAGCTCTAGATCACCCGTTGTTAGGGCATCTGTAAAAAGAAAATCAATGTGCACGAATCAGCCGAGGATATATTAAAAAGAAAGAAAATCCATGCTCGTACGAGCTTAAATACATCGGGCATAGTGGTAGAAGCAAAAATCAGAGTTTAAAAGAAAGGCGAAAGAGTTCAACATAATCGACGAGATAAACATGAATGTTATTTAATAGGTTCGACATTTTCTCCAAAATGGATGAACAAAGCTCCGGAATTGTTGTTCGCGAATTCATCTTGGACGAAGAAAACAAAACCCGATACGAAACGATAAACTTCCGACGTAGTAATAAACATATATCGGTTGTCTACATACTTTGTTCATCTCTAAACCCGGACACAACATCAATTGTCTAGACTGAGTTCTTCTACGGGTACTGTCAGTTTGAAAAAAAAAACAATATCTGTGCCTCGGGCCGCACGGAAGAAGTGAAACTTAAAGATGTTTTCCCAAAAAAGACAAAATTTCAGAAACAAGAGGAACGCCGTATGATTGATATTGGCGATGACTGAAATGTTTTCATTGTCTACGTAGCACATACATCCTTTGTGCAGCGAAGATTTGAAAGCCGTGTATGCACGCGCATGAGGAATAATAATGCAAAAAAATTGATATGAGTACAGCATGCGGGAAAGAGTAAAGGAGCCCGACTACAGTGTGAGAATAGTCCTGCCTACGTGCCTATGTGTATAAACCTTCGGCTCGCTCGTTTTACTGGTTAACTCCCCATATACAACACGCCGATAGAAGTTTCAAAAAAAAAAAAAGTTAAAACTGGGAGGAACGTTTTCGAAACGTCGCAAAAAGAAAACAAATTACAGTTGACTTCTGAACTTCCGGAAATGTGACAGCTTAAAATTGCTTTATTCCTTTATTTTCTCACAAAAACATGTTTATTATTATAATTGTCGTTGTTATTATTATCTACTTTAGATATTTTAATTTTTACGAAGATTTTTGAAAATATATTTAATATCCTAATTGCGAAACTTCTAGAAGCGCTTTCAAAGCGAAAAATTTGATTGACGCGTGTTCTACGAAGAATGTTTCTAAGTAATCAAACTCGTCGTCATTTTTATCATATCTAGAAGACGTTCACGATCCACTGAAGCCTTAACAGTAATTCTCTGGAGCAGTTAGCAGCGTTCCATGCAGGTTCATCTCGGTCGGTCGTATAGTCGGTCAAGCCCACACGCTCTTCTTCAATTGATTTTTCCAAATTCGGCGTTCGATTGATTTTTTTCGTATCTCGTGTTGTACTCTATATGTCCGAAAACATTTTTCGAAAGACGACGAATCAACTAAGGTTACTATTTTTTATTTATCGCTGTCGTAATTAATCATCGATGTTAGATCGAATTCGTCATTCTTATTTCACGTTACATCTTTCAGTTCTTCCAAGCGCGTTCAGATTTAAAATGTTCTTTTATGTTCGGCTTTCTTGTTCTTAGTTGTACAAAAATCTTTTTCAAGTTTTTTCTTTCGATCTCGTTTCCGACCGCTTCTTCTCGAATAAGTCGAAATATTTAAAACTAACACTTGGGTAATTCATTTCCATCGTTATAAACCTGAAATTTTTAACCGTATTTCTCCGGCGAATATTATTATATATTCTGCGGTCAGATGACGCTTCAAAGATTTATCAACGGGAACGTAAATTAGATGATAGCAACTGGTTATTTTCTCTATTTAGCGAATTTAAAATTATTTACCGGTAGCCTTGATATTGAATATGACCCAATTTTCTTTGCGGGCAATATTACTTATGATGAACGGACCGCCACAAGGTAGCCAAGATTTCGGTCTCGTATTCTGAAAATCCAATTCCGAAGACGAAGTATACGTTAACGGAACTAACCAGCACGATTTCTCCAATTTTTCTTTCGACCATCGAAATTTAGAAGATAAATATCTTTCCTAGTAATTATTTTTAATATATATATATATATATATATAAATAAATAAATAATAAATAAATAAAGCTTTCATTTGAATACACCAAAAATACATGTACAAAATAATTAAAACCCAGCTTGAGCAAAAGGCCTCTTCCATGGTTTTTTTTTTTTTTTTTTTTTTTTAATTTAAAGATATATATATAAAAAGTACCCATTTGCTTCCAAATCGTTCTATCTCTTGCTTTCCGCATTCAACTAATCCCCACACATATTTAACAATATCGTCTTTATCGTCTTTTCGATCTTTTGATTTTAATTTTCTCATCCGACGGAATTCATTCTATACATATTCTGGCGTAGATATCTGCTTGTTTCCGCGTGACATGACCACACCGCGTCCATTTTAGATTTCTCTATCTGCATTAGGTCATCTTTTCTTGACTGTGCCCTTAACGGCTTAGTTGTATATTTTATCGAATTTTCTATTCACGTTTCCATCGCACGCTGTGCAATTTTATAAATTATTTATTTGCTTTATACGACATGTTTGTGAATCATCGCCTGTTATGATATACGTATTAAATACTCGTGCTTTTCATTATGAACTCATTTTCCTATTCAAAATTTCCTTCAAAGTCCAATATTCTTCCACCCTATTGCTATCCTCCTATTTTTTTGATATGTACGAGCTTTGAGATTCCACCCAGGTCTGCTATTATCCTGCGAGCTGAGCAGACATCTGAGACTAGTTGGGAGAGGGATTCCTTTGCTTACAATACATGAAAGGAATTTCGATTGATAATATTCTGTAATAATTGTAGCTGAAAAATAGGTGGTTTTCATCGGCGATTTGATGTGCATCGCAAGGATGGGTATAGCGAAGGACCTAATTTGTGAGTAAATAGAACGTATGGAATGTTCTAGACGTTGATTCACAGGTGACGTATAATACGAATAAACGAAATTCTGTGTTCTATGTTGACAGGAAGATTGAAGAACGGAGGAATTACTGGAATTGAATTTCTAAATTTTTTGGATGAATAACAATATTTCCAAGCACGGTTGCAAAATTCCTTGTGCGAAAACTTAATTTCAGATAAAATGTCTCTAACCGGTGTATCGAAGTAGAATAGGCCATTCCCGTTGGCGCATTTAACAAGATTGTCTACGGTGTCATTCCGGGTGAATACCCTTTTTGTTGGACTGCACACAAATTTCACACCGACGCGTTTCAGAGATAGATCGTAAATATTTCTAAGGATATCGTAGATTGATGGAAAACGGCGACCATTAAATGAGGAACTTGAAATAGCTTTGAGAGCACTACGTGAATCCGTGAAAATGACTAAATTTTGACTTATATTTGCAGAATCGTAAAAGCGAGGGGCTCTGGGCTCTGCGAATAGCGAAACACTCGGCTGTAAATATTGAAGAAAATGTAGATAGTTTAAAGGTTTTAGCAACGTTCAAGGAGGCAGTAATAAACGCGGAACCAACTTCATCGGGGAATTTAGAGCCATCGGTATAAATACGTGTATAATCTTGCCAATGGATCTGAAGAATCGTATCAAAATGACTGATTTTTTTTGTGTGCTGTCATTAAAGATATCGAAGTCTATAGATACGTGTAAATAGAGTTAATTTCGAATGGTAACTGAAAATAAATCGATGGAAAATGGGGAATTGTGCTATTTTTATAGTTAAATAAGCATTTGGCACTTGTACAAACTTCCTGGCTGATTTGTCTTCGAGTGAAATTAATTGTCTAACATATATTACTTCGATCCATTTTAATTTTTTTGAGTTAACGGTCACATCTTGCCATGTGTTATTAGTTAACATTTTGTCATTTGTACTCAGTCAGTCCTGTTTTCCTTGCACTATATATATATATATATATATATATATATATATATATATATATATATATATATATATATATATATATATATATATATATATATATATATATATATATATATATTATATGAAAAGTATCGTCGAGAACATTATCTCGGTTACACTAGAAAGGAAAATGTGACAACTTTATCGTTTACTTCGATAAAATATTGTATACACACATATATATAGAAAGCATTATCATCGTATTTAAAATAAAATAAAGAAAAATGAATATAAAAATATCGTTTATTTTTATATCGTTTGATCGTAAAACCGGATGTCAATATTTCCATAAATGTTAAAAATTAAGGAAAAAGACTATCGATTTATGAATTAAATTTTCCAACAAGCGTGTTGCCCATATTCAGTTGTTGCACAATAAAAAGGAGTTGCAGTACAAAACGACTCAAGCGCTCCACTATTCTTCTATAAAGAATTTTATTCGATGTACGAAAATATGTAAAAATATTTCGTCCGTAGTACCGCTTCGTAAATAACTCCCGGATAATTCTTATTGAATTACATATTTTTTTTTTTAGAATTCTACGTTAACCGAATATCCAGCGTTAAAAATTTACGTGTATATATATATATATATATGTACATCCGAGCACTGTAAAGGGTTCAGTAGGAATATTGCGTTGAAGCCAACAATTTTCTTCAAATATATATATATATATATATATATATATATATATATATATATATATATATATAGAGTGTAATTAATTTTTTAAAACTTTGTTTCGTGTTGATATTACAAATAGGACAGAAACTAAAATAATTTAAAATTTTAAAAAGCAGTGAACTGCGATATCTCTGTCAAATCGTTTAAAATTTAACGAGTTTTCCGGTTCGAATGTACCTTCACTACCAACACCCGCAATACAAATCATGTTTCATTGCGTTAGGGGAGTGGTCGAAATAATGGACGGATATATATATATATATAACATTCAGAGAGAGATAAAAATTAAAAAAAATAGATTTTCTGTTTGTGTGATAAAAATGTACTTATAATGAAAATATTCGCAAATCACAAGCAGACACTACAGTTTTATATATTAGTATAGATATTGATATATAAATAAAAACTACGATGAATCCCTCTCCCAACTAGTCTCAGATGTCTGCTCAGCTCGCAGGATAATAGCAGACCTGGGTGGAATCTCAAAGCTCGTACATATCAAAAAAATAGGAGGATAGCAATAGGGTGGAAGAATATTGGACTTTGAAGGAAATTTTGAATAGGAAAATGAGTTCATAATGAAAAGCACGAGTATTTAATACGTATATCATAACAGGCGATGATTCACAAACATGTCATATAAAGCAAATAAATAATTTACAAATTGCACAGCGTGCGATGGAAACGTGAATAGAAAATTCGATAAAATATACAACTAAGCCGTTAAGGGCACAGTCAAGAAAAGATGACCTAATGCAGATAGAGAAATCTAAAATGGACGCGGTGTGGTCATGTCACGCGGAAACAAGCAGATATCTACGCCAGAATATGTATAGAATGAATTCCGTCGGATGAGAAAATTAAAATCAAAAGATCGAAAAGACGATAAAGACGATATTGTTAAATATGTGGGGACCAGCTGAATGCGGAAAGCAAGAGATAGAACGATTTGGAAGCAAATGGGTACTTTATATATATATATCTTTAAATTAAAAAAAAAAACAAAAAAAAAACATGGAAGAGGCCTTTTGCTCAAGCTGGGTTTTAATTATTTTGTACATGTATTTTTGGTGTATTCAAATGAAAGCTTTATTTATTTATTATTTATTTATTTATATATATATATATATATATATATATATAATATAACCAGATTTAGATGAAATAATTATGCCCTTATAGATTGAGTGTGTTATACAGAATTGCGCAATACAGTGCTGCTAGTTTTAAGATGTTAAGGTGTAGGGTACGTAACATTAAGAATATGCTGCAGATACGTGTATCGTACTATTTAAATTATTTCTTTTTTCTGTTCGATATATATATATATATATATATATATATATATATATATATATATAAAGGCTTTTGCTCGATCGTTTTAAAGGTTAACCTCCCATGTGAGTCGAACGGTAGCCCATTTTGTAGGCAGAAAAAACAAAACAAAAACGGAGCAATATTGTCACGATGTGAAATACTTTCATAGGACGTTGTAACGAATATAAATTAAACAAGGTAAATACGGCCACGAGTTCGAAACATAATATTTTTCACTATGATCTCCACATGCCAACTGTAAAGGAAACTATCAACATTCATAGTGAAAGATATATCCAGCGATTGCAGTATCACGGGAATCCGCTGGCAGCCGATCTTAAGGATAACAGCGTTAAATTTCAACGGCTGAAAAGACTCACGCAAGTGGAGTTGTTTAACCGGTCTTAACCCATGTTCATCAAATGAAGAATGGCTGTCGTTGGGCGGCGTTCTGTTAATATTCGATATATCCAATAACAGTGCTACTTATTATCCAGCTAGGATAGATTGTATGCAAAAAAAAAAAAAAAAAAAAAAAAAAAAAAAAAAACTATTAACTAACCAGTAGCGTTCAATCTTAACACATGCCCGAAGTATACTTTTGGATACACTATGTTCTAGCTTGAATATCTCTTATACTATATGCCTAATGTTGTCGACGATTAAAATTGCCTTTTATCAATAATTTCTTCACAATTTATCACGTGTATATATGCCCATTTTATAGATTTACCGTGATTATCTTTTTACGTATTAAGTCGATTTAAATTTAAACAATTTTAATCTTCTAGAAAATCCCCCCCCCCCAAAAATTGTTATCGTTGTACTATCTATGTGTATAGGTACGAATAATATATCAGAGGTTTTCAGTCGCTGCCATCGTGTTCAGTCAGAAGTTTTTTTTTTTTTTTTTTTTTTTTTTATTGCCAATTTGTACCTAGCTTGATAAAGCTATCAACAAATGTTTGAAAAGAGACTCGTGTATGGGGAGCACACCCATTGGTGTGTTCTACCCTATTTGTTTACACTATCTTGAATTTTGATCCTCTTGAGACGTCTTGTCACTGGTTTGTTCGGGATCGCTGCCGCTAGCTGATTGGGGTGTCCATACAGACGCACCATGTGACTTTGAGTTCGTCTATTAATGACCTCGTCAATGGTATGAATCCCTAAATCTCGATGGATCAGTTCATTGGTAACGTACCAAGGCATACGGTATATCAATCTGAGGGCTTTGTTCTGGAACCGTTGGATGATCATCCGATTCGATGGTTTCGCGCATCCCCACAGCGGTGCAGCGTAGGTCCATATTGGTTTCAGCATGGTATTATATATTAACAGCTTGTTTCGTAGTGACAGCTGCGACTGATATCCTATAAGCCAGTATAGGTTTCTCAGCTTTAAGTCCAATTCCTTCCTCTTCTTCTGTATATGAATCTTCCAATTTAGAGTGGAATCCAAATGTACACCAAGGTATTTCGTCCCTTTGCTTCTCGGTACCAGTATATTATTTAACATTAATTGTTTATTATGAACTTTTCTATTGGAGAATGAGACGTGTGTACATTTTTCAGGATTTATTTGGAGGTCCCACTTTTGTGTCCATTTAAGTATGGTATTTAAGTTTGCCTGTAAAATGGCAACAGCCTTATTAGCATCTTCATCTGATGCAATTAATATCGTGTCATCTGCAAATGTTGCTACTTGTACATGTTCATCAGTTGGTAAGTCGGCAGTATAGATAGAATATAAGAGGGGCCCCAATACACTGCCCTGCGGCACACCAGCGTGTATAGGGTATATTTCCGAATGCTCATCGTCATACTTGACATGAAACAGCCTGTCTGTCAGGTAAGATTGCAATAATTGATAATATTTTTCCGGGAAAATCTTTCTAATTTTATATAATAGACCTTTATGCCATATTTTGTCAAAGGCTTTAGAGATATCAATAAAAATTGCTTCATTATATTTTTTATTCTCAATTCCTTCTTCAATTGTTTCCACAACTCTGTGTACTTGCTGTTCAGTAGAATGTGAACTTCTGAAGCCAAATTGATGTTCTGGAATTACTTTTTTTTCCTCAACAATTTTATTTAATCGATTTAGTATCAATTTCTCTAGTAGTTTGCCAAGGGTTGAAAGTAGTGAAATGGGTCTATAGGATGTAGGCTTAGTGCCATCCTTTCCAGGTTTCAGTATCATAATTATTTCTGAGAACTTCCACTGAGCTGGAAAGTGTGCTGTTCTAACAATGGCATTGTATATATATGTTAGTAGCATTATTGATCTTTTAGGTAACTCTTTCAACATTCTCGATGTTATCAGGTCAAAACCTGGGGATTTTCTATTGTTCAGTAATTTTATGTGCTTGTGCACTTCTTGAGGAGAAAACATTTTAATTTTTGTTGCATCTTGTTTAGGCTGGGATTCGCACAGTTTTATTGTAGTGTTGGAAACATTAAATACACCAGCTAGGTATTTTGCTAGAGTGTTTGCCTTTTGTTTAGCAGTTCTCGCCCACTGACCGTCATCCTGTTTCAGTGGTTGACTACATCTTACTGGTCTATTGTAAGAAATTACTCACGATGATGGCCAGTTAATTTTATCGTTTCTTTTTTTTTTTTAAAATTGTTTTCAATTTTGAAATAATAAATTACGAATTATTTAATTAAACGAGATTAATAAACAAAAAAAGGACTCGTTAGTTTGCTGAAATAATTTAAACGAATTAAATTTTCGAATACGCGAAAGTATTTTATAATCAAATTTAGAAGATGCGTCGCAGAGACACAGTCTATTGTGGATAATAAAAATCGGTATACCTGAACGATAATCGCTGTTTGATTTTCGTATTGACGGCGAATAGTAAGCAACGGATAGCCGGACTCTAACGTCCACGTTTCCATGATCATGTTCACCGAATCTATTCTCGATAAGACGGATTTATCGTGAGCCGCTTCTGTCATACTATTCCAAAGATCACACTCAGAAGCGTTACCATAAAGATGATCCTTTAAGTATCTTTTGACGCCTCTATGAAATACTTCCTCCGTTAGAAAATGGTACGCCATACGCAATAAAAAACATCCTGATAACGAGGAACACGATAAAATTAACATTTGAGAACTTTTTGTCTATTCCCGTCTTTTATATATATATACATATATATACATATATATATACATATATATATATATGTATGTATGTATATATATATATATATATATATATATATATATATATATATATATATAACGATCAGTTCTTCGATAGGAGTAATCGGTGACCAACTTTGAAGATAAAAACTTATATATAAGTTAAATATATTTGGCAAAAATCTGACAAAGTTAAGGAATAATACTTACAACAGGGTATGAAAGTAGAGACGATGAAATTTATTATTTACGTCGTTAAAATTCGGAAATTCATGGAAATATAAACAGTCTAGTCATGTTCTAAATATTAAATTCTTACGAGAAAGTCAGGTATCTAATTACCATCAACTGAATATAAAATTCAAAATTCGGACTTTGGCGTCCTTGTTTGTTTTAACCGTGTAGTAAAAACTTAATCGGGGGAACAAAATTATTAACCAGTAGCTAGCCAACGTTCGTCGGTAAATGAGCACCAGCTCCAGGGAAAATCTTATTCAGGATGCGTCGTTTAGCCGATTCCTGATAATATTGCGCAAATAGTTCAGCGATATCACGCTATCATACATGTTTGGGCTTGTTGCGAAGTTGCGAATAAAGTGATGGAAACCCTCACGTATGTAATTTCATTATTAACAGCAAAGTAGAAGGCGGTATGTAGAGGTTAAGAACTGTCCGCAAAATTCTACCTTCTTACGACTGCCAACCAACACCGCTTCAGACCGAACTGTTGTACTAGAGAAATGAACGAACATAGACGGATGAGTCGACGAAAACCCAATGGACGGAACAAATATATCGCTGATGATTATGCCTGCTAATATTTGACATAGTATACTTGGATGGAAAATTCTTACGTTAATGATCTCGATGATCAAGTGTAATCAATACCACTATGATATGATACGATACATTATATATATATATATATAATGTATCGTATATATATATATATATATATATATATATATATATATATAAACAGTATCAAACAATTCAAAAGTACTTAAAAAATGCGATATTGATTATATTTATGAAAACGACATTTGCCAAATATATTGCAATTACTGTAGATATAATGTATTGCTTCCGTTTGCTAGGTGGTAGAAATCTTTGGCAGATTATTGAAGAAAATACTCGTTTGAATGATTATGCCTGCTAATATTTGACATAGTATACTTGGATGGAAAATTCTTACGTTAATGATCTCGATGATCAAGTGTAATCAATACCACTATGATATGATACGATACATTATATATATATATATATATATATATATATATATATATATATATATATATATATATATATATATATATATATATATATATATATAAACAGTATCAAACAATTCAAAAGTACTTAAAAAATGCGATATTGATTATATTTATGAAAACGACATTTGCCAAATATATTGCAATTACTGTAGATATAATGTGTTGCTTCCGTTTGCTAGGTGGTAGAAATCTTTGCAGATTATTGAAGAAAATACTCGTTTGAATGGTATCTGCAGCAGAATTAAATGGAATAGGAAAGAACTAAATACTGGTGTCTGTACATTGCGCGGGCGTTGACGTAAAACAAGAGAACCTTTCGATATTGTATAAATACAAACTTAGAGCGTTCTTTAGTAAATGATAAGTCTGATACAATAACTACACGTGTGAACCCGATGTTCGTGACGCGTGTATCAGACAAGTGTAATTTGAGGTCAATACGACGAGTTATTGAATAAACGCGCTTAATGTTATTTTTTCGAACGATGGAACTAAACTTTCTATTTGATATTGATCTAGATAATCTTTCAATATATAAAGCAGACGACTAAGTTGATCAGTCTGCAACTACGTCGATGATTGTGATTTAATAGTATTATACAAAGTGGAGGAAGCCATTTCCTTGGGCTCTGTGGTGCCGGCAATTTCCACCACAGACCTGATATCTCTTGCCAACATGGATATATCCTACGAGTGGTCATCGTGGCTAGTTAGTTCTTCCACCCCTAGATATTATCTGACCACATCACCTACTCCCTGGTACTTTAATTTGTCCAACATACACCTCAACTTCCGAAAATTTATTACAACCATCACCCGTTTACGTTCTGGACACTGTTTCGTATTGGGATTTCCAGTTCCCCATATTGTTCCCATTCAGCCGATTCACAAATTATCGCCGATGAAAACCACATCCTTTTCAATTGCAGTTTTCACATACCTGACCAACTCGCACTCCTGAATTCCTTAATATCCATCGGTTATCGTCCTCCTTTCTCTATCACTTCCTTAATTTTTTCTAATGACTTCCATGTTTTCCTCCTTCTTTACAAATTCCTAACCAATTGTAATATCAATATATAATAACTATTTATCAACACGTTAGTGGGTTGTGATTGCTCCTCAGCAGTGCCCAAAAAATAAAAAATAAAAAATAAAATAAAAAAAAAAAGTGAAGTTTATGAATCACTGAGTATTGATTAAAGATAAATCGTCGCAAAACTTTACAAATGGCAACGAATTGCGCAAGTTGGAAAAATAATTAAACGTGTTCAGATATATATTGGTAGATGCTTCTTTGAATTAAGGGAAATAACGGTTTACCGGGGGAAAGGCGTAAAGAATTGTTCGTTGCGCACCGAATAACAAGAGTCCATCAATAAATATATAACGAAAATGCCGATAAAAATTTCGGAAAATCACTTGGAACGATTTGACGTAAATCGACGGAGTAAGTAATATATCAGATTTTCTCTTATAAGAACGAGTCGGTTCGATGTTGAAATGCAATAAAACGAATTACGTACGAGATATTAATAATGTTTTTTATTTCACGTACGGCACTATGCATGTGTGCTGCAGTCTAGTGGTCAGTATCCCGACAAAAAAATTCCGTACAAAACTGGTGTTGCAGAATTTTTGAGTATTCCTCGAAAAATACAGTACACGCCGAACGTATTTATAAATTATCGAAGAAATTTCAGGACAAATGTATCGCGACGATAATTTAATTCCTGTAATCGGACGTTGACGCTCGATCTCAGCACGCGTTAAACTTAATATAAAGTATCGTATTAAATATTTATACGATCATGTTGAATTAGATCTATACGAAATTAAATTTAACGCACTACGTTTCTCCTGTTATTACTTTTATTTTGATTTGATTTTCTTTATTATTTTTTAATTTTTGTAAAGTGTGTGTTTTTTTTTATATATTTAACCGCTAACGTCTGTATATATATATATATATATATATATATATATATATATATATATATGTACGCATAAATTATTCGTGATTTATTATATTATAAAATTTTATATCGAAATAAATCTTATTCTAAATCTTACTCTCAAATCGTTCATGTAAAATATACGCAACGTGGCGTGCCCATCAAACTTGTCACTGTGATTTGGCATTTGTAACGGAATAATAAACGATAGATTAGACACACGTCGCTAAAATAACACAGCTCCTACAGGTTAACACTAGCTCCTATTGCAAAACCAGTTGGCGTTTAACGAATAGAAGAACAAATTAACGGTTAGAAAGGAGAAATATGATGCGTCGGATATGCGCAAATAAATACGTACTAAAGGAATATAGGGCGACCCGGAGTAAGACGGACAGTTTTATTGTTTTTATATACAAGGGAATGATCAAGCGGATAGTGCAGCGAGAGACGGCTCATTGCTTCAACCATTCCCGCTCCTGCCTACACCAATGAAAGATCTCCAGACTTTCATAAAATCTTCAGTGCGTAAATCCAGTGGTCTGCACTTCCACTCACCAACAAACTGCGATCAGTTCGAGACACAACATGCCTCCAGATTCCATCTCACTCGGCAAACAGAAGAGATGATGTTCTACTTGCTCGTCTGCGCCTAGGTCATACTAATATCTCACACAGCTATATCCTACAAAATCTTCCTCCTCCTCTTTGTTCAACCTGTAATGTCCTCGTTACCGTCGAACACGTTCATCTCGAATGTGTGCAATTCAAGTCC
Organism: Coronaproctus castanopsis; assembly: GCA_032883995.1. NCBI lineage: Eukaryota > Metazoa > Arthropoda > Insecta > Hemiptera > Monophlebidae > Coronaproctus > Coronaproctus castanopsis. The sequence goes on from CM065052.1 coordinate 206,940,806, forward strand.
CAACGTTCTATTATCGACAAACCGCTCAAGCTCCTAAACATTCTTTCCTACACGCAAGATACTTCTAATTGTTTATTAAATTTTCTTAAATCCTCCAATTTATATAATCTAATTTAACAATCCGTACTTCCAATTTATTCTTCCAACTTTCCACTGATTCTCACTAACCCTACGTTCTCTCCTTTCCCGTGCCTCTGACCTAGGTGCAGTACGTGGCACGTAAATCTACAGGTAAATCTACAGGTAAAATTTTTGAATGAAATTTTATTTCAAAATAGGAAAACGAAATCATTTGTGAAACACAATATCGTTCAAATTCCATTTGCAACAATATACATTCATTCAATCTTTATATAGAATTTTCGAACATTTTCGACCATAGGTCGCTGAATTTTTGAAATTTAGAAATCCGAGTTTTCAGGTCTTCCAGATCTCGTGGATTTGTAAACGCGGTTCTTAAGGTATCTCCACAAAAAAAAAATCAAGTAACTTTGAATTCTTTTCGAAACTCTGTACTGTCGCGAGTTCCACGCAACACCCATGTTCCCCTTATCGTTGATATCGCGATAACTGAAACGAAGTCGGATCTCTCGCGTGTACAATAAGCATGTAGCACATTGCGTTGTAGCACTGTTTTACCAACCGCGCTATTAAAAAAAACAAACAAAATCGTCCGTCTCTTTTCTGGGTTACACGATAGTATAAATAAAAAACTTTTTTTTTTTTTAGGACATTTCATCCGCGGAAAAGAATTAAGACCGTTTCGGCGGAATAAAAAAAGATCACTTTAGAAAAAGTTCGTTTTTTTTTTTTTTAAACAATTATTTAAGTATAACGAAATGGTCCGGCTAGTAAAAAAGAAGCATGCTTACAGTCTATCACTACTGTCCCCATTGGGTGGATCGAATGTGATTTCAGATGCGTTGATTGCATTCGGTTTTTGATATTGCATCATTAGTATAAATATATCTCGAAGCATCGTCAGTATATAAACAAAGTTAAGAGCCGTGAGAATGAAATCGCAGTATGAATGTTTACCGTTTGCTATAAATAAGAAGAAACGAAACAACACTATGAAATGGACAAGTCAAATCAATCTCAGCATTATCGGTTTAAAATAAGCCGTTGATTTTATTAGCAAAATCCTTATTAGGGTCAAATCAATTTAACAGCAAATTTTATTTAGTCCCTTTATCATTTCTCATCGAACAAAAAATTCCACTCCCTCACATTTAAAGCATAATCTTTCTTCTTATTTATTTTACCGAATATGTGATAACTAACTGACCTTCACAACTGTTCCAAAAAAAATAAAAAAAAATAAAACAGGATTAACGATAAAATTACAAATAACAATAGATGTGCGGATACTGGAACATATCAGTTTATATATATATATATATATATATATATATATATATATATATATATATATATATATGTGTGTGTGTGCTAAGGCATGATAGCCTACCAAAAGATGTTATAGAAGGGCGAATACCGATGCGCAGACCGAAAGGAAGACCAACACAGAAGCTGATAAACACAGTCAAGAAGGAAGCAAATATTAAGACCTATGGGGAATTAAAAAGGCGGATAGGAAAAGGTGGAGGACTTGGACGATAGGGGCGAACCAGTCAAATGACTGAAACACCCATGATAATGATGATATATTATATATATTATATATATATATATATATATATATATATATATATATATATATAAAATAATAAGATTGATATAAAACGGTTAGCCGGTGTAAAATGAAAGAGGCCTCGGTGATCGTCGTAGATGGAAGAATAGGGGGAATGCTTACATCCGACAGTGGATCGATATAAGCGTATCGCGATATTAACAGAATATTCGTTTAATCGGTAAATTTACAGATTTTTCTTTTCTCGATAAGTTACTCGGAAAAACCCATTCATAATGGCAAACTGACGTGAAATTCGCAAATACGACTGCAAAAGCTGGACGTTAAAATATAAATACGATTAAGTATAGATGAATTAAAATTTAAAATGTAGATAACTTAGATATACGATTAAATAAAATAATAGTAATTATTATTGTAAATAAAATACGAATTGAATTTTCGCGTTAAATGAAGGTATGTGTATTTAAAAAAATAATCCGGTTGAAACAAAAATTGGAAAATAAAGAAAAAAAATGACTACTATAAGCAGAATTGGTACTAAACTCAAATAATAATAATAATAAGCATAATAATAATAATAATAATAATTTAGCGCCGGTTCCAAGAGACTGTTTAGAGAAATAAAACAAATTTTATAGGGGAATTAAAATGAGATTATTACAAGGAAGAAAATGTACCTTTCCTATAGAAGATCGCGTCCAATATTGGAGGAATTTCTTTAGGATTGCCAATCGGAACGGAAACCGCGTGTGTCGATTTCAGCGAGTCTATCTCGAAAATGGACAGCAAATTATCAAGCGTTTCGTCTTCTAAGGTTTTCCATTCCGGGAACATCTGCAATAGAACATTTTTTGGAAAATTTTAAGCAGAAACGTTCGACGAATTTCGAATTGATTAAATTTCATCATCAATGACTGGAGTCTGAGCAATATATACAATAGCTGAAAAATTATTAGATGGAGAGGGATAACATCACAAGTGTGCTACCATAAAGATAAAAGATCACGATACACAGGAAGTGAGTTACCGATTATGATAATATATATATAAATTAATAATAATATATATCGAAGTTAGAAAACAGATATATATATATCATCATTATCACTGTCCATTTAGGTAAGGACGTGGTGACACCATGTAACATTATGCAATTTGCATTATAGTTTTTCTCCATAAATTTGTGTTATTGGCAGTTCGAAACTCGTTCGACATACTGCATCCTGTTGATGTCTTAACTTGATTAAACCAGCGTGTATGGAATATTAAAAGCGGATATCGATTAAAAATTTCAACATTCTTCTCTTCCTGATCGTTTTACTCAGCGGAGCGCCGTAATTATATGACTCTACGGATAAGGATGATCGAATCAAAACCTCTCCAATATTCTCGATCTATGGCTCGGTGACTGCACACCTATATATTTAATCCTGTCAGTTCTGGAATTCCATCGAATCATCGTGCTGGTGGTCGTCCTCCGGGCCTTATGTTTTCTATTGTGGCCTGCAACAATCGTCGCTCCATCCCATTTTCTTTTCGCGTAAGGTGTCCAAAAATTTCATCTTACGAATCTAATCGTTTATGCGTCTTTAAAGATATCTTTGCCGTTCACGGTATTCTCAGGACCTTTCTCCGGCACCACATTTGAAAGTTGTCTATTCGGTTCAGTGTTGTGTTTTTTAAAGTCCATGCGTCTGCTGTGTATAATAAAATCGAAAAAACAAGTATATGAATTAACTTTATTTGGGTGCATTTTTTTATAGAACCATCTTTCCATATGTTTTTTAGTTTAGACACGATGCCGCGAGCTATTTGTGTACGGCGTTTCACTTCTCCTTCTGAACCACCTTATTATCCATCAAGGACACTAGATACACCAATTTTATGTATATATATATATATATATATATACACCATTAGTCAGGATGTTAAGCAAGTTGGACGAAAGATTTAGGGCGGGCGGATCTAACGGGACTGTACTGAGGACATTCGGTAAGAATACGATATATACTAATATTACATATATTACAGTTTTGAGTCGCGACTTCATGAAAAATCAAAAATTTAATGATCACTACATCGTCTGGAGTCTAATGTACTCCAAGGTCCAGCACGTTGTTTAAAGTTTATTTATGGAGACAATGCCCCACATACGTCTATATCTTCATCAAGATGAGATAAAATTAAAACTGAATATTCTTTAATTACTTACACGCCGCTTTACAAAAATGTGCTAATAACCCCCCGAGTGAATATGTCGTTACCAATTTTTTTTTAAATAAAGATTTTATTGGGACTGTAAAATTAATTACATTAACCATAAATAATTATAGGAGGATTTCACTAGTAGCTAAATTATTTCATTAAAAAAATATATAATAAAAATAATTATTAATGAGATCTAGCTGATGTTTTCTTTTCAGCCGACGGGTGTCATTAAATAAAACTGCTTCAACGTTCGGATGGAAGTGAAGACGATTTATGTAGCCGTTTGCGCCTTCCGGTGAATGGTAACAAGAACTGTATCGATCTTGAGATCGTTGCGAAGTTGGAAGTTCAAGGCAAACTAAGGTATTCTTGAAATTGTACTTGTTCTGAAACTTTTCAAAAATTTCGAGATTGGATTTATCTGCGGTTCCTCAGACCTCTGCCCCATTGCTTCATGTTGGCTCTGAAAATTGTAGTATAGATGCTCAAAATGAGGCTGAAGAGCCATTGAAAGTGGCAGAGCAGAAGGTACATTAATATATTAAGTCGATGTTTCGAGAACATTTATCTACGTAATTGTCGAAATTTAAAAATAATATCGACTATTATCGTCATGCCGATAATAAGTTCGATGAGATTGACGTCATCAAAATTCGTTATTGTTATTTAATTGGTTAACAGTCTCACATGTTATAAAATAAATTAAAAATTTTACACAGTAGGGTGTTTATTAGACAATAGTGCTTCTTCGGTGAATTGTCGATAATTTTCAACGTATTTATTGTATATTTTAAAAATTGACACGTTTCACATTAACCATTTTATGTATTATAACAGTCTGACGTAATAGTAAATTGTAAATTTAATACACTAAATCGTCAACAAGCTTACGTAATGAACTCCTATATCTGCTATCAGCGCAGCGAATGCTTCCTTTAACCACAGATCGGTCCACCAATAATTTATGGTTATCAAATTTCCGAACCATTGATGGGCTAATTCGTGCGATATATCCTTAGCTACCGCGTGCTTATCGAATATCGATGATTGATTAGAATCGTACAGAAGTGATCTTTCTCTATTATCGACGAAAATAATAATTTTTAATAATAATAATAATAATAATAATGAGGAGGAGGACATTATAAATAAACGCAAATGAGTTGATTAATATGAAATAATTTTCGACGACTTAACGAGATTATTATCATTATTATTATTATTATATATCGAATTTATTTATTTTTAATTAAAACAACAGATAGATTCTATATCGCTTACTGTGATATAATCAAAAAAATATGTAAAATATGTTTGAATAAACTTGACCCTTTAAAATAAACGACAAAAAATAGTGAGAAACACCATTTGTTATATATGTATACAAAAAGACACAAAATTTCTCGACATTTAAGCCATTATCAAGTTGACATAAAACAAAATATATATATACGATTTGACCAAAAATATAAAAGGGGTAAAAACGTAGAATAGAATTAATAGTAATAAAATTTTTAATTTAGATATACAATATTTAAAACAATAAGAACATATTCGATCATAAAATAATCTCATAATGAATTAGCCACTGTTTTTCTCGCATATGACAAATGAACTTTTTTAATGCTGAGAAAATTGTTTTCATAATAATAAAATCATTCGGTTGATACGAGACGTCTCAATTATAACAGCATTTACATAAACACATTGAAAACTATCGAGTTAATCGTATTTCATAGCAATTACTTAGATGGCTTCTCGGGCAGTTGTAATTATGTTAATAAAATAATCAAAAGAAACAATTATTGTACACTGTATACGTAAACAATCCGGTAGTTATGAAAAAAACAATTTTCACAACGTTAAAAAAGTTCGTATACTCGGTGGCTAATTATCTATCGGATTATTTTATAATCAAATCTGTTTTTTCACTTTGCTATTTTTTCGTTTTAATATTGTACATTCGAATTAAGAATTTTCTTACGTTTTATTTTCATTTCTTTTTCTTTTTTTTTTATATTATTTATAAATCGTATATCATCATCAGTGCCGTCTCCGTATCGGAGGTAGGCGACTACTTACTTGTACATATTTTATTGTATAGTTTGTATGTAGTGTACAAAGTAATCATAATATGGCGTTAGTGTACAAACACACACACACACCTTGTAATCGCTTTGTTGTCACTACACAATGCAGCCCTGCATGTTTTTGTACTATATTATTACCAGCGCGCGTGTGTGTGGTTGTGCATGGTGGTTTGCCACTGTTTTCCACGCGAAAATCTTAGGATTATTTACATTTTTATTTTCCGATGATAAATTTCGCGTCGCCGATCGTATTCGAAGTCGGTACATTCCGTTTTGAAGTCCGTGCTCTATAGGCTATCCCGACGACTTTCAGAGGTCGTAAGTGTGGTCGTGACACAGGCGGGTATTGTGATCAGAAATGACATTTTAGCAACAGACGTGTAATACCGCAGAACCACCAGGACCTCAAGTTGTATATACTTTTCTATTTTATATTTTTTATACACACTTAATAATGGTTTAATATCCGAAAAGTTTATATATATATATATATATATATATATATATATATATATATATATATATATATATTGAAAAATAATAATTTTAACTACTGTTTTTGTATATTTCTTTAAAAGGGTTAACTTTATTTAAACAACTTTTATGCATTTTTACAGTTTTATTAAACTAAGCGCTAGAGAATTTATTTGTTGTTTCAATTAAAAAGAAATACAATATATATATATATAATAATAATAATTATAATAATAGTAATCATAATAATAATATCTGTCCGATGAAGAATATTGTACTTTAAACAAATATCTGGGTAAAATATTTTGTATCCTATCCCGAGAATTTAATTACTTCGTTTAGTGAAATTTGTATCTTTTTTTTAAATTTTACAATAAATAATAGCCAATCTTTATACCAAAAGTATCTCATAGTTTATTTTCGCGATCAAAGAGATAAAATATAGTGAAATAGTAGTAGAAAATATTTAAAAAAAAGGAAAAGAAATAGAGAAAAATTAAAGAAAATTATTGTAGAAAAACTTTAGTTGAGCATATTTAAGAGAGAGAGACAAAAAGAAATAAATAAAAGGAAGGAGGATATTTAGAAAAAGAGAGAAAATAAAAAACTAAATGAAATTATACTAGGATCCATCGTTATATATATATATATATATATATATATATATATATATATATATATATATATATATATATATATATATATATAATCAATTGAAAATTAGTTAAATTACTAATATTTATTTTCTTAAGGAAAACACAAAGCTTTCGGCATTTACGCCATTATCAAGTGAACAATTTAAAAAATCTTAATTTTAAAAATATAAATTAAATATAATTACTTAAAAATATGTGATGGTAATTGTGAAAATATGATCCAAAAATGATGTCTGCTTCTGTCGGTCTATTTTTTTGATTTGTTGAAATTTAATATCAATATATTTGTTTATTAATTTAGTTTTTTTATATTAATTTTTTCTTCAATATTATTTTCCTGATTCTGTAAAAGTTGTATACTGTTGGAATTTTAAATTTTTCATTTACTATTGCGATGTATGATGTCCAAAAGTAAAATATAAAATATAAAAATATACAACCACAAAATTTTTTAAAAAACACAATTTTACAAATAAAATGAAAATAAATATTAAAAATCTGATAATGACCGTGGTGAACAACACAATCAACTATCAATATATAAAATTTACAAAACAATAGCCAGATAATAATTTAAACATTGAAAAATACTTATATTATATAATAAAAATTAATTGCCAGTAAAATTACAACATATTTTACAATATACTTTTTAAAATTAATTCTTCATCAAAATTTACCATTGAATTTAATAAACTATTTTTATTTGTATCCCTTTCTTTTATAATTTCCATTTTTTCAAGTAGTTTTCTTTTTTTGTAGTGTTTTTCTATATGTAAAATTTTATAATTTAGATTAATATTATTTATTTTATGTTCTAATTCTACACAATGTTTTCCAAACAACGATTTTTCATCATTATTTGCATATGAATTTAAATGTTCTTTAAATCTTGTTATGAATTGTCTACCTGTTTCTCCTATGTATTCTTTTTCACATTGATTACAATTTAATTTATAGACTCCTGAATTTTTCACAATTACCATCACATATTTTTAAGTAATTATATTTAATTTATATTTTTAAAATTATGATTTTTTAAATTTTTCACTTGATAATGGCGTAAATGCCGAAAAGCGTTGTGTTTTCCTTAAGAAAATAAATATTAGTGATTTAACTAATTTTCAATTGATTTTTTATAAAAAATCACTACATTCCACATTATATAAAAAATTATATATATATATATATATATATATATATATATATATATATATAAAATCTAGTCTATACAACACTAATAAAGAATTTCATTTTATAACGCGATGAACAAATAAATTCAATAGAATTATGTTATTTCGCCTTAATTTTCAAATAACGATTTATATATTTTATAATAAATTACGTCCGGCTTATCTAAATTAATCTTATAATATTAGTTCATTCGGCTTTGACTATTATTTGAAAAAACAAAATAAAAACACTGTTAATCACTACAAAATTTATTTTATATATATGCGAAGCTTTTCCACTTTAACATCATTTTCATAGGTATATTGCTTGAAAATGACGTTAAAGTCGAAAAGCTTTGCAAAAATAAAATAAATTTTATAGCGATTGACATTGTTTTTAGTTTGTTTTGTTAATTCATAAAATCACTACTCTCCGAATACATCAACATTTGTCTACTACGTGTACACTTTAAATTCCAGCCTATTCAACGACTTAGCATCTGTGTGAAAATCTTGTTCGATGATTTTTCGTCAGATTTTTAATGCACCAGATACAATAATCTCTACGAGATTATATTTTTTTAAATAATACGGTGCATTCGAAATGTTTTTTCTTAAACTTTACTTTGAAAAATCTTTATAATATTCTTATCACATCCTCATAACTTAAGTCTAAACGGTTTTAAAAAAAAAATTACGAAATAATTCATTTACTATTAAAATACTCTTTTAATATTGTTCGCGATTATTTCCTTCTCTTACCAATTGAGATCGTCAATCTTCCGTTCTTATTTTATTACTTATTTCGACTTTCTTTTTTTTCTATTCAATTTTTTAAAGTTCGCGTTAAACGACGGAATCCTACCATTTATACTTTAGGAACGTCGTTAATGTAATATGCACATTTTGAAACAATAGATCGCAATACTCGGTTTTAAATAAACGCAGAACTTTATTCAATAATACCCGAACGTTATTAATCCCCAATTTTCCATGGCACCAGCTCCGAAATCGGGAACGGCGACTAGATCCATTTTCGGTAAACCGTACGGTACGTCGAACAGTTCTTCGAAAAAGGTCAATATTTTCGGAGCGATATCGCGAGCAAATTCCGTTTGGTCGACCACGTCTTTTCGAGCCCATGTTCTGCATACTATACCGGGAGAGTAATTTAAATTGGAGACTTTATACTCTAATCCGGATACCATATACGCTACCAGATAAGTCGACATACGTTTCGTATCTTCGAAAGTTTCCAATATCCAACCCCGATTGTTTTCCCTTATTCAAAAAACGAACGAATTTTTTTTAATATGTATAATTTATATATAATATAGGGTAACCTAAGAAGACAGATCTTTGACTGAAATTTTTGTTTAAAAATATGAAAACGATAGATTAGCTTACAATCATTTGTGGAACACATTATCATTCAGATGATTTGCAACGATACGTTGGTTCTTTTAACGACATTTTCGAACACTTTTTTCGATCGTAGGAGGCTGAATTTTTGAAGATAACTAAAACTGGACAGAAAAGAATCTCTCGCGTATGCACTAAGTACAGAGTACGCGGTTTGACGCTGTAGCAGTGTTACCAACTGCGCTATTCAAAAAACACAAAACCGTCTTTCTCTGGGTCACCCTATATAATTGACTTACGATTAATTGTTTTTTTCAATTAATCTGTTTTTAAAATTATTTCGTGATTTAGTTTCGCAACGACATGAAACAAGCGTTTTAGTTAATGCAGGTGTATCGAGGTTAATGAAGTTTGTAGTCTTTTTACATTTATTACATCAAATCCCCGTTACTTTCTCCATTGCCCGATAATCTTTTTTTAAATTTATTTTTTCGGAATATTTTTGCCTTCTTTCATCGTCCGTCCCATACTTTAATCTTCGTTACGATTGCCTCCAAACGAACTGACCTTTTGCATATATCGCTCACCTTTATTTCCTGTCTAGACACGTTCATAGATTTTAAAGTTTCAGTGAACGCAGGAAACAGAAAACGTTGTAAATATGGACGGCAATCGTCGCGGATATCGGATAAGAATTGAAGTGTAAGGATTGATGCGTTAGGTTCTAAATGTCTTATGAGAACACGATGAAATGTTAGTGTGTCAGGAATAAGCAGTTGCGTCATTTGAAAAAAGGGACAGAGATCTGCGCCTTGAAGATTATCGGAAGAAAACGCGATTAAGATTTCAGCGGGATATTCAAGTTTGATTAGGATAACATTTTTCTCTTCCTCGATCGGAAATGAAATGACGACTGAGATAGCGGATTAGATTTAACGAGAAGAAAGCGGTTTTGTTGATTCCCTCTATCTAAACGGAAATCGTCGTTTTATACAATCGTCAATCATATTGTGTTGCCTCTTACGAAAACGGAAGATTTCAAGATTATTTGTACCGCATTCGTCTGTTTTATTTGCGTTCTTGCGGGATGATTGTATAAAACGAAGATTGCCGTTCAGATAGATTGTTTTCCGACGGAAATATATCCACGTGATCGCTCCTACGATAACACTGATCACTTAGGCTTACAGGTAATGTAGATATACTCGTAAAATTATTTTCCACCTTTTCTTTATTATCCCGGCAATTATATCGTTTTTTTTTTTATTTGATTTATCTTGAAATCTAATATTTATCGTATCATAAAATAAACTAAAATCGACACGGCACGGTCATGTCACGCGGAAAGATAGCTAGATCAGAAAATGTATAGAATGAATTCCGGTGGGTGGGAAAAATTCAAAAGTCCAAAAAGACGATATCGTTAAATATGTGGGGACGACCAGTTGGATGCGGAAAGCGAGAGATAGAATGATTCGGATTTATTCTATACTTGTTTAGCAAAAGTATGAATTGAAGGGGAATATCTGAAACCAAAGGTTGCGGAATGGGAGGGAAGATTAGAATTTGAGGAAAAGCGAATGAAGGAGAGAAGTAGAAAGCGTTGCCCGGTACAGATGAAGAGGGAGTGCTCCCTGCAAACTAGAATCGTCGGTAAGACACCGATGGCCAGTGTGATGGATTGTGTTAAAGGGTGAAAGGACCTTTTTACCATCGGAACTGTAGATTTCGACTCCATAGTCAATTTTAGGTTTTATAATAGCGCGGTCAGTTTTTAACAGAGTTGAAGATCTGTTCCAAATGTTGTGTGTGAAAGCATTTTGATAAAGCACATTTCGATTACGCGAGGTTTCCAAGTTAACTCGTCTAAAATTATCCCAAGCCATTTAACGACGTTTGAGGATTTAATGCGCGGGTATCATTCAAATAAAGATTCAGTCCATGTTGGCAGTTTCCTATTCGACAGAAGTTAACCGTGTAAGTTTTAGAAGGATAAAACTCAATTTCATATTTTAGAGACCAGAAAGTCAGATTTAGCTTCTTGTAAGGAATCTTCACCGAGACAGGAACCGAGATAAATATTGCAAGATCATCAAGCATAAGCAGCACATTTGACTGGTAGAGCAATTTCATTTAAAATTCCATTAAAGGCTGTATTAAATAATGTAGGACTTAAAACTGACCTTTGAGGAAATCCGTATCGTTTAATCTAACGCGAAATTGAAATGAAAATAGCGAGACGTCCGCGGATATTCCAGTTTCGAAGGCTTGTATACAGGAATCCGGTCGAAAACTTTTACTAAATCGAAGAAGACGGCTAAAACCGTGGTGTTTATTAATGAAGGAATTTTGTATGAAATTCTTTAGGAACATAATTTGATCGACTGCGGATCTTCTCGATCTGAATCCGTACTGAACGCTGGTTAACAGTTGTCTAGACTCGAGAAGCCGGAGCAGTCGGCTGTTAATCTTTGTTTCCGTACATAACAGGTACTCGGTATATTTCGCAAAAACTATTAACCTTTCAAATTATTCGGGCATAATTGAAAAAAAAATTATAGCTGTTTTCAGAGATGAAAAAGTATTTTCACTCGCGAAAGTGGAATACGAAAAGTGACCTCGACATAAAACCACCTGGGTCAACATGTACAATGTACGCAGTTTGCTTTGTGTACGGATGATACATCAATATATTACAGCTTTTATAAACCAACTGCCATTAAAAATCAATTAGAAATCGGTGTTCATCTCGTTTTAAATCGCAATTGACAAATCGAAATAAACACATTAAAAACTGATTTTACTGGTCGACGACCAATTTTACCATCTGAACTTCTAGTCGATGATATTGGTCGCAATAGCAAACGTCATTTCAGTGTTTTATTAGATAAACGACCAATTTTCTCGTAAATCAGTAAGCGCACTGTATCCGTTATTTAATCGTAAATCGTACCTCGATGTTAATAAGAATAAGTTCAACAATTAGAAAGCGATTATTCGTCCTGCGATATGCCTGTCTCGCTTGGTCTTCTATCTGGAAGGCGAGCTTTAATAAAATTACAGTCAATAGAAAATAGGTGTTGAAGTATTAAGTGTCCCAAGATATACCGGAATAGTGAACACACGTGAGATATTAAGTTTACCTTTTATTCGGGATTATATTCTTGCTATATAATTCGTGAGTTCTACGATAATTTTATATCGCGTGAAAATCAGTATATTTTAAACTTACTCGAAATGTAGACACAGACGCCTTAAACGTGATATACTGTAAATTAATCATATTTGATTAAATGTAATTCGCCGCTAACATTCTTCCTTATGTGTATGTGTGTATATATATATATATAATATATGTATATATATATATATACAGTTTAGTTTCCCGATTCCGACACTTATTCGGATCCACCATTTTTTGATATGCACGCACCCAAATAAATTAATTTATCTTTAATATCAATATCTCGCAGCAGAATCAGTGGTTGTTGGATTCTCTTTTCTTTATCGATGATAAGCATTGAACATTTATGTTTATTCAGTATTAAGCCAGCCTCTTTGCCGACCACATCTATTCTTGATAGTAATTCAAACATAAACTCTATATGGAAAAATCATAAAATCTCTAAAACAACAAAACTGTTACTCCTTAAAACGTTAGTTTTCTCCATCGCGATATACGGCTCGGAAACCTGGACGATTAATAAATCGATGAGGAAAAAGCTTGGAGCTTTCGAAATGAAGGGATATCGAAAAATCTTAAGGATCCCATGGACAGCCCACAGAACAAATGATTCTGTTCTAAAAGAACTGAAAATCAAACCCACTGAACAATTAGTACCATCCATTGAAAGACGCATGCTAGGCTTCTTTGGTCATGCAATACGAGCAAATGGGCTGGAGAAAACAATTCTGCAAGGAAAGGTTAATGGAGAAAGGAGTCAAGGTAGACCGATGAGCCGTTACATTAATCAAATCACAAGGTTATGTAAAGTAGACACACAGCAAATCATGAATTTAGCGCAGAATCGATATAAACGTAACTTGCATCACATAAGGTAACGACATCCAGATCGGATAACGAAACGAGAAGAAGATATATATATATGTATATATAAACAGATTTGTATATGTTTATTATATTATCATCATTATTATTGTTTTCTATAAAATAATATATTGATTTCTCAACATTCAAATTTATAGATATTTCCTTCTTCTTATATATATATATATATATATATATATATATATATATATATATATATAAGAATATATATATAAAATTTAGTTATTTTTCAAATTTATTTGTAAATATCGGCTAGCTAAGCGATATGATCATGTAAATAATAAAACTTACGTATCACTGATACTCATCAGTGGCATGTTGCTGATTGCTTTGTATTTTTTCGAGTGCCCGATCGTTATGGAAAATACCGCTTTCATAGCTGGCTCATCGAAACATGGAAAAGCTCTTCGGGCGTCAATTGGCTCGAATTGTGTGACAGCCATCCATCTATAATATATAAATATATATATATATATATATATATATATGTATATCAATCTGTAACGTAAACTGTATAATCAATGTGTACTTCCTATTTTTATGTATGGTTCGGAAACACGACCTTATAAGAAAACAAATTTAAAACGGATAAGAAAAGTTCAGGCTGTACATTAGAGAATGATGCCGGATATAAGATTATCAGATCATAAGAAAGAATGCATGGAAACGTGAACAAACACGGTTGGATGATGCAGTGAAGCGTGCGGCTATAATAAAATGAAGTCGGGCTAGCCACGTGGTTCGAATAGAAGAGTAGTGGCTAATGGCCAGAAAAAGAAGCGGGGTGAATGTCAATGATGCAGCGGCACAATGACATAGCAAAGGTAGCTGGGGAAAATTGGTGAGGAAAGCGCAGGACAGAAGTGGCCGGAAGACGTTGAGAAATGCCTTCGTCCAGGAGTGGATAAACAAATATATATATATATATATATATATATCTTGTGATTGCTCCTCAGCAGTGCCCCCCCTAAAAAAATATATATATATACATATATAAAATGCTCGGCAACATAATCGGTTTTATTTATATTGTATTTTATGAAATTTTCGATTTAGTTGGTTTTACCGATAACTGTAAACGCGAATTATCATACAGAACGGACATACGCCGTACTGCGTACGCTATTAAATATAAATATATTAAATACATTAAATATAAATATATTAGATACATTAAATATAAATATATTAAATATATTAAATAAAATACTTAATACGTTCAAACTATTTTTGTCTCTACTATGTCATCGAATTATTTGCCTATCTCTGTATAAATAGCTATCTTTTTTTTTATTTTTTTTTATTTTTTTTATTTACGACAAAGCCAGTTTTTAAATGAAACTATTTATTTAAGAAATTATAAGAAGTTCGTAAATATATTCGATCATGATGATGGTGATCAATTTACGTGCCTTATACTGCTACGAGCAAAGAGGCATGAACACGGAAGCTATAGTTATTGAAACAGGCCTAATTATCGATTATTTGAACAGTTTGGAATGTATTGATATTTAAAAAATAAATAAAAAACGTAAAAAATACTTACTCCGTAGTACCGGTAGTTTGATCGACGTAACTAGTTCGATAGTAACCGACCAATCCAGTTTCGAGTATTCCGGCGAACGGAATACAAAGTTTGTAATTAGTCGCTTCTGTTAAAGTTTGATTGACGGTGATTATGTAGAAATCGTATTCAAGGTCGAACTCCTGATGAATTATCTTCATAGCGGCCACTTTCCTGTTTTTTATCACAGACCAAAGCCGAACTGATTTTTCTGTTATATTTAATCGTTTCGAGTGTAGTATTATTCTGTTGGTAGAATACAAAACGCGAATCTGCGGCACAGGTATTATTAAAATTATTCGGTTTGTGGACTATTACTTATATATATATATATATATATATATATATATATATATATATATATATATATATATATATATATATGTATATAAAACAAAATGAAAGCAGAAAACTTAGTGTGAACGAGATCTTTGAAGTAAGTTGTGACGTACCGATGAGCGTAAAAAAACTGGTAAGGCGAACTCAAAACGGAGAAATCTGCCGAGTGTAGTAAGCAATCCCAGTTCGGATCAGACAGTAAAAGATAACATACGGTCACTCGACTCAACCTAAACGGTTCTCACAACGATAGGGAATCAGCTATGCCACGATTCCCGGGCAAGCAAATGCGAGGCAGTTTGCAAATGCATTCTACGGATTTTTTTTACATTACTCCCCGACAAAACTAATGTTCATTTACACCAAAAACTTGAATGTGTAACTGAATAAGCTGAAGACTTTTTTTATTTCAAGAGTATTCTTGTACCTTATGAGATGCGAAATCACATAATGCGGACCGGAAAACGAACGAATTACTGCTACGTCACGATATCTCAATATATATATATATCTTCTTCACTCCTAGCGCCTTCCCGTTAAGGGGTCCGCTTGATAGGACGTTCTTCTCGATTTCTATTGTCTTCTTGGTCGGGTTCGTGGCCGTTTTCATCCAAGGTCGTTTGACATCTTTACTGGACCGCTGTCAGCTTTCCTCATGATATGACCATACCATCGAGCCTATATATATATAATTAAAATAGTGATTTGTATATAATACGTTCTTAAATTAATAAAATGACTGTATCATTAATAGATGAATATTTGCTTAAAATTAAGATTTACCGACAAACACATAACGCAATCGTTATTGTTTATAAATAAATCTAATTTTTTCGTATTAATTAGGCATTCTAGGTTGAAAACTAGAATTAAAGAATAGCTTAATTAGCACGCATTTTAATTAATGCGCGAAATCAGGTTAACTCAGCACACGGCGAACATATATATATTAAAAAAATGGAAGGCTGAATCGTATTATATATATATAGACATATATATATATATATATATATATATATATATATATATATATATATATATATATATATATAACCTAAGCCTAAAAGCATTGTAGAATCGGCTGACCAAAAATCGCTCGAGAAATTTGTAAAAATCGGAAACGGTAGTTTAAACTCGCAATTTCTCGTTACTGGTCAATTTTGCTAAACTTTACATTATTACATAAATCATAGATCACGACGTCTACTTTCGTCTAACGTCAACCCGAACCACCTGTCTATCATAGGACCCTTGCAACCCAAAACCCCTAAACCCTTTATTCCCACTTTTCTTGATTGGTATTATTTGGTTTACAAGTACGACTATACTGTCATTAGACGCGTATTTTGCTCGCGCGTAACTTTCGTAGGAACTATTTTCCCGAATTTCGAATCGTTTGCGATTTATCGCGACAACAGTGAAATTTTGAAAAAAAATTGAAAGGTGTTTCAAAATTTTCGAGTTCGGTTTGAAGTTTTTTCCACGGGTTTTTCACTTTATACGATAGATCTTATATACAAACTCCCATTTCAAGATCCAGAATCTTTTAAAAATGTTTACGTCGCGCGCTATGCTCTGCCAAAGACGGTAAGTCGGCAATTTTTAAAAATTCCTAACTCGAAACCATCTATTGAAATGCGTCTGTTAAATCGGGTTTCACAAAATTTCACAAAAATCGAAATTTGAATAAGTCATTCCCTAAAATCCTACTATTTTGTTTTTCGAATTTTAATAGTTATTACGTTATTGCAGGCGAAGATTATTCCAACAAAGCGAGATCGTAAAAATCGGTCCAGTCGTTCTCGAGGTATAATATTAAGATTTCATACATAAAACGGCATGTGAAATATATAACTTAGTATCAATAAAGCCTAAACAACTAAATTACAAAGCTGTCGTATTTATTGAAATAAATAATTCCGCAGCACGAATTTCGTACCAGTTGTGGCCTCCTGTAAGTACTATCGCAGATTGAAAGTGGACAAGCATACGTTATAACTTCGGTCGAATTATAGTAGTGTAAATCAAATTTTTGTTGCAAGTATTAAGATACGACCCCGATGAGATATGGGAGAAAGTATCGGGATGCTTTTATATGCACTATATCTATAGCCCGGTTTATTTGGAGATTCAGAGAGAGTTCAAAGTAACCTCCCCCTAAATAAGACGTAAAGAACAACATTAGATAATGATTTTGGAAATTTCTGTGCAAATAGCATAAGTCTTATGCTTGTTGAATCGCTGATTTCAGCGTTACGTAAAGAACATTAGATAAGGTTTTTGGAAATCTCTGTGCAAATAGCAATAAGCCTTATGCTTGTTGAATCGCTGATTTCAGCGTTTGTAACATTTGTAAGATAGATAGCAGCTTGTAAACGATTACGTATGGTTCTTCCGGTCTGTAAGACTTATAGAATAGTGCTAAATGATCGGTTTATAGAGCTGTTTGAACAAAAGGTAGATTGGTAAATCATTTAACAAAAAAAGGACGAGGAAGCTAGTAAAGTAAAATCCTGTCAACTTCGAAAGTCAGTAGGTGACGTCTTTTAAATGATTCTCAAAATCTACAAATTGATAGAGATCCGCATACGCGATGTTCTCTTTATGGGGTGCTTTATCATTGTCAGGTTGTTTACTTTCTCCCAGCAAACCATTTACGACTAGTTGAATAGATAACTGAGTTGACTAGAGTAGTTTTTACCATAAAAGGAAGTCGAGCTCAGGTTTATTTATTTATTTATTTATTATATTTCATTTAAACGACGCTCGACTACTCTGGTTATTTGCGTCCTTAATACAGTATAAAAGTCTTATATTTATAAGTGAAAAAGTATATATTGTTACACAATAATGTACTTCATTATATTAGCATAAGTAAGTTCGATATTTTTTCTAAATTTAATAGCTTCTGTGATATGTCTTCTTTATCTTGTAACACTTCATTTACACCGAATCCGACAATTAACGACTCACTTCTTTGATTTTCGAATTTTCGGCATTCAGTGATTATGTGTACTACAGTCAGTGCAGAGAGCAGGCAATAAGTGCACAACACATGTTTTTCTTCATTCATCAGTGGGCCGTGCATTGACCGATTTAAGCTCGACCAGTGCTCTTGTTTGGCACGCTCTAATGAGCATTTTATCTGTTTATTGATAGCTTTTAGGTGTTTATCACTTGCAGGTTTGGCTTTTTGCCATGACGGGCTCAGTGGATTAGGCAGTTCCGGTGTTAACGGTACTATGTTGAGCTGGGGTATATAATTCTTGTACCGTAGACCAAATGCTTCATTGTTTTTTGTGTACGACCTTTCCAAGTTTGAACAAAACGTTTTATAGTCATTTGGATGCGCTTTGTTAATGCTGAGTTTGAAGTAATACTTGAGTGCTAGCGTAATTCGACGGTCTTTTAACGTTGGTATGTTAGTTTCGATGTGTAAGCTTATAATCGGACTTGTGCAGAAGGCTATGCGTAATGCTTGGTTTTGTATCGTATCCAATTTTTTGATGACTTTGCTCGATGCTGTCCCATATATTATAGCACCGTAGTCTATTATTGATCGAACGTGCGTACCGTACAGTCGCAATAGTATTCGTCTGTCTGAGCCCCAGAATTTGTGGTGCAAGATCTTTAGCAGTTTGGGTCGCACATTTTGATCTTATATGTTCTATGTGAGGTTTCCAGCTTAGTTTTTTTATCAAATATTAGCCCAAGAAATTTTGTTTGCTCCTTATTCTTAATATAGTTATGATTCAGTTTTAGTAGGATAGGACGAGAATTTGAGTAGTTTCTGGAGAAGAGTACTGCGCCCGTTTTTTGCGAAGAAAAACGAATTTTTTTGCAGCTGCCCAATTTCAGATTTGTGTGATGTTTTGTTGTAAGGTTGCTTCTAACTCAGCTATATTACTACCTCTAATGTAAATAACCAAGTCATCTGCGTACATAGAATATTTTATAGGTGCGATGATATGTTCTTTCAAGTCCCATAATGCAAGTACGAATAGTAATGGGCATAATACGGAACCTTGAGGGATATCTGTTATTTGACTTTTTCTGGAAGCCAGTGAATTACCTACTCGGACTTTAAATTTCCTGTTCGTTAAAAATGAACGCATAAATTTTGTTAAGTTGCCTCGAAAACCATGTGTATGAAGTGCGCTTAATATGGACTTTTTCGATATGTGGTCAGACATCTTTTCTATATCGAAAAACACACGTACAGTGTGTTGGATCCTGGATTTCCTGTTGTAGGCGTATTACGCTATCGACAGTAGAACGTACTTTCCTAAAGCAATTTTGTAGATTGTCTATAAATTGACTGTTTTCTGCGATCCACATTAATCTGCTGCCAACAATTCTCTCCACTACCTTGCACAAGACGCATGTCAAAGGCCTGTAACACGCTAGGTCATATTGATTTTCGTTGTGTTTCAGGATTGATATGATGTTTGCTTCCTTCCATACATCTGGAATCATGATCGATGTCTAAATTTTGTTCGATAAATCACATATGTATTTTATTTTAGATTCCTCTAGGTGTTTTAGCATATCTCGGTGTATCTGGTCTTCTGGACCAGCTGCTGAACTTTTTAAAGATTTTATAGTTGTGTAAACTTCCTGGTGTGTAATATCTGCGTTATAACAGGTTGCGCGAACTAACTTTTAGAACTGCTAACCGCCATAATTTAAATTTAAACCGTTGAACATTATTTTATATCGTTCTACTAACCTTAATACAAACGGTACCGGTGAAGGCGAAATCCGGTTCTTCCAGATCGGTCATAACTTTTAAATCGTATCGATACGGTTCTACGTGTTTGGGTAATCGATACGCCGGTCCGACTTCAATACCATCATCATCATATTTATCACATCGGTAACAAACGACGTTAACCACTAAGATGACTAGAATCGGTACGAATTTCATAATCCTGTATGAAATGTCACATATATGCGACAATGTCAACTAAGGGAATATATTCTTCCCTTAAAATTATAACGAGTAAATTATTAAATTAATCCGAATTAATATTAAGGATGAAAAGGGGTTTAGCTCATGAAAACAGAAGAGAGCACGAACGTTTAATCATCTTAATCTTTCAGTGTAATGACACGATTTTAATTTAGTTGTCTATTAATACTCGGGGGGGGGGGCTAATCCTTTATCCGTCCGGAATAATTGAGACAAATTCGTGTAAGTATTTGTAAATAAATAGAAAACGAAAATCGAACCCACTGAACAATTAGTACCATCCATTGAAAGACGCATGCTAGGCTTCTTTTGTAATACGAGCAAATGGGCTGGAGAAAACAATTCTGCAAGGAAAGGTTGATTGAAAAAGGAGTCAAGGTAGACCGATGAGCCGTTACATTAATCAAATCACAAGGTTATAGTAGACACACAGCAAATGAATCTAGCGCAGAATTGATATCAATATAAGGTAACGACATCCGGATCGGATAACGAAACGAGAAGAAGATATATATATATATATATATATATATATATATATATATATATATCAGTCTGTTATTTCCGCTCGTTCGCTCGTTTTGCGGCTTAACTTCCTATATAATCCGCGCCAATAGAAGTTTCAGCTCAAGAAAAATATCGAGGAAAATATTTATAGACTAAGTTATGGAAAATCTGTGAGCAATAAACTGTCAATAAGAAAACAAATTAACCAAAGGAGTGAAGAATGGAAGAAAATACTACGGATTTGACTGGATATTCTATTAATCCATTAATGAGCAGATTAATAGTATAAGTATACACATATATATATATATATATATATATATATATATATATATATATATATATATATATATATTTATGATAAAAAATGCAACAGTAAAGTTATTAGTAGAAAATCACGAGTATTTTATTCATTTATTCGACTTTCCATCACATAGATTCATGTGTTTAATAATAGTCTTCTTTGCGCTAGTTGCATCTGCCTTAATTTTGTTTTTCTAAACGCTCATTGAGAGCCGGTAAAGCACATTGGTTATATAATTTCCGTTACATAACAGTGTGTTTACGCTCTTTAGTTTTCCAACAATAGTGATATTGTGCGATTTATTTCTGCCAGCATTAATACAGTCGTAATTGTTTACGTGTATAGTTCTTTGGGCATGCCACTTGCGCGAACGGTACTAAAAAAGACGTTGATAGATGCATATGTATTGCAGATATATCCGCATAAAATCTTTTAAATACGAATTTAAAATGTTTTCCTTCGGTTTTAACAAATTTTCTAAATAACAGTTATTAAACACGGCGATAATCTTAATTTTACTTACTTGAACAAATTCCTTAATAAATTAATTCGACGCCCATATTAAATTTCGAAAAATTAAATTCGATCTTTCGACCGAATTAACCAGAATCGTTTTTATCGCGCAATTATTATCGAGGATAAATGCAAATGTTAACGACCACGTTCCAATGGGGGGGGGGACACATTAAATGACGAACATTCCCGAAACAATAGCGACATTTATTATAAAATATAAACGAGCTTCGATCCAACGACGATAAATACGTAAGTTCTTTCGCACACTGTAAGGATACATACATATACATGTCCATATACCTATTTATGCATATAGTATGTATGTATACATATATTTGTGTATGCAGATATGATAAACAGGCTATCGCCTGTGTATATATATATATGTGTGTGTGTGTGTGTGTATACGATAAAGACGCGAGATCACCTACGTATATATATATATATATATATATATATATATATATATATATATATATATATATTGTATATTATAAAGAGACCATATATTGTTTCGAATATAATTGACGATTTCATTTCGCAGTTGCAAAGATAATAAACCATAATTAATATATCAATTCCAACGATTTGTCGAAATAATTTAATCGAACAATTGTGGTCATATTTAAACTATCGAATTTGATCTATATATGGCCCCCCCCATCTCTGAGAATATCGATTTAATTCCCGGATAAAATAATCGGGATTAACAAAAATTTTTATATACAGCGTGACGCGACTTTAAAACCCTTTCAGTCACCGTGTCCGCTATATGGTACGTGATTTTTTTTTTTCTTAAATACTAACAAAATTCTATATTTTTCGGTTGACCATGAAATGTCTCAATTCGAATTATGTTTCTGTAAAATCATCGAAAATCATGTAGGATTATCTAAACAGCAACGTTGTATAATAAATAGCCTGTATAACATTTTTATCATTTACCGTCAAAATTTCACGCGTGACTGAAAGGGTTAAAAATTACTATACGCGTAATATGGAAAAATTTCGAACGAAATTATGCAATCGAAAACGGGTCTTCCAAGGTATATAATTAATTACGCTCCGTAATTTCGCGCGATGATATTTTTAGATTATTTAATTATGAACTAATTTTAATATTTGTATCATACGAGACCGTATCGGCGTCATTCGTGATTTATCATTAATTATTATCTAGCTGGGTTTTAACTCGACATTTCTTTGATTTATTTATTTTTTATTTTTTTTTTTTAGAATCGTGTTTTTTCTACGGAAAATATATTGAGAAAATAATCATATCTAATCAATAAAAACAGTTATGTACGTAATTTAATACTTTAATCGCATAGAATTTCTTTCCATAAATTTCCGGAGTTACTAATTAATCCTGGTAACACACAAGATCGTATCGGTGTCATTCATGAATTATCATTAATTATTGTTACCAGCTGGGTTTTTACTGGAATTTGTTTTTTAGCTCTTTTTTTAGTTCATTTTTGTTCTTTTTATTTTTGTCACTTTTTTTTGGTTCATTTTTGTAAAATCGGTTTTTTCCCCCCGGGAATATATATTTAGAAAAGAATCGGGTACTATTAAAAAAAACTGTACATAACTATACTTCGATCGTGGAGAATTTATATCTGTAAATTTTACGGAGTTAAAAAACCGAAAAATTTAATTTTGACAAATATCAGAAGGCGGTTCACACTTATTACGTTGTTGACCATTTAATAATTTTTAATAATTCTTCGATTCTTTAATAATTCTTCGATTCTTCGATAGATAATTCTGTAATTCTTTATTTCTTCAATTTTTGTTTATTTTTTTAACGCAAAGCTCTTCGACAATCACGTTATTTTCAAGCATAAACAAAAAACAATATATATGCTTGAAAATTACGTTATTGTCGAAAAGTTTTGCGTTAATAAAATAATTTTTATAGTGATTAACTTTGTTTTTAATTTTTTTTGTTATATATATATATATATATATATATATATATATATATATATATTATTATTGTCCTCAATCCGTAGATTGATGGATAACCTTTATGATTTGCGATCATGTTTATCGAACTAGGTCTTAGAATTCCCTTATTTCGGCGTTTCTTTTTAAATTTGCGTAACTTCCTGCTCCTGTGTGTCTTTTATTATCTGTTGGATGTATCCTAGGTCTTCCTCTGCAGCGTTTTCCTTCCATTTTGCCTTCAATTATTTGAATCAGCGTCTGATTATGAACGTCCTATCCACTTGGTTCTTCTTTTCTTCAGTGTATTTATTAATTGATTAGTTTATTTCTTTTAATATTTTTTCGTTTTTTATTTTCTCTATTCAACTAATTTTTTGCATCCTACGCCAACACCACATTTCGAACGCTTCAATTCTAATTTGTTTATCGTCTTCTGACCCGTATAGTAAAATGCTCCATATATATGTTTTCACGAAATGCTTCTTACAATTTTATACTTTTTGATGTTAGTAAGAATTTTTTTTTTTTATTAAACGCCGTTTTTGCTCGGTCGATTCTCGTTATGATTCCTTTATCGTTTCTACCATCTTGGGTTATCCGGGATATCTATGACCATTAACTTAACTTTTTCCCATTAATTCTTACGTTTGTTGTTTCCGGTTTCTCGTCGCATTTCATCACCACCGTCTTTTCTTCGTTTATTGCCATATTATATTTATTGGTTACTTCTGCTAAACATTGTATCAATTTTTCCAATTCTTTTTCATTGTTCCCCACAATTGCTATGTCATCGGCGAATCGGAACATCGACGTTCTTACACCTCCCACTTTATATATATATATATATATATATATATATATATATATATATATATACATATATACCAGAAGATACCCACGTATTCGCCTGTGTAATTTTTTTAAAAATTTAACACGTTTCCGGTACAAATGTACCTTCACTATCATCACCAGCAATACAAACCACCGCACGGACATATATATATATATATATATATATATATATATATATATATAAGTATACTATACTAATATATAAAACTGTTAAAAGAAAGAGAGAGCGATATTTTAAAACTTTAAATTATTGTAATATTTGCCCTATGTGTAATATCAATGTGAAATAAAGCTTAGAACGTACCCGATAATATAGGCTATACGCTTTGTGAATTTCATCATTATTGCTTTAATAGTTTTTGAGTTAAATAAATTTTCTGTTTATGTGTGATAATAACAGTCAATGCAGTGATTATAATGAAAATATTCGAAAATCACAGACACTACAGTTTTATATATATTAGTATATATGTATATATATATATATATATATATATATATATATATATATATATATATATATGTATATATCATATTTTTATATTTTTCTAATAGCGCTTTAATTCGGAATTATTCATTTCGTCACTTCGGAGATTAATTAACAAACTTTTTGAAAACATATATTTGTTTAAATTTTCAATTAGTACATGCACATTTATATAATACACAAGCACGACTTATAATTAACATTTCTCAATTGTTCCGTTAAGCATTTGCTTCGCGACAGATTTGCTTATATAACATCCTCTTAATATAATTATGTAATCATTTTTATAACTTAGAGATATTGAATTACACTTACACTCATTGTTCCCACTTACACATCATTTGCTCACATTCATTTCCAAATTTTCACTCACACTTATTATTTTTAATTTTCTTATGTAATTATTCTAATTCCTTATACATACATATATACATATATACATATATACATATACATATACATACTTTTTTTTCACTAGTATTTGTAGCAGCACTTTCGTAGTATCGCTATGCTCAATCCCCCCCCCTGAGTTTTGTTGCCCTTACACCGGGTTTTCTTTATTTCGAATTATCATTTATTATTTTAGCATTTCAAACTTCGACTTATTACTAGGATTGTACGATTATTCAAAAATAAAAGAAACGTATAAATAGATCATTACGGAAATTTTAGTCGATTTCTAAGACATCTCGTAATACGTTAACCAGGTTACTATGGAACGCGATTTAATAAACGTATTTAGACTAAATCTCGATATAGTATACCTTCAATTTTCGTCCGTTGCGCGTTGTGCGTAATACTTAAAAAATGAAACGCGGCAATGAAAATAAATTAAAATCGACAGAATCGAGCGCGGGACAAGAGTCAAGCGACAACGTTAAGAAACCGTTGACTACGGTATCCGTTCCGAAGTTCCCGTTTCAAAAAAGAAAGAAATCGACCAATTCAACGTCGACTTCGAACGACACTATCAGTCATCATTACGTCAATCCTCAACTGTTAGTTTCGAAACAAGAACAAACTATTATCGATATTCAGCCGATGGTCGCCGGACCGTGCACGTGGGTAAAGATAAAAGGTCGATCGCGACGATCGTCGTCTATAGCTGACGAAGAACCGGTCGATAATCAACATCGTCGTTTATCGACCGACGTAAACGTACGCGAAAAAAAACACGCCGGTCACGGCGGACGTTGTATCGAAACGGACGATTCCGATAAAGGTACGGACGATATATCGACTAAAGGAGACGAAGATATTATGGATACGGCCGAATTTGAAGAATTAAAACGCGGTATTAAACCGACTAAACCTTCTATTCCCGGTTTAACCGATACGAACGTCGGAAAAAAATTAAAATCGATTAAAGAAGAACGAGGCACGGCCGGTTTGAAAAAATCGACGATCGAAAGGAAGAGATATCGTTCGAACGGTGCCGGTAGCGATCGGAATAAATCGGATAGTAACGCGAAAATATTATCGCAAACGGCAGAAACGGGCAAATTGAAAATTAGATTGAAAAAAAAATCGCCTAACACCGGCGGAGGTAAATTTATTAACGCGATCGGTAATCGACCGGCGAGAAAACGGATACCGAAGACTTCTAATCAACTTATAACAACCGGATTAGCGGACGATAAAGATAATCCGATCGACGAAACGTGTCAATTGTGTCGCGATAATTGGATAACCGTTATTAGTAACGCTAGCACGGATCGATCTTCGTCCGTGAAATGTAAAATTCCGTGTCATAATCATCGACAATCTGAGAACGATGAAAAGTTTATTAACGTCGACCGCGGTAGAAACGGTATAGACAACGTTAACATCGTCTCAAATTCGAACGGCCGTACGAATAATAATAATAATAGTAATAACAATAATATGGACTGCGATTCTCGCGACGGTGATCCGATAAAGTGTAGAATAGCGTGTCATCGTCATAATAACGATTCGTCGATGACCGGTCGTCATCGTCATCCGGTCGATGATGACCGAGTGTTGTATCGTAATCCAACCGCCGATGACGTACGTCCACTGATAGGTAAACAACAAACAGACGTCGAACGTGTTAACTGTTCGCAATCGTCTACGTCTTATTTCGAATTCGACAGCATCGGACACGATTATTAAACTTAAAGATAATCCAAGTTAATCGGCTAATATATACGTGAGCTATCGATTTTAATCCACCCCCGGTTTTATTAAAAATGACCGTCGTCGGATTAACGATTTTTATCCGGTCATTTATTCGCTGTCCGTTTCAAATACGTCTATATTATCCGCTTAAAATCTACGGCAAACAGCCTGCTTTAGGCTAGCGTTGAATTTAATTTTTTTTTTCTTTTTATTCAGAACTGATTTAAACGCAATCATCTACTGCATTTTATGTAGGTATATATCAGGAGGTGGAGGTTTTATCCGATCGCCTTACAAGTAATATTAGATGGTACTCAAATCAGATCTATGATTGTTTTAATCTTTTAGGCATTTCATCATTAAGTAGGTTAGCTGCCAATAGATTTGGATGATGTAGTCAAGTGTCTATGAACAGCCGATTTAATCTCTTCAGCGACATATCTCACATGTAGGTCGGTGTATAATGTCCTGTTGGAGACGTACCATGGAGCACCGATTATCCACCGTAATATTTTATTCTTCTCGCATTGAATTCGTTCTACGTTAATTGCACATTCCCACAGTTCTGCTGCGTATAACCATATAGGCTTCAATATCGCTTTATACAATATTAATTTATTATCGATATTCAATTATACGAAAATTATTGCATCTTGGGTTCTAGCTCGTTAGCTTTTATATGTTTCAGCCAGGTTAACGTTTGATCCAAATAAACACCGACATATTTAGTAGACTAACTTTGTATTAATGACAGAATTTATCGTAATATTTATCGCGTGCAATACGTCGTTTGGTAAAGATGATGTAATTGCATTTTTTGCTCATTGATTATAATTTTCCATTTATGCGAAACTATGTTGTAAATAGAATTTTGAACATCGACGAGATGCCATTACTACCGTATCATCTGCAAATGTAGCTACGAATATGTTTTACAATGGGTAAGAGAATATATTCCGTCGATAACTCCTTCAGTCTAAAATGTCCTCTATACGGTACATAAAATTTAACATGCATATTTTCATAATAAGGGATATTTTTAATCGATATTAAACGTTTCAATTCTAGGAATATTTAACACATTAGAAATTATTTAGTCGTTTAAGAACTAATTAGTTATTTTTTAAAATGATTTCACGAACTAAAATGTATAATTCGGAGTAAAAAAAATTGATAACGATTGAACAGGTTAATGATATACATTATACGGAGGTGTAATACATGGAGAACGTAGCAAGGTATAGTAAAGCTCAGAACGTAGCAAGGTATAGTAAAGCTCAGAACGTAACAAGGTATAGTAAAGCTCAGAACGTAGCAAGGTATAGTAAAGCTCAGAACGTAGCAAGGTATAGTAAAGTTCAGAACGTAACAAGGTATAGTAAAGCTCAGAACGTAGCAAGGTATAGTAAAGCTCAGAACGTAACGGTGTCATAGCAGAGCATTCGGAAAAAAAACACGATCGAGATTGGAGACTGCCTGTTCAGAATTAAGGTAACAGAAGGGACTTTCTCTAAGTTACATACAGAAAAGATGGTCAGATAACAAATGATGTCCAAATCGTTATCTATCGATGAGTACAATTCCCTTGCGATTAATTGAACCACGGATGTTTTGAGGAGAGATGGGGTGAAGTTGATAGGTAATAAGTGAGAGGTAATTGACTAATGTTCTCAGGGAGTGTACATAAGTTCCCCAATGATCATCATACTTCAGCAGAATAAAGTGAATGATATCCTTGTGAGAGACCAAGGAGAGTTCTACGTCGTTAGATGACGCGTAATTAATGAGTCAATTCATTATTTGGAATACCTTCATGGGTCACCCGCACGAATGACAAAGATATTCCCACACGTTCATGAAGCTTTAGCAAAACTAATCCAATTAATGTATCTGACACGTTCCGTTTATTATCTATAGCCGTCATCGTGCAATAATAAGGTAATTTCCGAGAAGATTTAAGTCCACTAAAATTGATAAGGTTTTTGCACATTCTGCAATAAATATTGAACATTGTCGACATATGTACACGTTATTTTGGAAGATAATATTATTGAAAGTGGCATTCGTGTAGAAAGATATTTCTACTGAAGTCTTTGAGATTAAAATGTAAATAGTCCCTACAGCATCACGTTAGGTAAGCCGTTAAAAAGGCATTCCCATTTAAAAAATAAAAATAAAGAGCAGGTTAGTAACGTAATATCCAGAGCGTCGATATGTTAAATTTTATATAAATAAAGTCAACTCGTACCGATAATACGGGCAAAAAACCGTATAATAGACGAGTTCAGTAGTTGATCGAAATTATCGTATTCGTGTTATTTGTTTAAACGATAAATTTTAAATCATATTTTTTCATAAGTAGCTAATAATGGAAGCCAAAAGAAATTCTAGACGAAATAACTTTAAGAATATCACGAACTTTATAAAAGTTTAGGGAAGTATCAACTTCAAACACTCTTGCTAATTACTATTTAAAGCTTCATCTTAATAATATGAATTATTTTATGTCTCGATTCTCGATCTTGTACCGATCGTGACATAATAGTTTTGGATACGCTGGAGATTTAAATTTAAAATAATTACGCTAAATAAATAATTTTTAGATTGCGGAATATAGCGATCTTTTTATTAATTTAATTACAAAAATTAGTTAAAATCACTAAACTCGATTTTAACTAATTTTTTTGTTAATAAATTGATAAATAAATAGTCATTATTTTAGTACAATCGGCACTCAATCCGCGGTGTTGTAGTCATTAATACGGATGTTTCGTACAAAATGTGTAAACATTACGCTATTTTACTATAAAATATACATACGGTAAGATGTTCGAAACATTAAAAGATATAACGGAAACTTATATTATCGATAAAAAGCGAAATTACACAAAGAAGATCGTCGCCGATACCGCTATTCGACATTTATTCAGAAGAAATATTTGAAACAGCCCTAAAGCTGAATCCGACGAAGGTATTAGAGCTAACGGAGTATTGGATAAATAACATCAGATTTGCTGATGATACCGCTGTGTTATAGCAAAAAGTCGAAAAGGACTGGGAAAGTTACTCGCAGATGTATGCAGAAACGCAATGGGAATTAAAATTAAATAAAAAGGCCTATGAAAATATCTCGCAAAGATAACTGACGTAGTAAAAATAAGTGTAGAAAGTATAACCTATATCTAAGAAGCTGACCAACGGAAAACGGAAATTCAGACATTAAGAGGTCAGATATGACGAGAAAGATGGAAGCTTAATGGACCAGTCTTAGAACTGCATTAATGAGATAATACGTTAAATATTTTTTAGCGCCATTTTCGTTATAAGTTAAATGTTAATTATAAATCGTGGTATAAATGAATATATATATATATATATATATATATATATATATATATATATATATATATATATATATATATACTCCAGTTGATCGGTGTAATAAGGATAACGCAAGATATATCGATGCCTAAAGGCATTTGTGTTTGAAAACATTTAAGAAGACGAATGTCTTCATTAGTATCCAGAATTTGAACAGCTTCATCATTGGTGGCTCATCTTGCGAGCAATTGTAAAG